>JACFYI010001436.1:376630-394552 GCA_014898755.1 Handroanthus guayacan | reverse complement strand
AAAAGAAGGAGGAGGAGAAAAACACACACACACAAAGGAGACAAACACACACGGAGAGGAAAGTAATTTCCAAGTGAACTCAACAAAATCGAAAGTTCCAATTGCAAAATCAATTCACAGCCCAATTAAACAACAGTTGGGCTGTTTGTGTGCTAGTGGTGGCCCAATCAATGGTGTAAGACCGTTTTAGTAAAGCCTGTTACCGTGGCCAGGGCCCATAGTTCCAATTTCAAATTTTCATTTTTAATATTTCATATCATTATTTATAAAATAAATAAAATGCTAAATTTTTTGGGTGAAAAGTTCAATACTGCGGCACAAAATGGGTTCTTTATACTGTTTATTTATTTGTTTATTTATATTGGGAATGGCCCACAATTTATTTTTTCTTGAAAAAGAAAACACTCAAGAATTCACATCAATTTACAAGGATACTGCATATCTAAATGATTGTTCAGTCACATGAAAATTAGCAGCAGAATTGTCCTATTGGTCCTTTGTCGCCCACAAATATATTTTATCATTTGCACTTTTAATGTTCTATAGGTTCAAGAAATTCAAATCCAATTTCATCACACTTTCAATTTTTGGTTATTTTAAGAGTTAAATCATTGAAAGTTGACTCAATACAATCTAATTATATCAATTTTGAAAAAATTGGTTACACACAAATCTTTTCAATGAGAAAATAAGTGTCGCGCCCTATATTAATGGGATCGAGAGAGAGAGAGATTATAGTGACCTTTTTCAGAAAAATGACTGTTTATATATCAATTATTTTGTTCAAACTTCGAACTAATTAAATATAAACAATTATATATTCGCTAGTAACAAAAAAAAAGCCATCATCTACAATATACTAATAAGAATCCTCATTAGAAGAATTTGAATAAAAAACATTTTTGTACTTACAAGCCTCACTCTTACCTATTAAGCAATACTTTCTTAGTTGATGCAATTAGTTTTACTTATAATATTGGTTTACATGTATTCTGGTTTTGTGAAAATAATTAGATATTTTGGGATACCAGAATCTTAATACACATTCAAACTCAAAACAATCCATTATTTTGGTGACTATCTCAATCAAAACCTAATTTTTTCCATTAGGGTTTTGACTGAATGAAAATGGAAGAAATAGAATAGGAAAATTGACATGTTTTAGTAAGGAGTTGTCAAGCAATCTATGCTACAAACATCGCTATGAACATGAAGTGCTAGACAGCAACTCTTGTTCCTTCTAATCTTTGGTGCTATATTTTCAATTTCATAGGTAGGGTATGGGATTTTCTTTTACTTTTTCTCTTTGCATTAGTCGAAGAATTAGTAAAATATTACGATTTTATGATATGGGACAATAATGTTAAGCATTTAAATCCATATTATAAGATATTTTTCACTAGTAATTCTGTTTTCAAATTGTGGAATACAAGCAGTAGTTATTCCTCACGATAGCTAGTAGCATAGACAGTAGAATTCTTAATAGACAACTTACATTGGCGTCACTTTTTATTTGTCATAAACACAATGATAATCTTCGTACGCTTTTTTAACTAGTAATATAATCTTAATTTTATATTAAAAATATCCCAATTTAATTTTTTTTTTGAATAAATATCATGATTTAGATTACTCACATGATAAATATAAATCTAATTTTAATTTATATTGTTTGGAAGTTAATAAATCTTGAATATCCACTCACAAGAAATTCGTGAATCAAATGTCTTATCCCACTAATACCAAATATTTTTTGGGCCCAAAAGTGTGACATTTTACTCCACAAACCAACAAATCAAATTTCAATAAAAGTAACATTGGGGAAGTCAGAGAAATCAGACTAATGTGAATAATGTTTACTTTATTTTATTTTATTTTTCTTCCCAATTCACGAATTTGAGTGGAGTCTAAGAGAAAAAGACAAAAAAGGGCTTTGACTTTGACCACAAAACACCAGAAACATGCAAATTTGTGTTTCCCCATTGCCCTCTTTCCCACTGACAAAAATAGTCGCAGTGCGTTTAGCAACACCCACAGCCCGCGACCTCATATCCTTGTATTCACGAAAAATTACATTTTATTTATTTTAAAATTTATTAATAAATTTTATCTTTTTTTATTACGTAAGTATGATGTATTAATATTTTAACTTAATCATCTAGATGTCCAACTTTAAATGTTCGTAATTGCATTATATGTAATGTAGGTCTAGTCATTCGGATAGGAATTAACAAAAGAAATATAACATGGTAATCTTTTTCAGAAGAAATTGACGGAAAATCCTTATGAAGAAATGATAACCAGTAAACTTTTTTGTATTTTCCGAAATGGAGCTTACTGCTTTCTCAAAAAGAGTTTAAGATGCATCATTTTTAAAAATATAAGTTAATATGATGTTTATTATTTTTTATAGAAGGTTTTATGTTTACTTTGTATTTTATAAGAGGACAAATCGCAATTTATCCCTTTTTATATGTACGATGCCTAAAATAGTAACTGAAATTTAAGTGAAAATATTTCTTTTTTTAATTTTTTGTCGTTAAGGATCATTGTAAGGCATTAGGCTTTTCTTTTTCTTTATTTCTTTTTTTTTTAAGAGTCGTTTAACCATCATAGAACAATTTCATTACATCAATCATCAATTATACCATAAACCAGATGAATTACTGTGTTTAATTGATGAATTTTAAGTTAAATAATTTATCGTAATAATTTTTTTTAGCTTATTTGGATAAACATCATTTCAAAGAGCCAATTTGTTATTTTAAGCAAAATATATTTACTATAAAGTCGTTCCAAATTTTATTTCTGTTGAAACACAACTTTAAAAAATAAAAATAAAAATAATAAATAAATAAATATTGTAAGACATTTCAATAATGTCCCGACTAATTAAAGTCAGGGTGACTTTTTTTATAGGGTATATTAGGGTGGATTGTGGGAGTTGACATTCCTTAATCTATTATTTGATAGCCACAATTATGAAATTGGGCTGACGTGGTATTTGTATTTGGCCCACACTATAGCTGGTAGTTAGGTGCTATAATAGTAGCACTTGGGAGGGTCCAATTAGAAGGAATTTAAGTTGGATTGAGGAATGTTGAGGTTTAAAATACAATTTTATCCCCGTAAAATTATTATTCAGTACAAATTATTGTTATTATTATTATTATACATTTATTTCTTATTTTTAATTTACTTGTTTATTTTGTTTTATTTATTTATTTATTGATTTATTTACTGTAAAGTCGATCCAAATTTCATTTATGTTGAAACACAACTTCAAAAATAAATAAATAAATGACACATTCTCAATTTGTCTTATCAAACAAGTTATTGAAATACTATATATTTCCTAATCACTAATTAGCTTCTACTAAGGAATTTTAACACATTTCCTATAAAAAAATTACGGGTACAAATTTTTTTTTCATCCTATAAGATTTTATTAAGACATTAATTTAAAAAAAAAAAAGAAAAAGAAAAAGAAAATTCGTGGCTATTAATATTATTTATGTTTTTGTGTACGGACTCTCGCCCGTGACATGCCGGACAATCCTTGCCGTTACTCCGCGTCCATCATCCTTATCGTTTCCCACTCTGCTTTTCCTTTTCTACCCCTGGTTCTTCAGTGCTATACTTACTAATAATAATAAGCCCACTGGGGGTGGCGGCTAACAGCTGGAGCTCGGCTCGGCTCGGCTAACTGTACACTCCCTAATTTTTTTTAGCTCGTTTCTTTTTAATAAGAGAAGTTAACAAAAGAGAAAAAAAGAAAGAAAAACATGACAAAGGCCTTGAATTTTGTGTGGGGGGTGGAGTGATAGTTAAACTTAGAATCTTTTTTTTTTAATTAATATAACTTTCTAGGTGAAATTTTTTTTTTATATTCATAACTTATTGAAAAATTTAATTCGTCATAAATGTCTTTGATCTAAAGTCAAAAACTAAAAATTATCACAAAAATAACTAATATCGTGCCACGACTACGAATTGTTAAATTAAAATTATTAATGTTGTATCTAGTTTTCATATTATTTGTATATTTTAATAAAATAATTTGCTGCTCACTTGGATATATATTCAAATGCGTAGCACATAATTTTTAAACAATTCTATAAGTCACTATCTTATATAATTTCAACTAATTGGATATAAAGAAAAAAAATAGATATATACATAACGAAATTATCAAAGTCAATCATAAATGACAAAATTTAATGATCATATTGTCGTATTCTAATTAATAATTTATGATTTAGTTCTAGTGTATTTGAGTGGGTAACATGGAATTTTCATCCAATTAATAAATTAAAATGCTATTTATAGAAAAACTAATAGCTATTTTTCTCAAAAAAAAATTATATATTGCAAAAAAGAAAGGGTTTCTAAAGTTTTATATTGGAATCTGGAAAGGGACATGGGACAATCTGGAAATCAGTTAACTTTCCGTCGAAGCTAGCATCAAAATTCTTGCATACTTCACTACTTCTTCAATTGCATGGGAAAACGCACACTATGCCACTTACTACAATTTTTTTTTACTTTTATCCTCTTTTCCCCCCAAGATTTAAGGTCTCAAAAGTCAAGCCCACAATTTTTTTTAAAAGAAAAAATATTTTTAAATTAAGAAAAATGAATATTCATTGAATTAAATGAATATTTTGTGGAATTATAGTGGACCCTTATAAAGCAACTTGCATTGCATGTAAGAAAATCCTATTGAAATATCCCTAACCAAGAAGTTAGGCGTTTGAATTTTTCCCCCTATTAAATGGTAGGTTATTCTCTACTGAATAGTAAGCTTAAATAATGAATCTTTATAAAATTCTTACATTGCATTTAACAAAGTACGATTAAACATCCTTAGCTTAGAGGTTGGGATTCGATTTTTAATTTTCTTCTTTTTTTATTAAATAATAGGTTGTTCTCTACTGAATAGTAAATTTATGTACTTATTTGTTAGTTTTTATACTTAAAATATTAATTTCGAATGTACTTGCTAATTGATATAATGATGTAACAAAATAAATCTAACATAATTAATCAGTCTCTGAAAAATACCAATCATGAAATGTGCTGACAAATTCTTGTTATTCAGCCACATTAGCCTTTGGATTATTAATTTGAGGGCTTTTATGAAATTCATGCTTTTAAATATTCTCCAATTAAATAATCAACCAATTTATTCAATTATTTTTCAGCTAATAATAAGTAATAAAAAAAGAAAATGGCGACCAATGAATAAAATAAAGGGCAGTGGCGGAAGATGAGGGTTTTGTGGGGGTGGGTGGGTGGGGGGTTACCCCGACCCCCTCATGTGATATTTCTGCTAAATAATACATTGAAACTTGAGCTTTGAATTAATAATTAACTTTCTCGGAATTGTCTCCTCCTAACCCCACTTTGTTTTGACTTATATCACTCCCAATTAATTAAATTAACTATTCCCATTTGTTTGTCTTTAGTAATAAACAAAAGTAAAATATCTAGGTTATAAGTGTCTACATCTTGAAATTGATTTTTCAATAAATTGAAAAATATTATATATGTGAAATATTATTGTAAAATATCTTTAATATTAATAGAAGTTGGATTCACTATGATCCTTGGGGTACATGTCCCATGTTTCAGTTTCAGGTCTGAATTATACAATTCTTGAAATTGAACGTAATGATTTTCAATGGTATCTAAATTCATAATTGATTTATGTATCACTGATATGCTTGAACTTGATTGATTAGAAATGGTCTTATAACCATGAGGTTATGAGTTTAATTTTGACCGAGCGTGTGTAAGTCCTATTTAATTTTCTACCTTGTAATAATTTTATTGGAGATTTTTTTGTTAGTTTTTTAATTTTGAATATCATTGAATTTTTGTGTTAGTGTCAGAATTTAATGTATTAATCAATCATCCCTTCAAAAAAAAAAATTAATTTATGTACTACAATTACGGAAACCAATCCATTTGACCGAATAATTCTTTAAAAATTGAATCATACGAACTGAATAATTATAGTGAATAAAATAAATTCTTGATTCTTCGAGGCAAATTAAATACCAATATAAAAGCAGGAAATGTACTATTATTTGTCTTTATTTAATTATTGGTGGGGTGGGGGGAGATAGGGGGGAGGGTACAAATTGAGTGTAAATAAGCAGTAGACTGCTTTTCCAAGACACAACTAGGATTTTAGGGGACAGTGTCCATTTTGATTCCTCTCATGTGTATTTGTACGATCGAATTGAAATTTAGGGCAATATATATATAATTTTGAAGATGATAATGACAGTCATTAACCTTGAATTTAGAACAATATTATTTATATTCACAATGCTTTTAGTGCATGCAACTAATGGAATTGGTACAAACTTTTATCATAATTAAGTTTGTAATAATAATCCTAGCATTAGGGGACAAGAATTAGTACTATATACTTTGACTTTACCATTTATTGCCTCTTAATTTTCGATACTTAATTAGTTCGTGATTAAATAAAATTTTATAAGGTTAGTTAGTCCGGGAATTTGATCAACTTACGTCCATGTTTCAAAATTATATATAATCCTTTGATAATTAAGGCAATTCTATTAAAATATTTTTTAATAACTAATAACCGGTGAAATTTGAAAGACTAAGGCAAACGTTAAGGGATACTTTTTTAATACCCCTAGAGGATTTTTGATGATTAATCCTATTTGTGTGTCACTCTTCCCATGTTTTGAGAAACTAAGTTGAGACTCAAGAATTATGATCCTCCAAATTAAGTGCACTATATATATATATATATATTTTATGTATATATAACTTTAATATGATAACCCTATTTTTTATTCACGTTGTATGAACATGCATTGGGAGAGGGAGTTCAATTTTTTATTTTTTATTTTTTATCTTCACCATATTCCGAGATGGAAGAGGAGAAACGAGATTTTTACATGTTAAAAGAAAGGAATTATATATTGAGACCATGCTAATTAATTTGTTTCTTGGACAAGGGTTAGTGTTTTCTTGGTTATTGATTAAAAAAAAAAAGGAAAAAGAACATTATCCATATTTTTTTATCAAACACGCTTGCATGGGATTTTGTCATTTTGATCTTTTCAATTTAAATTTTCAAACTTGACTAGTGTGTGTGTGTTCTCTATATCACATATACAAAAGTGGCCAAAATTATGGCTAATAAAATAAATATATATTAAAATAACAATAAATTTATATAGTAATACCATAAAATAAGATAATAACATAATTATCATGTACAAGTTAGCAATACTAATCTAATTTATAAAGCACTCAAATAAATAAACACTATAAAAAATGTAAACAATTACCAAGACTAAAAACTGATGTTAATAAAAAAAGTGGTAGCAAAAAGCCATTTGTTTCGATTTTACCACGACAATGATTCATGATTTTTATGAGAGTAGCGAAAAATCCACCACAGCATATAGCCGTGGTGGATGTTTTTAATCTCGGTGTAGCCACTGCAAATGGTATTTCCACAATGATTTTTTGAATTATTGGCTACCACATCCACCATGATTATTAATTTTTTGATTGCGAAAAATCAATAATTTTGTAGTGAAAGTATCATGCATGTCCTAATTATTATGCATAGTCAGATAACGATGGAACTTGAAATAATGAAGCTAGCTAGGCCAATAAAATTAATTGCTTTTGTGTCACTTTATGTAAATGTATATGGTAACATAACAATATCAAGTGTTTCTTGAATAAAGTAGTAAAATATACCCAATTTGACACAATATGAAATAAAGTTCATCTTCTTCCACGTATATAACAAAATAATATCACATCAAATTTTGGGTTAATCTCAAATAAACTATTGACATTTGAACTTTTAGGGTTTTAGTTTATGTTTCACTATAATTAGTGTTAGTTCCATTCAATCACTTTCATCTTAGTATTTTATGACATATATGGACTTTGATATATGACTCTTAATATACTTAATTAATTTTTGATTGATATTTTTTGATGTAATGAAAAAAAGTAGCTTTAAAGATCTTGCTTGTGATTCTAAAATTTGGTATTAGGTTCAATTTACTATAGTTATTGGTATTATTTAATTAGTTCTTATTGCTTTCTTACATATATTTTATTAGTTTTACTCAATAATTAATTTGATTAATGTCTTGATCATGGCATGTGGACTTTTCATAAATTGATATTGATTTGATCAAAATTTGTAATCATTAAAATAAAAAAATAGTGCTTCCTAGTTATTATGTGGGGTTGAAGGCTTTGGAGTGTTGAGTGACTTGATACTCATCCTATTTACTTTTTTGTAATCCATTATGCATAATAGTTTTTGTGTGTGTCTTAATTTATTTGGCTTTTAATTGTTCTTAGGATGTGCTAAGTTTCTTAAGAGATTATTGCACCATTAACTCCTATGAAAATATTCACAATAAACATTATAAATTCTGTTATTTTAAAATTAGCACTGTAAATTTTATCTTTTTATCTGAACGGGTCACTCATTCTATGTTCAACTTTATACCAGTTTTGGAGGGTAAAAGACAAAAATGTACACTTATATGCATCTATTAGTAGTAATGGCAATCATATGAATTAGAAGGTTTTCTGTCATTCCATCTCAGTTATGAGTACTTCACCACTTTTATGTTTGGATGCTGGCATTTTACAAGAGGTTCGGAGAAATTAACTCTCAATTGTTACATTAACTACTATGTTATAGAATAATTATATAAACACACACACACACACATATATATATATATATCTAAAATCCAATATTGGATCAACTTATCCCCAAAGGTTTGCAGAAAGAAGTTTATCCAATTAGTTCTATCAAATAAAAGAAGCTACATATGAATAGGATTTCTTTTGTAATCTTGAAGACAAATTATTTTCAAGAAAATGAGAAACCTTTGGCCCCTTACTTTTGAAAGATAAATTATTTGACAACGATAGATGCTTCCCTAGCTCCACCCTCTTGTTTTATATAATCATTTTGTTTTATGCGAAAAAAATTCACATTTTTACTGTCAAGATTTGAATTTATTATCAAAGTTATAATTAAAAAAGGCCTTTAGAATCCAAACCAGGAGCCTAGTGTTAAATTTCAGTCAAATCACGTTAGATTTAGGTACCTGGCATCCTAATGTGTTCAACTGGAGTTAATCTATCATTAAAAGAATTAATCTATATATAATATTTATTAATATATATTTATATATAATATTTATTAATATAATATTAATATATATATACACACCAAAACTTAGAGCTGTTTAGAGATGGATCCAGCACAAGGGCACCGCGGGATTTATTTGGAACTTCCCTATTTATAAAAATTAATATATTTTTTTTAATATGTAATCCATTATTTAAAATTAAAACAAATATCGTCCTCTATTTTCTTAATTTGTTTCATTTAATTTCACTTAGTACGTAACATTTTAAAGACGTTAGATTTATTTTAAAAAGAAAACTCATGTTTAGATCAAATAAAATTATAAAATTTCTTGGATGATACTTTTGTTAATTTTATAATTACTAAAAATCTTCCTTTTTTAAACATCTTAAAATCTTCTAAAATACCTTCTTGTCAAAATTATTCTTTAGAATAACATAAGATAGTGAATAACACCACTAACTCTCAACCAACCAATACTATCTATATTCTTTTTCCAATTGTAATCCAAATTTACATACAAAATAGAAGAAATCAATTGTTTTAGGACATGTTTAATACGGTATACGGATAATCTCTTCAAGATTAATCTGGTGAGGTTGGATCAGATTGTTGGTGTCATCCATCGTTTGATAGAGTGAATTGCTGGAGAAATTACCAAGTACTATAAACACATATCCGATGTTTAATTTCAGCTATTAGAGTAAACTAATTTGTCAAATTATTGTAATGACCTTCAATTGCATTAGGAATTTACAATTATTTATTTATTGGGCGATAATTGTGTAAATAAACTTTAAACAATATTCTAATCTATTCCGACATATTGATATCGATTCTGCAATCTTATTCTCTTTTTTCCGCTAATTTATTACCAAAAAAAGTAGACGTACATTTATTTTTGCCATTTCTCGAAAAATCTAAACATACAATGATTCTATTCTCGTACAAGATTGTAAGAAATTCACTTTAATCAAAGATAATGATTGCATTAAGCATGATTGGTGTCCCTCATAGTACTAAAAAGCACGTGAACAGCACATCAGGAAATTAAAAAAAAAAAAAGAAAAAACCCTGAAAAAGTCGTCAAAGATACAGCTTATCAAAGGCAGCTTTTCTTCATCCTTCCTTGAAATTAAATCAACTTTGAGACAACTCACAGCAATCATCTTCCCCCACAAGCCCTCTTCGTCTCTTGCTTTGAGAAAGTGAGGAAAATTCAATTTTACATTAATTTTATTTTCACTAATGGCTTTTATGTGTGTTTATATATGTATCTATGAAATAGATTGATATGATAATTACATTTTGATTTGGATAATTTTTAGTTGTGTAGTATTATTTTTTATCCGGTCTTATAAGATTTATAAGGGTACAAAGGTCATTATGTTTCACAACATAACTGATTAGATCCATGTACCAACATATAAGAGTAATTACCATGAGATATGCATCTCGGTGTACAAAATAACTTAATTTTTTATAATCTGAGTCTTGTAAATACTTATTCTCCATTCATTTTTTGCATTCAAAATTTATTGAGGAGAGAGAGATTTTGACATTTTGTCTAACTTTCTCTAACTCCAATCAATTATTTTGCTTGTATTGACAACGGGATCTTAGTATCACGTTTGATCAAATTTCCCATTTGATGAAAAGGACAAAAACACATCAATTTTCCACGAGAGATCTGGTTTAATGATCGATTTATCTTAAATGGCACACAAATTAATTCAACTTGTATCCAAAATATATTCTTTTGAGCAATCTTGAAGATACTACAATTACAAAGTAATTATTTATCTTTCTTAATCAAATTCAATATTTGAAAAGAGAGATTTGCAATATGTTAATAAATTATATAAATTCCCTAAAACTAATAAACCCTACTTTGGTTGCCATGTTAATTATGTCACACAAAAACTGCCAAGGGAAATTATATTCAAGCCCTAGTAAACATGTCCCCATTCATTGCCAAATTCTAACTTTATTGCTTTTAGGAAAGGAAACAATTAAAACAAATGGATCCATATATTTCATGTCATTTCCTCCCACTTTTGGTAAATTCGTCCTAAGCCAAAAAGTTTTATTACCTCTAACTTGGGATTCTCACAAATAAAGTAGAGAAGATATGTTACTTAAAGGATTTTCAAGAAAAATATGCAAATTGATAATTAGCAAGTGACTTGTGCGTGTCTTATCAAAAGACATTATCGTTATATTTTCCTCTCCATGGTTCAAAAGAAAAAAAGAAAAAAAGAAAAAATTCACTCTTCAAAAGGGATTTCGAAACGAAAAGATAATAAATGACGAAGTTATCCTTTTGATAACAGACAAGTACTTGAAAATCATATACTAATTTTTTGATTGCACATTTTTATTTGAAAATTTAATTAGAGTTAGATGATAGTTTTTTTTTTTTGCTACATACTTTATCTAAAAATTTAGTTAGGGGTCAAAGTGCTCCAACGATTTCAAATTAAGCGAAGGGTAAGTGTTTTCAAGATATTTTTTGAAAAATAAAAATAAACAAATAAATTCAAGGGGGTAAAACATCAGTTATCCAATTATATTTTTACAAAAATTATCAAAAAAAAAAAACAATTATATTATTGCAACATAAATTCAATAAAGTCGTGTCTGTATGTGTATGGGTTGTAGTAAATTTATTTCAAACTGTTGACATTGGATCTGAAGCTGGAGACTGCAATTAATCCCTTCTTTAGGATGACTGCAGACGAGATAAAGAATTAGGTCTTCTATTATTGAGGGAAGGTGGTTATTTTTTGTCTTCTTGAATTTAAAGCTATATATGGTTTTGGGATGAGATCCAAAAGTTGGCTACAATTAAAATATTATACTTTGGAATATGAATATGTTATCACACATTATAATCTTTTATTTATTTTAATTATTCAAAAAAAATTATTATTAAATTTAAGTGTTAATTACCAAAACTCGTTTATCCAAAAAAAGGAAAAGAAAGGAACAATCTTTATCTTTCAATTATAATTACGTCCTCACAAATAAGATAGATTTGTTAAATTTTGACAGTGATCATTAACAATCCGATGAATTTTGTTATACTGAAACAAATATTGAGTATTTACAATTTTAAAAATGTTCGAAATTTTTTTATAAACAGTTAACTCAAAGCCTATGTGTCTTGGATTAATCCTGAATTTAATGTCATGGACCATCACAAAGTTGATTTCTACGTTGAATTTTTGAACACATTTTAATACAAAATTTTCTTTATTAATGCAGCAATTTACTTTTACAAATTACCCCTCATTTCTGTGTGAATGACAAGTGAAATTTATATTTGACAACGACTCATGAACTTAATTATATACTCAATCTTTTTCTAACTTCATCTCAAAACCTGGAAACTTTATACTAATTGAGAAATGATTTTCATGTTGAATTTTTGAACACATTTTAATATAAAATTTTCTTTATTAATAGAGCAATTTACTTTTAGAAATTACCTCTCATTTCTATGTGAATGACAGGTGAAATTTACATTTGACAACGACTCATGAACTTAATTATATACTCAATATTTTTCTAACTTTATCTCAAGACCTTGAAACTTTATACTAATTGAGAAATGATTTAATTATGAACATGAAAAACTAATATGCAACCTATGTTAGTTAATTATGATGTATGAAGAGTGTGAAGGCATTTATGGGAGGGAGAATCCTATGCAGCACCAATCCCGTCATTCCCATAGACACCTATTGTATACTATTTAGCACATTAATTTTAGCTTTCTATTTTTTTCTCTCTCTCACACATCTTTTATTCTCTTTTTTCTTTTGTGATGTTGTGAAAATGTGAAATAATCTATTTTTAGAAATTATCATCTAAATCAAAATAATAAATTCAATAATGTGACATTCGTAACCTTCAATCACTATCTCCAAAGACAGTAACATAAAATAACGTTCATTGTTATGTGAGACATGTGAAGTACATAAATTATAATATTCTCTTTACCAAATATATTACTGTCACTTTTCTGAACATGCCAAAATAAAACTTTATTATCTAAAAAAAATTCTTTCTCATAACCCCTTTTTATTAAAGTATTATACAATATCACTAATTTCCCACGACCGTATTTACTAAAATATAATTTGAAAAAATATAACTATTTATAATTTAAATTCCACTTGAAACTTCATTTTGGATCTATCAATAATTTCGGAATAGAAAAAATATAATAAATAAAAAAATGAAATTGATGGTGCTAAATTCAACGTTAGGTAATGCTAAAACCCTAGCTACCATTATAGGTCCAATAATTAACTAATCCACAATTCTAAACACCTTTAAATGGAGTTGTTAATAAAGTATAAATTATATTATTCAAATAAAAATATTAATAATTATTTCATAAAATTACCATCGCAAACAGGAAAAGGATAAAAATCCTATGCTCGACCACTCTTCATGGCCAGAGGCTAAGGTACAACTCATTTAAAGCTAAAGCAGAAATGCAGTAGTACTTCTGGTACAAAGTACAAGAGGTAGGACCCACTGTCTTCACTGTCTGATTAGACAGATAAATGGGACCCACGTAGTATGTGCTCCAATCATGGAGCATTGACAGATCAGAGCAATCACAACGGGACAGCATAAAAATAAAGGGTGGGGTCTCCCACACTGGAACTCTACTTTTAATGCTATTTTTTTTCGTCTGATAAGACTACACTATTACACCGGGAATTCGTGTCAAGTCTCATCGCCGTTGCTTTATGTACTCATTTGCAATTTATTATCTTGTTTTTATTACATTTTCGTCCCCTAAAAAAGTGTTATTTTCAGTTATACCCATTAATTAGAAATAATTAGAAAAGCAATGGTCATAAGCTAATTTTGTGAATGGTTAAGAATCATCAATGCAAAATATGGATTTTATTTCTCAAATGTATCATATTAGAATAAGAATAAAAGACAAATATACAAACAATTGATTCGGTCGATGAGCCATTGAGTTCAAGTCCCATTAATGTGAATGTTTTTCTATCATATATCAGCAATAATTTTTTATCGCATGATAATTTTTTTAAGAGAAACGATTATAATATTTAAATAAGATATCAATAATAATCAAATATCATTATAATAAATAAAGACAATCCTTAGCAACCTCCTATAAATTAGAGAAATCTTCAACAGCTTATAATACAGTAGAAAACGACTCTATACACTAAAAATCGAATTTATAACCTCTAGAATCATAGACT
Organism: Handroanthus guayacan; assembly: GCA_014898755.1. Taxonomy (NCBI): domain Eukaryota; kingdom Viridiplantae; phylum Streptophyta; class Magnoliopsida; order Lamiales; family Bignoniaceae; genus Handroanthus; species Handroanthus guayacan. Next base: position 380,107 of record JACFYI010001436.1, on the reverse strand, counting down.
TCCATCTTGTCACTTGAGTAAATGCCCCATTGGCTGCTGCATAGTAGTTGGTAGTGATTATATTTGGTTTATTCACGATAATTGATATAATGACTAAATATATTAATCATTATTTACTCCTATTAAAAAAAATGATTCATTTTTTTTTTAGGTGATGTTAGCCATATCGTATATTAGTTGGGAATTTTATCTAGAAAAAATGTTTTCAAAATTAAAATGAAACAATTTATAAATTATTTTAAAATTTTTAGCCCGTCTCATTTAGTGTACAATAGTATTTAATATCATAAAAAAACATAATTAAAAAGCTTGAAAAGAGGCACATAATTGTTCCCACAAATTATATCAGTGGAACAATGTCATGCTAAAGAAAAATTGAACAGTAGATTAGACAAATTCATGCAAGAGAAGAATTGAATGGTAGATTTCGATCCAAAAATCAAATGAAAATGATGAGCAATCTTATAATATCCCTTAAATTTATATTTTCTCAACTCAACTAAAATCTTTACTCAAAATTGAAGGCACCAATTAAGCAATAAGAGAGTCACTATCACTCTTTATAACTAATTCATATTGTAAATATTAAATTAAGTTCCAAAAAATGCCTTAAAAAAACTCTTACTTAAATGCAATTTTATGGCTAAAACTCGTAGATATTTTCTTTTTTGTTCTTTCATTTCAGAGAATATTTGAGTAATTTGTTGATTACAAAACTTCCAAAATTGTCATACATGAAAATGACAATATGTTTTTTCCTTTCTCTTTTCATCGTTTAGTGAAAATTATTTATCACTTTAGAAATTATAGACGTTCTATTCGGACTACAATACATAGTCAATTTAGGATCTCCCTGAGTTCGGTCGCACATTAAAAGGAAAAAGAAAAAAAGAACTAACAAAATATTAATACAGATAATCTTGTAACTGATATGATTAAATTGATGATCGTATAAAGTTCTTAAAATTAAATTAAAAAAAATATCACTAATCACATAAATTTTTACAATTCTAACACCTTATTATGGGAATTTATAAGCATTTTTTTTTCTCGTTTCCTAACACTTTATTATATATCTTGAAAATTTTATAACCTCACCTCAACGTCATCTCAACTAAATCTCCTATATATAGAGGCAGGAATAATATATTATTTCTAACCAATTCCCTGCCTGAGGAAGCTTCTTACCCAGCTTACTTCAATGACTTGGCTTCACACTTAGCCCGCTATTCTACCTACTTGGCGGAAAGCAGCCCTCAAAAGGAGTAGGGAAGGGCTTCAACTGATCGAAACTCATACCCGGAAAGAAAATCACCGGTTGGAGCAACAAGTAGCCTAGCTGCCTATTTTAAATCTGAATCCCTTGCTTCTACGACTATAATCATTTCTATAATTGGGAACCGACTGTTATTTTAATGACAATAATCAACACTGTTTTGGAGACTTGAACTTGCACGGCTGCACACGATTAGGGCGCAAGATGCGGAACAAATCACATTCATTCCAAAGTTGTCCTACTTGAATCACAAGCCGATGTTTACCGAGCTTCATGAATCTTCAGTATATTATTAAATATTCAACATTTATTAATATAATAAATGTAATTTAAAATCAATATAATGAATTTATTGTTATGGGAAGTGAAATATTCTCTGTTTGGCTAGAGATGAATAGTTGCACACATTAGAGGGATAAGGCCGCAGCTAATATCAGTGAAAGGACTGAATGTTTTTTTATGAAAAATGTACCCCACCACACATTATTATTACCCTCCATAATTTCAATCATGGTGCTACTGCTGCACACATTCAATAATGTCATAGCCCACCACACATGCTCCCGTTTACTCCTGAATTAGACTACCCTCTTTTTTCTTCCTTTTTTTTTCACTTTTCCTTCTTTTCTTTCAATAAAAAATTCAAGATGAGTACAAATCTTTTTATTTTCAAATATAAATAAATAATAAAGTTAAAAACATGCTCATAAACCCTCCTTTCAAGCTATATTTTCAAAGTGTACATTTTACTATTCAAATACGGCTACATCACATTTTTAAGAAAATTACTTTATTGTTTTTATCTTAAAATGTGTAAAATAAATATTTCTTTTCAAATAAAATATTAAATGACTTTTGGTTGAAGGGCAAAAGTAAATAACTCAACTAATCAAATTTTCTAAGCCATTGGTTTAGAGAGTATATGGTATTACTTTTGTTAAAAACATTTAGTTTCTAATTACTAAAAAGTGATTTTGAAACTGTTTGGAAAATTAACTTTACTTTTGGAAAATTGTTCTTAAACGAAAATCAACCGACTTTGCTTTTAGATTCTATTTCTATTTTTTCATGAAACATGTTTGATAAAATTATAAAAAAAAAAAAAAAAAAAAAAAAAAAACAACTTTCCTGGCAAACATTCATTAAGTTTTTTTTTTTTTTAATAACATTTTATGGATTTTAGTTTCAAATGCTCTTAAATTTTATCACTCACTTTTACTATTAACTTTTCAAATTCTCCAAATGAAAATCTTTTTTTTTTTAAAAAAAAGATAGAAGCAATGCCAAACGCTCATTTAAACACATTTCATTTTTCACATTTCAAAAAGGAAAAAGTACTTTTTTGGCATATTTTCAGATTTCCAACTCACTAATCTAAACGCATTTTAGTTTTCACATTCCGAAAAAGACAAAAGAGTCTTCTCAAAACATTTTCATAATTATTTTCCTTATTTTTGAATCATTTCAAAATTATTTTCCAATAAAAATAAAATAAGATCTTCCATAAATAAATACTTGTCTCAAAAAGCCAAATGGATCATAGAAATTCCTCAAAGAAAACATTCTCTACAACAATTCCATAAAGTTCATGTTCACAAAAATTAATACATTGAAGGAAAAGTAAGGGACTACAACAAATTGGATAAGAATTCTGGGATGTATGTATAACTAGGTCTCAATCTTGCATTCCAAATTAAAGAATATTTTATTTTCATTTCGTTACATGCCCCACAAAGATATATCAAATTTAACTCGTAACCAAATATTTCTATAAAAAAGTATTTTAACACATTTGACAGATATTATTTGTAAAATAAAAGATTAGAGCACCCATTAAAAGACAAAGTTTAACTCACACGCAATGAGGAACCACAAACAATAAAATGAGATACTATAATTCAACTAATTAAATGATAATTAAGAGAGAAATGGGCTTTCTTCTTAAACCCCAATCTCTTTTTAAATTTTATTTGCTTTAAACTTATAAACATCATATAAACATCATTCTCATCATCAAAACCACCACAAATCCCCCACTTACATCTCCATTGTCTAAAAGGGCTTTTATATATATATCATCTATCAAATACTTCCCTATGATAAAACACTAATAAATCTAAGCCTAGGGGTTCAAAATGGGGACCAAAGAAAAGGCAAAAACAAAGCCAAATAAAACCATTTCCATGTGTATTATGGCATCA
>JACFYI010001436.1:363939-376530 GCA_014898755.1 Handroanthus guayacan | reverse complement strand
TCTCTCTCTCTCTCTCTCTCTCACACACACACACACACATTTTCAACGGCAAACACACACACACACAGACAAAAACAGCAAATTTAAACAAAATGAGGAAGAAAAGAAGTTACCTGGATCTTCAAGAACTCTTCTTTACTCATTTTCAGCCACTCAAAACACAAGAAAACACAAATGCAATGAGAAGAACTAAAACGGTTTAGATCTAAGCCAAGAAAGCTCAAGAGAATAATGTTTAGCCCCCAAGAAAACTACTCACGAACAGAAAAACAAACAAAGAAATTTATGGGCTATTTCTGGACGCCATTGAAGCTTCTCCACCAAGCTCTTGCTTTCCCTATTTCAGAGTTTTGAGCCAGAAAAAGTGTGTTTGTAAATGAGAGAGAGATAAAAAAAAGAGAGAGTAATTATGAAATGCAGACACAAAGGAAACACCCTCTTTGCTTTGGGCTTTGAGGGCTTTATTTATGGGAAATCTCTATTTTAAAGTTCGGCATAATGTATTAAATTAATCGACTTTCATCAATATTTTTTCCCACTTTTATAGAGATATTAGCATAGTTTTGGGCTTTTAGGCTTGTGGCTTGACTTTTTATAAGTTTGAGTTTTCCTGGCTTGGCTTAACTATGGTTGGTGATTAATTAGTTAGCTAACCATGGTTAGTTAGATGCAATAAAATCTGCTGAAATATGTGTGTATTTATTGCCAGCTGATATGAAGGAGTTCTTGTCAGATTCATCTCTTTGAAAGTTGGTTGATGCAATAAATTTATTTACATAAAATATTAAATGGAAAATGATAGTACACGTACTGTGCAGAATGCTGCAATTGGACATTCATTTTTTGAAATTACTATTATGCCCTTTGTTTGTTTGTGGTTGTGCATTTTTGCCCATGCTCGATTTGGTTGAGTTTTCGTTGAATCACATGACAAGTACGATTATGTTTGTATTACATCTGATTACTTATTTCTTATTAACGTTATTTATTTTCTTATTTTCTTATTTTCAAATTTTGTTTTTTATAACTTAATTTATTGCTCATTTTCATGATTACATTAAAAAGAATTTGTTGAGGTAATTTTAAAATATATAAGATTTGAAGGCACCTAAACGAAAATTTAAACAAGCATTTCGTTAAAAATGCAATGAGAAATGAGGATACAATCTTTTGGGGAAAAAAAAATCTTAAATTCCTGCAAGATATATTCGATATGCTAAATTTCAAACTCTTTTTTTTTTTCTCATTTTTACTTCTATCGTCATAAATTTATCGTAGACAACGATTTTATATTCTAGTCATTTAGTTTATAATTTTATAATAATAATAATCAACTTTTGTTTCGCAATATTCATTTAATATTTTGTAATTTTTTCTTTATGTTAGAGAAGATTTTTTTAATTTTTTTTCCCCTAGATTTCTATAAATTTATTTTTCATGATGAAAGGAGAGATTTGCTTGAATTGAACAGTCTTCTTTAGATCTAAGGGATGGTGTACCATATTATCTGGTCATAATAACACCATACGCTTTCCTTCAAGTGGACAAAATAAAAATAAAATAAAGAAAAATAGAACTATGGCTCAAAATAAATTTTTAAGATAAAGTAAACGCATTTATACTCATTAAATATTATAATTATTACTTATTATTGGTTCTTGAAAATATATATAAAACAACAAAAGTATTAAAAATAGGGGAGAATGTAGTAAAATGAAAGCAACTTAATACTAGCAATATATATGTTACAACCTTTTTTTTACTAATTTTTCTTTTTTAAAAAAATATAATTTCAACAAGTTTGTACTATTAACTAATTTATGATTTTACGAATGAGAAATGCATTAACAACGAAAAAAAATTTAAATTCATATGTTTGATTTGTAAGCATGTCCATGCATAGTAAAAACATTGTGTAAAGAGAATATTATATATTAAAATTAAAGTGGTAAATAACTACAATCATAATCTTTTGCGTGCACATTATGTGCACTTATACAACTTTATTTTTTCTATATAAACATGATCATAATCAAGGGAAAAAAAAGCCCTTCCTTGTTATAATCAAATAAAGGTTTGTAAGAAAAGCAAAGCCATCCTACACACAACCTAAGTAATACAATTAACAACATAAAATGATATTAATTTTTTTTTTCATGTTGTTAATCAATTGATGTAGTTGACAAGTGTTGTATGAAATCGGACTTGCTATTGTATCTTAGAGAAGTATCCTTTTATGAATTAAATAGACATAATAATTATTAATTATGGTGGGGTTGATAATGACATACCCTCTAATTCTTCTAGTTTTCATATCTCTACGGGTTCCAAGAAGGACCGATTTTTTATCCATATTGATAAGATCCGGCCTTTAGAACAATAAGATATAGCCTTTTAAATTTAGGATCGATCGAATATGATTTAACCAATACTTTTGTATAATTTATTACCAATGGTATATGTGCATACATGTCTATGGATACATATATACACACAAGAATACTTATATAAAATAAAATTATGTATAAATTTATTTGTGTGAGTCATATCATACTCAAAATTTTTAATGTATTATAACTCAGTATGTACTATATGATCAAGTCGTGTTTGTATCATGACATATGTGTAAATGAGTCATAGTATTCAACACTACATAGTAGACTCACGTCCTCCTCCATCAATAAATGTAGCACAAGTCTCCAAACAAATATGAGAAACATAATTGAAAATCCATATTCCATCCCCTTCATAACCATCCAAAAATCTTCACATCACATCTTTGGGTAAATTAAAATGTGTGCAGCTAAAGTTTTAGGTCTATTATGATGGACAATCTTCCTATTGCAAATTTTGAAAAAGTTCCTTAGGAACTTGCTTAAATGGTGGTGCGAAAAGGTACCCACCATCTAATAATTGTTGACTTGTATTTCACCTTTGTAAATTGCTTTTGTTCTTTACTACAATTGAAAATTCATTTAATATAACTAAGAGGAAAATGTACCATAAGTCATTTCGTGATGATCCCCTTTTCCCCATCCTTGAATATCTGAGCACTTTCATTGAATAATTGCCAAAAGTTTATTCACCTCTTATATATATATATATATACCTACTAAATGACAGTAACAGTTTATTCATACAATAATTGCATCTTACATGAACTGTGTCTCAGTTTCACTCAATAAGTTACTTATTGCATAAGGTGATATTTCATACCCAAAAATATGTGCATATGTCTTTATATATATAATTAAAACATAATTAATGAACAACCAATGTAACAATTGCCTTGAGCATGAACATGAAAGTCTCGTAAAATCAATATACTGCTCCAAATACAAGCCCTTCGCATTCTAGGAAAAATATCTTGTTGAGGCACAAATGTCACTGATTCATGAACTACTATCACGAGTATGTTCAAATCCAAAATACGGTAACGAGTCAAGCCAATTAAGCTATTTCCCTGATGGGTATGCATGATAGTTTGATACATTATAATAACTCATTACTCCATACGTTGCAATTAAGAGTGTAAGACTTTACAATACCATAACTAGAAAGTAATGAATCTCCATTTAATACCAATTACTAGTTTGTTTATTCACATGTTATATGCCTTAGGGCTTTAAATATAGACCATATAGGTGGAGGCAAATAAAGCTGAAAAAACTTGGTAAAATTAATTTTTTTTCTCTAAATAAAAAAGAAAAAAATTGCACTTTTCTTTTGTGAGGTATAATAAGTGATGTCCTTCTTAAAAGGCTAAACAATGATGAGACCCTTGTGGCCTTTGTCCTTGTTTTTCTCTCTGTATCTTAATTTGAATTTTGTGTACTCTTGAGGGACCCCTTTCAGCAATAAAGGGAAATTCAAACAGCTTGTCATTCCAACTATAATAATGCTTTGCTGCTTTTGGATCTAGGGTTTTTTTATTTTTTATTTTTTGAGTAATTCTTGGAATATATATTTTTTTCTTTTGCTTACTATTCACTCAAAAGATTGTAATCCCAGTCCTTTACATTTGTGGTCTTTTTCTTTTTCTTTTTTTTTCTTTTTAATGGTAAAAAAGGGAATTGGTTATTTATTTTGATAGGAATGAGGGGTAGTTGTGCAATATGCCCATTTACTTTTGAGCTTTGATTTTGGATTTTATGTTAAAATTTATGGATAATTATTCAAAAGTATTCCTAGAAGTTTAGCATGATTATATAACCTGAATTAATGAAAATTACAAGTAATACTCGTCGTTAGTTGAGTTAACTAAAAATTCCACAGAACTTGTGTAATTTTATAATTAGACCCCTTGAAAATCTAACATATTAACTGAAACACTTTTAAGATATTTGCTTGTCATATTAAACACGACCCTTTAAAGTTTTTCATCAGCTAAGTTAAAAATATGTAAGGTGTTATTATAGTTTTTCAACTTGCGAAATATTGTTTCAAAATTAGATCAAACCTTAGGTATTGCTGAGGTCATTATGTCTAAAATTTTAAATGGATTTAGTATTGTTGTTAATGTCATACTCATTCATAATTGATTTGATACATGTCTGTTCTTTTTTAACTTTCTGTTACATTTAACGTAAAAAGTACTTAAAATATCACAATGAAGGAAAAACACTAGTAAAACACATAAAGATGTGATTGGATGTGAGATAAAAAATTGATTTTATAACTCATAAAACTACAAGAAAAAACTATTATTAAATTTTGTATCACTTTGCTATGTGCAATTAAAGAATGACATGTGCAGTAAATAGATTGGTAGAGTCCTTTTTAAATATCTAACCCTTGTGATCCCATGATATATGAATGTTGTGCCTGAATGCAACATTTGCCCTACTTTTGCGGTTATGAATTCATATTTGTGCAATTATTGGATGGGGAGACTAAAATCAAACTTTTAAGACTTTATGTTTACATCAGTCGTATACAGCAAGATTTTTAGGTGTGATGAGAGGGTCTAGTATGATATTAATACAAATTATGTTACACCAAAATTATAGTATGGCCACAAAATGTGCTTTTTTAATAAATTTAACCACAGAAAAAAAGAATTAGGCATCCGTTTTAGAAAATATTGTTAGGAAATTCATTTCGTAGCTAAGGTTACAAATTAGCTATAAACTATCTGTAACAGATGTTAATTTTTATTATTAGTTAATTTTGTAGCAATATTTTTCATAACGAAAGCCCTTTTTTTTGGAGTGAAAATAATAAATTTTTCTATAAATCGTAACTGCATTTGATCATGGTATAAGTCACAAATCTTGCGACGTCATGATCATTCAGCACACAAACCTCTCACATGATATATAGCCATGGTGTTGGAGACCTAGCGCTAGAAGATAGTCCCTTGTGAGTTGATGTGGTAATTATAAAATACCATTAAATAAGATGAAGGATACACATCCATTAAATTGGATTCAAATCACAACTGAAACCTTAATTCACTGTCGAATCAATGGCATTTTTCGATATATTATCTCAATTATTCTACAAATGGATGAAATTTTCCAAATTTCAAGACACAATTACATTTACCACTCATCTACTTGGCATAGTAAAATTTTTCATCTTCGTTCCCTAACTAACTAGAGGTTTTTAGTTAGCCTCAGATAACCCTAATCATATCTTTATTTGAATTTCTGAATCATTTAACTAAAGAACATCTCAAACACCCTCAAATCACGAATGCTACTTATTTTAACAATTGAGTAAATAACTTTGGAATTTACTCTAGGAATAGCCTCTTAAATCATTTTCGCTAGTGTAAATAACTACAACACTAATAATGGATGGTCCCCAATCCTACATAGGCTTCATGAAATAATTTGTACAAGAAAACAAAATTTTATAGGGTAATTTGTAATCTTTTGCTCAGGAGGAAATTAACCTATTGCTAAGTTCCATGGCAGACATTCTTTTCAATCCTCCTCACCTCCTTTGGCTATTAGCATGGCTCAACAATATGCATACAATTTGACAGCTATGTATGTTTTGAAACCCTAAATCCTATCTTTCTTGCTCTTTTAAATAGACAAAAAAATTGTTGGATTTCATCAAGGCGTGAAACCCTAAAACTCAAGATGACCTAGAATGGTCATCGATGATTGTCCCTTGTCTAACCCCTCAAGTTGATTGTTTGTGTTGGTGGTCCAAAAGCTATATCGTACTATGATCTAAATTACTTTGATTTTAGACTAACAAACAACAGTTGTAGATCATTATTTTTTATTTCACAAATTTAGAAAAGAGTTGAATGCAGATATCTTACCCGCACAAATATTTTATGAAAAGGCTTCTCATCTATCTTTTTGTGATGACTTTGAAAACGAATGACTCAAGCTTAAGAAAAAGAGAAGGTAAACAAAAGAGAAAACCATAGCTTCCTTAAACATTAACTCTATATTTGATCTTGAATTGCTGGAAGGAATTAAAATACTTAAAAAAAAAAAAATTATTTTATACAATTCAAATATGTAACTTGGCATCTCAATTGCTGTATCTTTACCTTTTCCTTTTCATTTTTCTCGCTGAATTCCTAACTCCAAACATAGCATAAATTTGTTGGGGGAATTAAAACATTTATGATGTGTGTCGTGAGGGGAAAGAGAAAAAAAAAAAAGAAGAAGAAAGAACAGAAAAGAAAGAAAAACATCACAAATTAAACCTAGTTTCAAAAATATTCCAAAAAATTAATGCAGCATAACATTAAAATAATAATAACACAACTTTAGAGTGTCCCTCTTCACGTTATGCTGAAAAACAATTTAGAAATATGATTAAAATTACCACTAAAATTTCCATAAACAAAATTACGAACAACTATCCAAGAATTACCCGTAAAAAATACAGTAAATTGTCAAAAATAGCTATTTCTATTCGAACTACGTATTGAAAGAATATTCACGACTGTACACGAGGATATTAAGCATCACTAAGATAGCTTTAGTAGTATAAAATTTACACGAAAACGATTAGACGAACCTACGATTGATGACTCTCTTGAGGGGTATCAACCTTGATTATAAGCGGCTGGTGGAGATTTGCAGTTGAGTCGACTAAAACCGGTGGTTCTGATGGGACAAAATCGCCATTTAAATCCTCGTTTTCCGCCAATGCTTTTTCTAGAGCAGCTTTTGCGACCCGTGTAACGATGATCATTAATACGACTGCAAGAAAAACAAATGAAACAAGCTTAGGAATCTGGATCTTGTGAATACAACGGTGCAAGTAGTGAAATCGGTTGAGAGGAGGGCGAAACAGGAAAGACGGGCTGATACGCAGTTATTGCATAATGCAAGTGAAATCAAGATGGAGAATGATTGGTTGAAACTTACCGGAGACCACAAGGCTCAATACGATAAATGCCTGCATCGGAGAAAAGGTTATGGTCAAGACAATATAACATTGGCACTGGCGTAATTCATTCGGCTTAAACATCAGAAAATATGATCATGATTCAGAATACAAACAATTCATTAAAGTAAAATGTAGTAACTAAAATTTCGTATTTTAAGTGTAGCATCACTAAACCAGATCGCGAGGCTGGTGAGCCAGCTCGAAAAGTGTTTGAGCTTGAACAAAATAATTCTTATTTGTGGGCTTGCTAGCCCGACTTTTTCAAAAAATATATTCATATATGTTTATATAATTTAAACTCAAACACAAATTCAACTGAAATGAGCCAAGCCAGAGCCCCATTTTTTGCAGCTTGACGAGATTGAGCGTGAGATTAAAAGAAATGGTCAAAGCTCGGCTTAGCTTGGCTTGTTTGCATCCCTAGTCTAGACAAAATAAAATTTTGATAGAAAAAATATCAGCATATTCTATCAAACAAAGTTCAACTACATTTAGAAATTTAAAGCTTTTCACAAAATTAAATCTGATAAAAGTTTATGCATAGGCATGCCCTCAGCAATAAATATTTCAACTTATACTACAAGCTGTCTTATCTGGCATCCATTAGCTCAATCTACTTTCCTTGCTCTCGTACGTGTATAAAATGAATCATTACACAGAATGAGCTATGAGAATAATGCCAAGAAACAATAAACTAAAAAGCTCTTACCCAACGAGTTTTCGAAAATTCACCCCATCCATGTGTTACATCTGAAAGATCCTTCAAAGTCGTCCCAACATATACCAACGCAAGAGTAATTGGCTGCAAAGGAAACATAAATCATAATTGAACAAATGCATATAAATAGAAATTTGAAGAACTTTGAATGTTAAAGGGATTTTAATGACTTGAAATAAGAAGAATATATAATCAGACAAGAAGTATTTGATAAAGTTCGTACCATCATGCCCAACCATGAAGCCAGCAAATATGGAACTATCGGGACAGGAGTCACTGACAAGAGGTAGTTCAGCATGTTAAATGGAAGTAACGGAACGAGTCGGAGCAATAACACAATCTGTTCAACGACACAAGAAATTTAAGTGCATAAAGGCGCGAGATGGGCTTGTAAAGATATGTATTGGAACATCAAATCAACAAGAGTGAATCTAATCAACACATCAAGAATGAGACACCGAATTAAGATAGAGAAGACATATGGACCTTAAATCCTGACCGTTGAATTGCAATTGCAACTGCATGAAACTGTGGATAGTCATTTAACTTGGAAATAACGAATGACCTCCCCAGCTGCAAATCATATGAAAGAGAAATACGGTTACTGAATTTCAAATAGGGAAATGCTTTTCTATGACTCCTCCCATTTCATGGAGGTAAAACAGGAAGAGTTGAGGTAAAGATGTGTTATAGAAAAGCTTACAGTTCGCCCAAGAAGAAATGCTGCTCCAGCACCTAATGTTGCACCGACCGAATCAGCAATAAAACCCAAAGGTAAACCAAAGAGATAGCCACCACCCAGCTGAAAGAGATAACAAGTAGGATAAAGTTTTCAGCTCAACCAGGAATCAAAAGATGACTTTATAAAATATGAAAATTTCTTGAAAGAAGTCATATGGGATATGACGATTACAATAAACTCAGCTACACATGCAGATTGAGACTATATATATATATATATTGCAGAATGGAATTAATATCATTTTGGAACTCCTAACCATAGAGAATCGAGGACAATCTCATATAACACGCAAAAAACTACTAAAGAAATCAGGCATGAATGTAGTACACTTCAAAGCTTGAAGATGGGCTCCCTGTTTCTAAAATGCTTAAGGATAATTCATCAAGCAGGCCCTTTTTTCTCCCCCCCTTTTTTTCCACTTTCGTTTTATCCCAATTCTTATATTTATGTTTGGGCAGAGAGGGGCATCAATTCCCTCGAAATAACACTTGTAACACTAACCAATGCCTTCTTTACCTTCGAAGTGAACATAGATTAAACGTGATCATGTCTATAAAAAGATTACAATAACTATAAAACATTTATCAAAAATTGTAAAATAGAACTTCGAACTTGAAGCAAGGTCTTAATGTAGAAAGTTAGTCCTCACCGTAAGTACGGAAGCTGGAACAGCCAATATCGTTAAAGGAATGTATGCCACAGCTCTGCAAGGTTCACAAATTGATCGTGCGTGACTAAAAAAGATGAATATGGTTTGCAGGCATTCTTTAGCACATTAGAACTGTACTTACAGCACTAGGGGTCCCCAAGGGCCGAGATCTTGATCTACCCATACTAAGAAATCCTTTAGCATCTGCCGAAAACAACTATCAGAAACAGGGTAAACAAATTGGACGATAACAATCTTGCATAATTCGTTGCATATCCTAAAGCAAGCCTTGCAACTACAATAACGAACAATTTTAAAGTGATTTGTATATTTTGACAAGCTTACAACCTCAAACAAAAGGTTCGCCATATTGACATAGAGAGATACTTGAAAGTGTTAAATGGCTACCTTTTACCTCCTTTTAGTCTTACCAGAACATACAACACACTTTTTCTTGATGATGTTATTGTATATTGAGTTAGCTCAAGATTGACCAACTTAGTGACTAATCAATCATGGCAATATTAATTATTATCTTCACAACACAATGAACGCAGTATGATCAGAACTTCAAAAGAGGCACTTTGTATCCTCTATTCCAATTCGTATTTCATCTCAGATTCCATTACACGCATGCCTACCAAGTGCAGGGCATCCACAGGATTGTGTTTTTATAAGGAAGAATTTAATGCACTTGGCATGTATTTAAGTCAATAAATAGGAGGTGAAGCACCGTTTTGGAATAGAGAATTCTAAGCGCAAAAGAGATGCTATCAAAAAGTAAAATCAAGTTTCAGAAATCAAGGGGCAATCTTTTTTTTCTTTTTCCTTCTTTTTTTGGGGAAAATCAAGATTTTATTGGTACAGTCATTAAAAGAGAGGAAGATAACATTAGCCAATACCAAAATCAATCCCAAAAAAGGAAAAAATCCCAACAATCACAATCATATAAAACCAAGAAAGCCCAGATGACATAACACTCACAGCAGTAAAATAAATCCTCAACACAAGCTACCTTAAACAGGAAAACTTAAAAAAATAAAAAAAAATAATAATAAAATAAAAGAAAAAAGAAACACCCACATGAAGAGACACTGAAAATAGTCCAGCAAAATTTAAAAATAAATAAATAAATAAATAAAAATAAACCAGAAGACTATATTTCACCTTCTCAACAGGGAGAGTGAAGCAAGCAATTACAATCCCAGCAACCAGTAACAAAAGCAAGAAAATTTTGAAAGCGGAAACCCAAGTAATTTTGAAAGCCATTTTTGATTAATGCGCCCAAAAAATTAACAAGTTTTTTGCGCCAAGCCCTGCACTCTTCTTCCTCCGGTGAAGCTTGCTTCAATGACGAGGCGTCAAATTTATTCCCCCCAAATTTGCCAGATTAAATTGAAAAGAACAAAAATAAACAATCTTTCATCACCCAAACAAAAACCCTTCTCGAAGATAATATAAATAATTGAGACTTTTAACCTAATACGAAGATCAAACTGAACGATGATTCGTTGAAATTTTTTCGCAATTTTGGGGGTGGTGTAAAACGGATTTGGATTTTCTTGCTTTTGTTTTCCTTTCACTGCTGCTGCGATTGTGATTGTTTTCCTCTCAGGTTGGCTATTTAGGATGAAAGGTCAAAAGTACCCTTAACTCTTCTTGCACGTGACGTCATGTGTTTAATTGCACAATCAAATCAAACATTTTCACTTTTTTGTTGTTTTAATTTGTGCAGCTAAGCAAAGTGTCTCCTTATTTATTATTTTTTTTAATAATGTCTCATTGTGGATTTTGATCTTTTTTTAAAAAAAAAAAACAGTTGTTTGTTCATATTAATTTTGAAAATATCTTTTTTTTTAAAAAAAAAAAAGAGTGGATGAGGAAAAAAATCCCTCTATTATACTATAATAAATTTTATTTTGATTTTTATGTCTTATTTGTCAAATTTTATTCAGTTGAGAAAAATTTGTTTACTATACTATCGGTCTCATTATATAAATTAGACTATTATGAAGTAATTAATGAATTTTAATTATTCTAGAATTAGCAAAATATCATATCAAGCATTAACAATGTAGGTCATACTTTGACTAAGTTCATGTTTGTTTAAAATTGATATTATAGATATGAAAACAAAAATTACTAAAAAACAATAAAAGAAATACATTATGTTCCATATTTTCATTTTTAAATACTAAAAGTTGAACAAAAACAAAACCCAAATTTTGAACTTAGCCAATGGAACAACATTGAATCAAGAAAGTTGGACTCCTTTTTAATAGTGGCATATTGGATATTCTAATTGGGCATTGGATCCCCAATAAGAATGAACTTATATGGGCCCAGCCCAAAGATGGCCGACCAGCATTTTTTTTACTTTTACCCCCGGAAAGAGATGTTATTGCAACATTTAAATAGCATATCAATACATTTATATCAAACAGAGATCAATAAAAATATATAATCACGCCTTAAGAGTTTACTATACAATGAAATATATATCAATACGATCTATCATATGACATAAAAATAGCCCCACACACTGGTAGGAGTGTGTAGGAATCGAACCGATAGTCTCTAGATAATGAGACCCCTACTTTACCACTTGGACAAAGACCTCTTCGGCAGACGACCAACAAACTCCCTAAATAGGTTTTTTTTTTTTTTCCTTTTCTTTTTAAATGGATGTAAATTTAAATTTATATTATTTTTTGCCCACTTAGTTCAACAACTCAAAATATGGAAGTAGATTTTGAAGCTCAATTGCAATCATAAAATGAAAATTCTGTCAAAAATTCATCATAAATCCATTCAAACTCTTCACGAAAAGAAATACAAAAGAATCATAGACAAATTCAATATATATAATCAATATGCTACAAAAAGTATATATATGCCTAAATAGTGCAGCAACTCCCACCTCATCTGATTGTATCCCTATAACCTTTGCTATTTTCTGGACATCCTTTGTTTCTCCAAAAAAACTGCCCTGCAGTTTGCATTGCACCATGGCCGAAACAATTTGCCCCTAATTCCATAACACAGCAAATTCTTGCCATCTACACTCGTCCTTGCCACGCTCTGGTCAACTCAATCAACAAATGCTTCAAGTCG
>JACFYI010001436.1:343047-356573 GCA_014898755.1 Handroanthus guayacan | reverse complement strand
ACCCTAATTTTCGCCATGACAAAAATCTAGGTTAAGTTCGATTTCTCTGAAAGTGTTATTAAGTTATATTTTAATTTGTTAACAAAAGGCAAAAGGTGTAGATTTGATGAATACGGCGCATAAAATCACATATCAAAATAAAATCAAACATATTATTTTATACAACATGACGATCACAAAATTTAAAATATGACATGGCTCTAACACAAATGTCTGATAGATATCAATAATAATTTAGCATTACACAACTCGTTATATAAATGTATACACATTGATTTATATGTATATGTGTATATATATATTGGTGCAATGCAATTACAAAGCAACAAAAGTGTCATGTAGGTTATTTCCAATTTGTAAAATAACATGACTTCAAGAGCGACGTTGGATTTCCCCAATTTGACGTTCAGGTCAGAATTTAATCTCATTGAAGATAATCAGGATTCTCTACTCTTTAAGAATAAAAAATGCTTATTTAATTAAATTTGCAAATTTGACTAGTAATTGTTGCAAGTTTGTGTTTGAATAAGCGTAGTTGCTAGAAACATATATGTCTTGTCAGAAGAAGACGTACAAAGTACTAAATGTAGATGTACTCCCATACTACCAAATTTGATGCGTCTAGACATGAACTTCATCTTACTTTGGGCCTTGATCCTCACCTTTTGGCATTAATCTTATGAGCAAACTATATATTGCCGATTTTCTCTGACTTAGGATAATCAACCAAAATCGATAAATTAATAGACATGACCTATTATTTATTGATAGAGCTCGAACAAATCATAAACTTTAAGTCCACAAATGAAGTATCAAGGGGCATCGAAATTTAATCTATCGGCACGGCAAAGTAATAACTGGACAAAGATTAAGTTACCTATTTCAAGCTTGAGATGCCGTATCTACTATATGATGATGAAAAAAGAAATTGAACTAGTGACCAATGCTCTTTGTTCAAAGCAATTGCTAAAGGTTTCAAATATCTTGAATTCAGAATCTACATTAGGATGATATTAATACAAGAGATATACATCTAATGACCTTACAGATCCAACATAAAATGTCATGTAAAGGGAGGTTAAATACACGTGCGCATGCACACATACATATTAGTGCCATTACAAAGCACCAAAATTTCATGCTGATTATTTCCAATTTGTAAAATAACATGACTTCAAAAGAGATGTTGGATTTCCACAATTGGACATTCAACTCATAATTTAATCTCGTCGAAGATAAATCAGGATTTTTGACTCTTTAAGAATAACAAACGCTCATTTAATTAAATTTGCAAATCTGACTAGTAATTGTTGCAAGTTTGTGTTTGAATAAGCGTAATTGCCGGAAAGTTGATACGTCTTGTCAGAAGACGTACTAAGTACTGAATCTAGATGTACTCTCATACTACCAAATTTGATGCGTCTAGACATGAACTTCATCTTACTTTGGGCCTTGATCCTTACCTTTTGGCATTTAATCTTATGAGCAAGCTATATATCGCCGATTTGCTCGACTTAGGATAATCAACCAAAATCGACAAATTAATAGACATGACCTATTATTTAATTTACTGATCAAGCTCGACCAAATCATAAACTTTAAGTCAAATTTAAACAGTCAAGATTGTCGAAAATTAATATATCATATGCATACTTGGATAATGAAATTATCTTGCGACTAATAATTATAATAAAAGATTTAAAAAAAAGTAGTTGAGTCAAATGATAGGTGCACAAAAAAAAAACTGAAAATAGATTGTAGCTACCATAAAACCAAAAAATTATATACGTATGATAATAAAAATATCATATTCAAAATTTAGGATTTTATGTAAATTCAGTGCATTTCTATTATAGATTGCTCAAATATATTTTATAGTAGAAAGTGGTTTTATTTTATTTTACTTAATTTTTACAGCAGTTAGAATTATCCTTACCTTTTTACCTGAAATGCATGGGCGTACTCATTGGTATAATAAGTATGATAATAGAACTCAAATTCTATCCATTCAAAATTTGGTTGGAAATTTATGGAATCATAATTATAATCCCTTTATACCTTATTGTATTATTTGGCAAGTATTATATATTGATTAGCCATATCATTATCTTTTCATAATGGATTTGCCATTTAATACCAATTTCATATAATAAAAGTATTCAATATTCTAAGAATCTAAATGTTATAAAATTCATTGGATTGTGATTGAAAAATCATTCTTTATACCATATAATTAAATTTTACTAATTATTATCATTTAAGGTCACATTAACCATGATGGATTTTACTAACTTATATTTTTCAACATGGTAAGAAAATAGAAAATCAAGCATATGTAATTTGTTCAAATATAATAAATTTGGGATAAAATTTATTTATTTCAGTATAGAAGATTACTCTAGAAAATTTATAATAGCTAGCTTTTACTCGTATTTTGTACCTATAAATAAGTGCTTTTGCCACTTCATATAATACACAAAAAAAAAAAAAAAAAAGAAAAGGAAAAAAAAAAGAGAGAGAATAAACAATAACTATCTATCATGGCTTGCTTATTCTCTCTTAGCATGCAATCAAGCACGCTCCCCACAATCAACAGGGAGAAGTTGGTTACCATCCAGAAAGCCAAGGTGGCTGTGATATTGGGCACCACTGGAGCAGGCAAATCTCGCCTGTCAATAGATTTGGCCACTATTTTTGGTGGAGAGATCTTAAATTCAGACAAAATCCAAATATACAAAGGCCTCAATGTGATATCTAACAAGGTAACAGATGAGGAACGTCGTGGTGTGCCCCATCATTTGCTAGGGATCATCGATCCTGATGATGATTTTACGGCCCATGATTTTGTGAATCATGCATCGCTCACAGTTGATGCGATCACAAAAAAGGGTTCTTTACCCATAATTGCAGGAGGCTCAAACTCTTTCATTAAGGCACTTGTAATAGATGACATTGAATTTCAATCAAAATACGAGTGCTGCTATCTATGGGTGGACGTGCCAATGCCGATCTTGCATCCTTTTCTAGAGAAAAGGGTCGATAAAATGGTCGAGCGTGGCCTAGTAAAAGAGGCCAAGGAGTTTTTCAATCCCAGAGGTGATTATACATATGGAATCAGACGCAGCATCGGCGTTCCAGAGCTTGATGAATATTTCAGAAAGGAAACTCTTGTTGACAGTGCAACTAGTGCTGAGCTTCTTGCAGAAGCCATTCGTCAAATTAAGGAAAATACTTGCAAATTAGCATCTCGTCAACTTGGAAACATTTTGAGGCTGGCACAACAATTGGAGGGGCGCATTCATCGTTTAGAGGCCACTGAGGCATTTCTGAGGCGTGGCGCGGATGCAGATGAAGCATGGGATAGGTTGGTTATGGGGCCTAGCATCAATATCTTGGCTCGTTTCCTTAGTGAGAAAACCAAATAGATCTAGAATTTGCTATATGTCACATCCATAATGGCTACGACTACCATGTCTGATGCTATCATGGAAGTGAATATCACCTACTAGTGGATTGTCGACAGTCTTATATGAATAAACTATATCTTTTATTAGAAATAAAAGTATTATCGTGTTTGTCTTTTTTGTCATTTAGTATTATCAGCTTTGGTAATTGAGAATCTTACATTTGGTATTATCAACTCTTGTACTTGAGAATCTTATGTAAGATTGGTGGATAAGTAATAAATGATTATTTATGTTATGAATGACTCAAGTTGAATCTTTTTAAGTATCGTGTACATTTTGCACTAATGCGACAGACCAAGAGCTCAAATCAACCTTTCATTTTCTTTCTCATTATTCGCATTTAATTTAGTCATTTTGTTAAGTACCAATTTATAGATAGAAACACAACCTCTTTATAATATAACAACGACTATTATAGAGTTACCTGATCAATCATGTAAATTGGTGATTGAATATCCAATAAATAAGAATTTATAATTTTGATGAGTTTTCTTTCGAAAAGAATGGGTATCACATGCCTTACAAAATCTAGTTTTTCACTAGCTAATAATAAAAGATAGATTAAAAATATAGTTCAAGTTTTATTACTTGATTCTTGTTAGCGATCCATTTAAGTTATTAGATTGCTTTATGTCTTAGATGGAAAAGAATTTCTCGATAAACCATACCTTAGTGAATATATCTCTTTAATTTTTTTTAGATTCGTAACTACATATTTTTGCTGTAATTTAATGACAAAATACTTTTTCATAAAATTTTATCATTAAAATAAAATCTCAACTGTTCCAAAGTCAAGTTATTATTGTCATTCAAAGGCAAAAGTTATAGTACCCATAAACTTAAATTATTTGAATTATTTTTCGAGCAAGAGAACATAGAAATGCATAAAGTGTGGTAACAATATAATTTACATGAAGGCTACTATAACGGTTATTATTCTTAGATCTTCTTTACTTTATGTCAAACTTTCCTTTTCAAGTAAATTAATATATGATCTTTTGTTATATGTCTGGCATGCAGCACATGTATATTTGTCGTCATAATTAGTAAATTCATAATCTAACTTTTAACGAACTTTGAAAAAGAAACTACGGAACTTCAATCGTGCATAAGAAGCTCTATGACAAGGTATGAAAAATATTTGCGTTTTTAAGATTTATTATATTATTGGATTTGGATCTTGTGCTCCATATTACTATTTCATTATCATAATGAAGAACAATTAGGTTTACGACATTTAGATGACAAAATAAGACAACGGGGATGTTGAAGTATACTATAAAAGTTATTGTCATTAGATCTTCTTTACTTAAACTCACTTTCTATTTCGAATTAGTATCACTTTGTTATATATCAAAAAATGCGACACGTGTGTATTTGTCACAATAAATTAGAAAAAGAAACTATAGAATATTCAATCATACAAGTAAAAAGGTACTCCTCAACTATGATGAAAATGAAAAATATTTGTGCCTTTAAAATTTATTATATCGAATCTTTTGTTTTACAAATTTGGGTCTTATATTCCACATTAATGTTCCACGGCTAAAACAGAGAACTCTTAGTCTATGTTAGATCATCACATTAAATGAGAGAAAGGCCAGACCTCGAAAGAAATTTTTGGAATTTTAATTTACACGAAGGCTATCTTATAACAATTATAGTTGCTAGATCTTCCTTACTTTAACTCTCGCTTTCTTTTCCAAATTATTATCTCTCTATTATATGTCCAAATAAACAACACGTGTATATTTTTCATAATAAATGATAAATCCATAATTTGGTTGTTAACGAACTACAGAAGGATATTACAAAAGTTTCGATCATGCATGTAAAAAAATTCTTCATTTATAACAGAAAATAAGCACATCCACAGTGGCTCGTTTCCTTCGTGAGAAAATCAAATACTTCTAGAATATGTTGTCATTATGTCACATCCACAATGGCTATGGCTATTATGTTCGATGCTATCATGGAAGCGAATATCACCTACCAGTGGATTGTTGACAGTCTTATATTATATAAATTACATTTTTTTTTATTAGACATAAAGGTATTATCGTGTTTGTCTCTTTTATCATTTGGAATTATCACGTTCGATATTTGAGAATCTTATGTAAGATTGGAAGATAAGTAATCAATGGTTTATTTATGTTATGAACGACCCAAGTTGAATCTTTCTAAGCACCGTGTAGATTTTGCTCTAATGCGGTGGAGCAAGAGCTCAAAGCAACCTTTCTTTTTCTTTCTCATTAATCGCATCTACTATTTGAGTCACATTGTTAAGTACAAATATATAGATAGATGCGGAAAATGACCTCTCTACGATCGAACGATAACTACTGTGGAGAACTTAATTATGTAAATTGGTGATTGAATATCTAATAGATAAGAATTTCTAATTTTGATAGGTTTCTTTCCAAAGATGGGAATCATGTTCCTCATAAAATCTTGGTTTTCAATGGCTATGAAGATAGAGGATATATGTGTGTATATATATATATACATATATGTAATTAAAAGTTCTATTTCTTGATTGTTATTGGGAGTCATTTTTTGTTATTATATTTTATTATCTTGGGAGTCATTTTATGTTATTATATTTTATTATCTATTGGATGGAAAAGAATTTTTTAAATAAACCACTGCCT
The DNA here is from genome assembly GCA_014898755.1 of Handroanthus guayacan. Classification (NCBI taxonomy): domain Eukaryota; kingdom Viridiplantae; phylum Streptophyta; class Magnoliopsida; order Lamiales; family Bignoniaceae; genus Handroanthus; species Handroanthus guayacan. The sequence goes on along the minus strand of JACFYI010001436.1, from coordinate 350,455 downwards.
TAGGGGGTATATCTCTTTAATTTTTCTCTAATTTCATAACTATTTTTGCTGTTATAATTTAGTGACAAAATATTTTTCATAGAACTTTGTAATTAAATAAAATCTCAACCATTCCAAAAATACAGTTATTATAGTCACTGAAAGGCATAATTTGTAGCATCACCAAACATAAATTATTTGAATTATTTTTGGATCAAGAGAACACATAAATGAATAAAATGGCACCCAATTAATTTACATCAGGCTATACTATAATGACTATTATTGTTAGACCTTTTTTATTTTAACTCACACTTCCAAGTTTCAAATTATATTTGACCTTTTTTATATGTTTAGGTAATGATATTTAGATCATCTCACAAAATAAGAGAGAGGAGATGTTGTAACAAATTTTTAGAATTTTAATTTACATGAATGCTATTTTAACGGTAATCCACATTAGATTTTCTTTAGTTTAACTCACACTTCTTGTTTCAAATTAATATATTTCTATTATACTTCTAAAGTGTAACACGTGTATATTTGTCGTAATAAATAATAGATTCATAATCTAGCCTTTAACAATTTAGAAAAAGAAAATATAGAGCTTTCAGTCGTGCATATAAGAAACTCCTTAACTATGACGAAAAATGAAAAAAAAAAAAAGAAAAGAAAAGATATTTGTGCTTTTAAAATTTATCATACTAATTTTTTTCCCCTTTGATTTAGATCCTGTGTTCCACGTTAATGTTCATGGCTAAAATAGAGAACATTTAGTTTAAGTCATCTAGATCATCACACTCTATAAAAGAAAAGAAAGCTCGAAATCACTTTTTGGAATTTTAGTTTACATGATGGTTATTCTATAATAGTTGTAATTATTATTAGATTTTCCTTAATTTAACTCACATTTTCTATTACATATTAGTATTACTATCTTAATTACACGTTTAGACGTGCAACACGTGTATATTTATCATAATAAATGATAGATTCTTAATCTAGTCATTAACAACAAAGAAAATAAAATTACAAAACTTCAATCACGCGTGTAAGAAACTCTTCAATTATGACAGAAAATGAAAAAGTATACATGGTTATAATTCTTTCTTTATTTTATTTTTTTTCTTGGTTTGAATTTTGTGTTCCACATCAATATTTCATGGCTAAAGTGCAGGACACTTAGTTTAGGCCACTTAAACATCTTTCACCCACTAAACTTTTTTCAACACAGATGACTATACAAATTTTCAAAGAACTGCATATTGCCATATAGCCTCGTTTCCGATGAATGAATGCTACATATTTTTCTAAGTCATTGCGGTTTGATTGTAAACTTCTACATAATTGTGTAGTGCAATGTGAATCTGCTCTACCATGCTACCAACGAGAATGCCTACAACTACTCTATCCATTGTCATTGTGCAGACCAATACCAACTATTAGCTAGATTTTTTGATCAACTTATATTAATAATTTGCATTTTTTTATTAGAAACAAAAATAATTATCTTTGTCTCTTTTACTTATTTAGTATTAGTATTATTAGTATTGGTAACTCTATTTTAAAAGTATAGATCTAATTGTCCTTTTCTTTTCCGTTCTTCACATTAGAATGCTTCATGTCACACTAAAGAGAAAGCGGAAAATTACAAATTTAGTCATGTAAGTATGCACTTTTTCGGTTATGGTCTTGTATGTTTATGGTCATTAAAATAAGTTCTATAACTTTCAAATTTTTGCACTTTTCGTCCGCTTTTGGCCGGAACCCTATTTCTGTAACACAATCCGGCAATGACATGTCAGCATTTTCGGTGACAAAAATAGGGTTCCGGCCAAAATCGGATGAAAAGTGCGAAAATTTGAAAGTTATAGGACTTATATTAATGACCATAAACATACTGGACCGTAATCGAAAAAGCGCATACTTACAGGACTAAATTTGTAATTTTTCCAAAGAGAAAGTACAACATGTGGACATTGTACAATTGGAAACATTCAAGTGGAATATTTTGATATTTTTATTAGTTTTTTTCCTTTTTATTTGTTTGGATAAGTTTGCTTTGTGTATTTTATTTTGTATGCATGAGGGTAGACATGGAAAATTTATTGTCATATATATCAATTTTATATTAATATTTTGGAATTTTTAATATGCCAATCTAGCATATATTCATTAGCAAAACATGTAAATATTAGATAATTCTAGAATTTATTTGAGCCGACTTTCTTCTTAAATTTGTTCAGTGAAACTAGATGCCATAAAACAAGTATTTCTATTTTCCGCAGTAGAATAGTAACATGGAGCACAAGATAAAAGAAAAAAGAGAGAAAGAAAAGAAAAAAATGTAATATAAACAATTTTAATGACATAGTTATTTTCTTGGTTCCTGTTATACTGAGGAGTTTCTTGCATCGACGATAACATTTTAGTGTTTTTTTCTTTAACTTGCTAATAACAAATTTACTAATCTATTTACTTATTCTGACAAATATATACGTGTTACAAATTCGGGTGTGAAATGATACCGATTTTGAAATAAAATATTTGAATCAAAGAAGAACAATAATAACCCTTGTAGTAAAAATTATTTTAACATTCGAATCTTACTATTAATATTAAATCGATTTTACAATTTTATTAATATGTTAATTGATATCCAAATTTTCTAACTAATATCAAGTTCCACATGCATTCTTGCAATTGCTTTACTTAATACTAGAGTAAATATATAAATTTATCATTAAAAAATTAAATTAATACTTAAAATTAGAAGGTTTTCTTTGTCTTATATCTCGGGGCAAAGTTTACATATCATTATTATTTTTTTCTTTAATAGGTAAAAGTTCGCATACGAATTGAAGTATATGTAAAATCTTATATCAAATTGGGACCTCCTTTTTTAATTATTATTTTTTAATTTATATTGGTTAATTAATAATTTTCTAATTTAATTCAGAATAATCGGGGACATATATGCTTACTCCAATTTTTAAATTAAAGCCAACCTTAAAAAATAAAATAAAACAACTAACAAAACCAATAATTAATTAATATCACACGTTGCATATTCTCACAGACTCACACTCTCTCTTTCTCTCTCATATCACACACACACACACTGAGCACACACATAGCTGGGCTGAGTCATTGGGGAGGCACGGAGAGGAAAGCTTGCAGGAGGAGAAGTCTGAGGAGTTTGGTTAACGAACAATTATGCAATTGATAAATGTGGCGGTGTTGGCGAGGATGGCGATCAGGAATGGAGGCGGCGGAGGCGTATTGGGGGCTGAGATAGAGTTCGGGACGGTTTGGTGGTTCGTATACGCGGGTGTATCGTGCGTGTTGGTTCTGTTCGCGGGGATAATGTCGGGCTTGACATTGGGCCTCATGTCTTTGGGCCTCGTAGACCTTGAGATCCTCCAGCGCAGCGGCACTCCGACGGAAAAGAAGCAGGCTGGTCTGCCCACTTTCCGGTTACTAATTCTTCTGGTTGAATTTATGATATGGATAATTTGGTGTTTGTGGTTGACTTTATGATACAGTGATACGAATAGTTTGATGTTATTTTTGTTTGCTTTGTGATGGTTGATGCTGAGATGGCGGTGGTTGGGATTTGATTTTCTGATGGTTGTGGGATGTAATTTATGTTTTTCTTAAAGTGAAAATGGAATATATTTACAGATTGAGCAGATGGGTTGACTTAGGATTGCATCTTAATTTTCAGAAATGATGTTAGCTTATACCTCAATTGCATAATCTATTATCGCATGGTGGTTTATTTCAATTCATGTCTAATAGATGTGATTTCTGTTTATTTTCTGGTATTTAACTATGAAGTAGCCTTGTTGGATATGAGTTTCCTGGTGATAACTGGATGAAAATGTACTATTCCAGTTAGAAGTAACAATTGGATTTGTGATCTGAATTGCTGTTTTTCAATATATCTATTCTTGTGATATCATTCTTATTGATGTTTTTGTTTCTATGCTTGTCAGTAAGGGAAAGAGATTAGATTGCTAGTATGTTGTATAGATTAGATTGAAGTTGTTTTCTTTTATAATCTGAATTGGTGGATTTATGATTGAGCATGAGGCTGCTTCAGCATTATTGGTTAAAATTGGTATTGAAAGATGTGCTGTGGTTTTATCTGCTAAGCCTTTGTAGACTGGAAGCTTTATTGGTTTTGTTTGACGTGATGATTTGTTGATAAGGAAACGGTGCTGATATTGTTTCTATGTGGTGCTTGATCATGAGCGGTTGGATTGGATTATAGGTTTTGATGATAATTAGATAATATGGAATCTTAGTGCTATATAGTCGCTCCACTTTTTCTTGAACTAGTCTTTTAGTCATTGTCCCAGTCGTTGGCTGTATATTATATTTCTTAGCAATGTTGCTAATGGCACTTAGGTTTGGGAAAACATAGTAATATGATTATCCAAATGTTATACTCTATTGGAATCTGGAGGAATACTTGAATTTAGGTTAGTGTTTTGATTAAGCGACATATTGTAGTGTTCTTTTATTTTCTTTATATCCAGCATCTAGTTGGCCCACTTCTAAATGAAGGAAAGTGCATGGTTTAAACTAAAAAATTTAAAGTATATTCTCCAAGTTCAAGAAAAAAAGGGAAATAGGTGCGTGAAGTTAAGGAGTGAATCAAATTGAAAATTTTAGGAAACTATACCAATATGCTGAATATAATGATTCATTACATGTTCTTGTGTATGCTTTGGTAATACAACATATATTATGATGTTGTGATGTCTGAGTTTTCTTCATGCTACCCCCTTTTTTTGAATAACTGGATGTTATGGGTAGAATTGTAGTTGTCATTGTCATTGTTATTGCTGTTATTGTTACTATTATAGGTAATTGTGCAAACAGTTCTAAGTTGCAATGTTCGAATCTTAATCAGAAGTAGATACTGGAATCTCGGTATCATCAAATACTATTTTTTTTACTATGTTTTGGCACTTTCTTTGTTGTCGCTATAAGTGCTACTAATGCTGGCAGCATGATGAACAGTTTGGGTTGTAGCCATAGAATAAATTATCTATGCTTTTTGAACTAGTGTTTTGCGAGAAGTGGTTCTCTTCATTTTTTGTTCTTCAATTTAATGGTAAGTCCATTGTTTTCAGCTGCGATACTGCCAGTGGTTCAGAAGCAGCACCAGCTTCTTGTGACATTGCTTTTGTGCAATGCTGCTGCAATGGAGGTACAGATCTTTAAGTTAATTTTCTATGGAGAAATGTATTTCTGTGTTATGGAAGAAGCCCAAATATAATCAAAGTTGCATAGCGCTGTACTGTACTTGGTTAAATGTTCTTTTAGATGTTCAGTTCAAGGACTTTGTCTTGCATGTTTTGTTTAACATTTATGCCAAAGTTCTAATTTCATATGTTTTGCATCTTGCAGGCCCTTCCTATATACCTAGATAAGCTTTTCAATCAATATGTTGCCATTATACTGTCAGTTACTTTTGTTTTGGCATTTGGAGAGGTATGCATTTATGTTATGTCTTAGTGTGGATTCTGTTTTTTTTTTTTTTTTTTTTAATTATTATAATTTTTTATTTTTTATTTTTTATTCTTTTTTGGTGGTGGTGTCTTTTTTGTCTTTGTTGTCCTTTTTTTTTCTTTTCCTTCTTAATTCCAGTGATTCACTCCTCTACAAATTTCCGTTTTTAGGTTATCCCTCAAGCAATATGCACCAGGTATGGACTTGCTGTAGGTGCTAATTTTGTGTGGCTTGTTCGTATTCTGATGGTCATTTGCTACCCAGTTGCTTACCCAATTGGCAAGGTAATTTGAATTATGGAAATGAGAACAATGTCAGACTTAAGCTTATTGAAAGCAAACTGTAGATTTTAACAATTTGTAACATTAATGATACTTTACAATTATCCATGTGTTCTACTAGTTATTTCTCACAAGCAAGTGACCAAAATAATCAATTTCTGCTCATTAAGATCTCACTAACCTCGTGATCTTTTCTTTTCTGGGTCTGGATCGATTACTAATTCTGTTATCCAGTATTTCAGGTTCTGTAAGAAATCTCTTTTAAATTGTACATATAAGTTTTAGCACGCTCCCGAGAGATGAATTTTAATAAAATGAAAAAGCATGCTTGTGTAAAAAATATTTTGTCAGACCTCTTCAAAGTTATGAATTTAATCGATCTACTTTTTCATGCGCATTTTTGTATGCCCCCAGGAGCTCTACTTGTTTGAGGCTCTGATGAGTTGTGATTTAGTTAAGCTAGTTTATGAATTCAGATGCTGGACTGTGTTCTGGGACATAACGAAGCATTGTTTAGACGAGCTCAGCTGAAGGCTCTTGTTTCTATCCACAGCCAGGAGGTAATAATATTTCCTTGCTTTTCAATCCCCATCCCCCCTGCCCCTCGGAACTGCGCTCCTCAAGATTATTACATTAGTTAATTATAGTACAATCCAATATGCAAGTTTCATCTGCTGGCAATATATATATATATATATTCCTTTTTGTTTTTAGGCTGGCAAAGGCGGCGAACTCACTCATGCTGAGACGACAATTATCAGTGGAGCACTAGATTTGACAGAGAAGGTATGTTATGAAGTTCACACCTTTGACCATAGGTATTCAAATCCTCATTGGTGCACTTTATCCTTGCTCGACCGAGTAGAATTTTTCTTACCTGGAGTTGCAACTGTCTTGGCCTCAGTTAGTTTACAGCAGTAATTTCGAGGCCATTTATACAGCTTCTAGATCATAATGATCTCAATTTGTTGTAATGTTATAACAGCATCTCTCCTCTATTTTTTTCCTTTTCTCTGTCTTATTTTCCTTCAAATGTCGCCAGACTGCTGAGGAGGCCATGACACCAATTGAGTCAACATTTTCACTTGATGTGAATTCAAAGCTGGACTGGTAAGAATTGCTTGCCAAACAGAAAATTTTTTCTGCAGTGATTTAATAGGAGAGACATATTTTTCATTTTTTGGTCTCGTCTGCAAACTTTAGAGTGAACTAAAATGACATGGATGCCGCATTCAACTGAAAAAGTTCAAAAATGTAAATGTCTATTCAACTCCAGCGTTAACTTTACATTTAACGTGTGCCTAATAGCCATGTACTTGCCACTTGTATAATGTGGCTACTTCACGCGAATTATTATGCATGCCTTCCAAAATGATTTTGGAGGTTGGATGTACACTACATGTGAATTTGATGGTTGAATACTTGAATATTAGAAAAGACTCATGCTCCTGTGGATTTCTTTTGAAGGTGACTACATTGTGTTGTATTTATTCTAGATATAGATAATTGCATTTTGAAAGACTGAACTTTCAGTACTTATACAACATGGATGTATCCAGTGAAAATATGTATAATCGTGCATTGATGTGGTAGTATCCTGTAGAGCATGAAAAATTTACTTAGTT
>JACFYI010001436.1:290475-309261 GCA_014898755.1 Handroanthus guayacan | reverse complement strand
GATACGACCTCGATTTGAACCCCCAACCCCAAAAAAGATGCAGGTGGGGTCGGACCCGAACCGAAAATCGAAGATTGGTTCGGACCTGAACTTGAAAACAAAAATACGGTTTAGCAAAAATTTACTGGGCTAAAGGGAGAGTAAATTGTAAGTGGTATATTTATGTAAAATGTAACAGTTTAGGAATATGAATCTATTGAATAGTAGCCTGTTTATCTAGAAAATAGTGGGGTTTGGTTCGTATATAGTTGTGTTTGATATTGATTTCAAATGTTATTGATGTATTGATTTAACGATATAATGAAACTATACTATTGATCATGTAATGATGCAAAGAATTGTGTCTCAAAAAGAGAGAGAGAGAGAGAGAGAGAGAGAGAGAGAGAGAGATACATACAGAATTTTAGGAATGATATATCTATGGACATGTGGCTCAACCTTGATGAAAAATTTGACGGTAGGGTTGTTCTGCATCGTGATTTAGACCTGGTTAATGGAAAGTGAACCATTCATTTTATTTCTTGGGATAAATCTTGTGGTTTAGGGGGAGATCTTGGGGTAGTTCTTGGTCTTGTTGCGAGTCGTGGAAGCGTTTCTTGTTCACAAATCTTGTGTTTATCTTGTGTTAATGATGTACGTATTTGTTTTCATTTTTTTAGACGACTTGATAATGCTATTTTCAAATTCTAATGTTGTCCCTTTTGTCTGATCTGTACAGGATACGAGGCTCCTAACTTGAGGTAAGTCTCTGTACTGCCCCAGTTACATTATGTATCCTTTCTTGGATATGAGATTACAATACGCACATTTGAACTTGTAACACGTTTTTCCTTCTTCTAGAACCATCTTTGATCGGCTTCCTTACCTATTTTAGATCTTAATCTCGTGTAACCATATCAAGTTAAAGTCTTTGTTGATCCATTTAAATTGTTTTGTTCTGCTTCAAGTGTGGAAGCCGAACCGATGAGTTTATCTTGTTAAGGACATCGTCTAGTAAGAAGCGGACAACATGATAATCATTATCAAGACATGACCTAGTAAATTTTATGTCTGATTCACCAGATGAAGAACGAGAAAATAGGATTATGACTAGCTTTTCATGCGAACGAGCAGATAAATTTTATCCACCTGTCAACCATGCAGGAAGCTTGCAGACAAACTAGCTGCTGCTGGATTTTATACTGTGGTTCCGGATTTCTTCCGAGGAGATCCATATGACCCTGAGAATCAGGAGAGACCTCTTCTTGTTTGGTTCAAAGACCATGGAACTGTGAGTTATCTTTTTTGTTTTCGATTCACTGCAAGTCATATGAACCATTACGAATATCCAAGAATTTCTTACCTTCCCAAGCATATTTTCAGACAGTGGATTTGTCTCCACTGATTTTCTGAGCCATCTGCAAAATTTCTATGTTAATGATAGGGTAAATGGTTTTTCACCCCTTGAACGTGAAGTTACCGTAGCACTTTTCTCCCCAAGTAGATTTTTCAGATGAAATATGCAAATGTGCACTAGCAGATGATCTTTTGCATCTTACCAAAGGATATTTCGTCATTTCTTGCTGCTCGAAATATTCATTTTCTCCGAAAGGATTTTTTTAGCTGAAAGAGGAAAAAATGACGAAAATGTTCTTTCAAAAGGTACAAAAAAGCGACATGCTAGTTTTATATTTTACATGAAAATGTCATCTGGGGAGTTACGTGCTAGTTCTCAGGTGTTATATATCTTCTGAAAAATCAACTTTGAGGGCAGAGTGTTGAGGGTGAAGTGTTTCTAAGTTACTTTTTACGGGGAATGTGTCAAAAAGTAAAATTTGAGGCCTCAAAGTTTCGTTTACACTCAAGTCCTTCACCTTAAGAGAGCTTTTAGTCATCTGCCTTCCCCTGCGAAACAAGAAAGATTTCAAAGAAATATAAAATATAGACATTATGCTTCAGAGCTTTATTTCTGCTTTTGTAGGATCAAGGATTTGAATATGCAAAACCCGTTATTGAAGCTCTCAAAAGCAAAGGCATAACCAAGATTGGAGCTGCAGGTTTCTGTTGGGGAGGTCAGGTTTTCTTTTTCTTCTCCTTCTTTCTTGCTTTCTTTCTCTTTTCCTTTCCTTTTTTTTTTTTTTCCTGGTGAAAGAAATTCTTATGTTACTGAGTACTATGATTTGTCGAAAGACTAAATCAAATTTTGGTTCAGGCAAGGTTGTTGTTGAACTAGCAAAATACACTAATATTCAGGCTGCAGCGCTGCTGCATCCCTCACTTGTAACTTTAGACGATATTCAGGGTAAGACTTATGCTATAATGAAATATTCGCAATTTTTTATTTGTTTTTCTTCTATGATTGCCCTTGTTAGAACTAAAAACAAGATTGAAATTTGAAAATACATTAATTTTCAGGAGTTAAGGTTCCAATTTCAATTCTTGGAGCTGAGATAGATCAGGTATCTCCACCAGAGCTTGTGAAACAATTTGAAGTTGCTTTAAATGCAAAACCTGAGGTAAGAAAAATATATATTCACTTTATTCATTGATGCCGTGCATGTGAATCGATGTGCTCTTGATAATACTTTTGATTCGGGTGTTTGGATTTTTTCAATCGAGCTCGACCCTAACCTGAAAACACAGAAATGGATAAGGTTGATAGGTAGGCCGAGCAAAAAGCTTATACTCAAGTCAATTAAGCCTTGAATAAGGGTAAAATTTGGAGGGTAATTGGCAATAGATACAGTAGTAAAATTACTGATTAGTATCGTAAAAATAAATATATTTCTCATATTTATAGGCCATAATTGCTATCATGGTGGGGACACATGGCATTTTCCCATTAGTCGGGTATTAGGTTGTCGGTCTCGTATCCTGGTTCTAAACTTGGTCATGAGAACAAAAGAAGAAATGACTTGGACAAAAAGAAAAATGGAAAAAAGAAAGAAGTGGCTTAGACAAATCTTTTTTTGCTGTCCTCAAAACAACCAATCGAATGTCGATTCATATGTAAGCCATTGGCAGCTGTGTAAAAACGGCTCTTTTCCTTTCTTAATGGCATATGGGTAATTTTGCTATAACCACTCAGTGAGTAATATCCAGCTTCAACGTCATTTTTACTTGAAATTTGATTTTCATTTTTATTGTCCTACATATTGTCATGCATAAAATTTTTCATAACTTTGTTCTTCCTCTTATTATTTCAATTTTACGCCCAAATTCGTACTATGTTGCGATTTATAATATGACAATGATCTTTCCTTCGTAGGTCGATGCATTTGTGAAGATATTTCCTGGAGTTTCACATGGGTGGTCCGTGAGGTATAGCGATGAAGATGAAGTTGCAGTAAAGAAGGCCGAAGAGGCTCACAGCGATATGTTGAATTGGTTTGTCAAGCATCTCGAGTAGATCATGTTGAAAAGTCTTATAATTTAGTTTATTGAGACAATTGTGATTACTCTCGATCAAGCGACTTAGGTTGGGTTTTTCAATCCTTTCATAGTGAGTATAGTTGAATAAAAGGGATGTGTTATTATGTAAAGTATATCAAATACTTCCTCATAAATACGAAGGGTTAACTTTGCATGGATTATACAATGGAATGAGAAATAAAATATGAATTTTGAATAAAGGATGTGAAGTGTGTATTTCCTACCATAAATGGTTGGGATGGGGTTAGTTTTAATTCGTTCTTGTAAAATCTCTTGTACATAATAATTATGTAATTAATATTAAATTTAGATTTGTAATATGAGTTCATAATATGAATATATAATTTACATATAAATATATGAAGTGTATATAAATTTACATAGTTTTTAGTACATAAATCAAGATAACGTTTAGTATTGTTTCTAGAAATTAACTACTATAAACAAAAAAAGGGAAAAATGACAATAATTGTTGAATTTTTTTTTATATTTTCCTTTCCTTTTTTTTTATTTTTTTATTTTAAGGAGATCAATAAACGTTGACTATTTGGTTATATTAAAGTTCTACGTATAGAACCAAATTAGCATAGGCGGACCTCTCTAAATGCAATATGTGATGCCATAAGAAATAGCATCATGGCTAACAGATGCTCTAAATATACCTACATCATTAGGCAATTTGCAGGGTTTTAAAAATATTGACAAATATTTCTTTAAAAAAAAAAAAAAAGAAAAGAACATATATCGACTAATTTGCCTCTTTCCAAAAAAAAAAAAAAAATTAGGTGAATTACAAAAATCACCCTTGAGGTTTGGTGTAATTACAAGAACCACCCCTGAGATTTGGTAAATTACAAAAATCACCCCTAATGAAGCAATATCGCTAGAATTTAATGGAAATTGACGATATTACCGTGTATACAAAAAATAAGTTATAGCTTTACTTTTAAAATTTACTCTTTGTTTATACGGTAACATCATCAACTTTCGCTAAATCTTAAAAATATCGCTTTGTCAAGGGTGGTTTTTGTAATTTGCCAAACCTCAGGGGATTGTTCTTGTAATTACACCAAATCTCAGGGGTAATTTTTGTAATTCACCCAAAAATTTAATTTTGTTAAGGAAAGGGCTCTACGTTTTGGATGTGTTGTCCATTAGTATGAGTGTTTATCTATTCATGAACTATTTTTTTCATTTAAGTTCATATGTACTGAATTTAAATTTTGGAAGTAATTAATTATATGTAATTGACGCCGCAAAAGTATAAATAATTATGCCTATAATAATATAATTTCCAAAATTAAAGATCTAAAGATTAGGTTTATAAATGCCATCAATATCCAGTGGAGCAGCAAAAATAAGGACACTAATAAATAAGAGGTGCTAATGAACAAGAAATTACGTTGCCGTCGATAAAGTAAAGCATTATTGTATCAAAATATTTTTATAATTTTGTGGAAATTTCAAAAACAATGTTAAAATCAAATATAATACTAAAAACATATCTATGCAACATTCATATGTTATTGCAACGTTCATATGTTATTTTTCTTGCTGCGATAATAAAAAAAAAAATTTCAAAATATAAAATTAGAAGGTTTAGATCCCTTTAGTCAAAACCGACCTCACAACCATGCAATTTGATGCCAACCAAACCTCCAAAGCCTAGTAACTTATTTTTTAGGTTTTTTTTTTTTTAAAAAAAAATTATGACCATAAAATTCCCTTTTTTTTAATCCCTTTTAATATCTCATGATCATTTATAAATACCAAAGCAAGGAAACACAAAAAACTCAAACTTAGAAACCAACTAATAAATTCATCCCTTTAATATTATTAAAGGGTTGATTTAAAATTTTCAATAAATAAAGGTTGGGGCAATTCATCTACCAAAGGAAGATGGAAAATGTAGGAACCATTCTATCCTTCAATTTGTTTCTTTTCTTCCTTGTGGTCGGCTTGGCGTCTTCACACGATGTTTCAGGTAATTATTCTCATTTTCAAATGAATTTTGCAGAAGATCGTCTTTATAGTCTCATAAGTTTGGAATAGTTCAATTTTGATCTTTTTTATTACAAGTTTCTCATATTGCAATCCACGTTTAAACAAGAAATTCACATTGGACCAATTTCCCCCTTCCGTAATATAATGAACGGCCAAATACACATTTAAGTCACTTGGTTGATAAAATTTGAAAAAATTACACGTGCTTAGCTCGTATCGTCTAAGAATTATTAGAAAATTTGCATTTTTGGTTTCTAAATTTAGACTAGTTCAATTTTGATTCAAATTTTAAAAGGCAAGAGCTAAACACATGTAATTATCCCCAAAAGCCAAACTCTAATGGCTATGTGACTTAAGCTAGCATTTGGCCGTTAATTATTTGACGGAAAGAAAAAATAAACAATGGAATCAAACATATAAAATTAGTCCAAATTTATGACTCAGAAGATACGATTTCCCTCGTTTCTCATTAATTATCGGGTGAAAATCAGGATATGAATTTTTTTTTCCTTTCTTTTTTTTTTTTTTTTTGGTTATTTTGAAGTAAAAATGCATGGACTTATGCTAAGCGATGATTGCTTTAAGAACCCTCCACTTCTAGGCGCCAATAGCGGCTCAGGGAAAGTGGGACAACTTGGAGGCCTCAATTCCTATATTGTTGGCTCGACCCGTTCTAAGCTTTCCAATATTTTGGTCTCCGATATTTTTGGTAGGTGGTATTTTTCTTCAATTTCATTTTTTGTATGCACTATGTGAAAACGCCTTTCGTAATGAAAAGTTTGTGATGAATAAAATTCATTCTCAGATCGAGAACACAATGATGGAATTGTGACGGAATTTTTTTTTAAGAAAAGCAATTATATATAAATTATTGCACTTGTAACAAATTTGTGATTAGTTTTTGTAATAATTTTCTGGTCCGTGATGAAAATTATAACACAAAAGTTAGTTATTTGATGGATTTTAAGTTTGTCATAAAATTACTATATTTGTGACAGACCTAAATTCATTATAGAACCATATTAGAGACGACTGAATTTATTAAATCTGCAATGAATTTTTTTGTTAGTGAAGGAATTGTTTTCTTGTAGTGAATTTTTTTGCGGGATATTAAGCATAGTTATGGCCTTTAATATGTGCTTTTAGATATAATTTTTTAGTTTTGTATTTGTAGAAAATTTGTTACCTCTCTAACTTATACTTTAATTTTGTTTTTGTATCTCTTTCAACGTTTGCAGGATTTGAGGCTCCTAAGTTGAGGTACTCTCCCTATGATTTAACTTTTCTTGCAAATTGTTTCTTGGATATATGCATCTTTTTTTGTGAAATAAATCATAAAAATTCACATCATTGTGTAGCAAAAAATTTATTGTGTTGGTGAGCTTATAAGCTTTTTAAAATAGTTTCGAAGACGTTCAAGAACTTATCATATGTCAAAAAAAATATTTGGCAATTTTTAGGGAAAAAGAAAAAAAAAAGAAGAGCTTTATAAACTCACCAAATAATATGTTAGGATCTTATAAACTCTTCAATAAAAAGAAAGAAATTCCTCGTTTAATTTTAAAATCTCGATTTTAACCATTGATCTTAATCACAAATTATCACTTGCAACATCTTGTAATCTGTAAAATCTTATTTTAAACCAAGATCTATATATAACATCTTATAATGTCTCTAGAATTCATCTTACAAAATGTAAGAGCGTTATAAAATTTATTAAATAAACTTACCCAATATGTGTGACTAAACATATTGCGATACGAATATAGAATTTTATACTTGATATTTTTTCATTATTATGCTCTAATAACTTTTTCGTGTTCATTTATAATTAAGGATGCTAGCAGATAAAGTTGCTGTTGCTGGATTTTACGTCGTCGTTCCAGACTTTTTCCGTGGCGATCCATATGTACCGGGTGAACCTTTCACACCTTGGATTCAAGAGCACCCGCCCGTGAGTTAAATTATTATTCACATTAATTTTTCAACTTATTTTCCGACCAAATCCCAACGTTAATTCATTATTAAAAGAAAGGGTAAATTGTGTTATATTCCTCTATAAAATAAAAAGATATATATATTGAACTGAAATGGGCAGGAAATCCCCATGTGATAAAGAAAGAGAGAAAAAACTTAAAAAAAAAAAAAAAGACAACAACAACAACAAGAAGCACGTAGGATTTTTGTATTTTCAAAAATTACTATTACACCCCTACTGTACAGTTCAACTACTATATAATTATAATTACATTGTCCCTGAACATATCATAATTACAGTACGTTACGCCCCCTGGCTGAACAATTATAGTCTAATTGTAATGTTTAAAATGTTAATTAAGGCATGTATGGTAATTATCCAAAACTTTAAGAGTGTTTTAGTAATTATACTGAACTTCAGAGGATGTTGAGTTGAGGTAATTTTCCCTAGAAGAAATGTACTTAGGTTTTAGGACTTCTATGAACAAATTTATTTCTGGTTTTTTAGGAGAAAGGATTTGAAGATGCAAAGGTGGTTGTCGACGCTCTTAAGAAGAAAGGAATAAGTAAGGTTGGAGCTGCAGGTTTCTGCTGGGGAGGTTAGTGTTATAATTACAATTTTTTTTTTTTTTAAATAGATGAATAAAATGTCACAAGTTGAGCAATTTCATGTTTTTTGATTTGGTTTAGGTTATTTGTAATATTTTATAAGTACCGGCATGTTATAAGATGTTGTCAAATTTATAAGATATTAGATTTTATTTTAAAAATAAATTATTAAACTGTTTGGATTCAATAAAATCTTGGAGCTTATAATAATAATAATAATTTTGTAATTAATATTCTCCCCAAACAAAAATAAACATCTTTAAGTTAAATTCTTTGTTTTTGAAGATATTATTAATATATGCTAATTTTAACCATCAATTTTAATACGAATATATATTTTTTATTATTATAACACTATAAAAATAATATATAATCATGTATATAATTATAGAATAAAAAAATATGTCAAAACTTTATAAATAAGTGAGGAACTCCTCATTTTTAAAAAAAAAAAAAAAAAAAAAATCCTTTTATGATCCTACTGTCTTGGAACAGAATCTTTTATTCCACATGGTGTTTTATCTCTTGTTTCATGCCTTTAAATACACGCCACATATATCAAATATTTCTTTATAAAAATATTTAATAATAAATGCAATATAGGGGACATGTATTTAAATATATAGAATATAAGATAAAACACTATTTGGAATAGAAAATTTGTCCCTACTATCTTCCTTCTGGATTTTATGATGAGCTATTTTTCTTAAAAAAATTACCAGTATTTTATAATATTTTGTAAGCTCTCAAATATTACTTCACATATATATATATATATATATATTTAAAAAAGAAAAATCCTTAAAAGCTCACCCAAATGCCCTCTTGATAATATATATATATATATATATCTTTTTTCAAAAAAAAAATCATTATAAGCTCACCCAATTGCCCTCTTGATAATATATACATATATACATATATATATATGTATATATATAAGAGTTTCCTATTTTACGCAATATTATTTTTATTTGAAAGCATAAAACCGAATTTGGTGACAGGCAAGCCTGCTGTGGAGCTAGCAAAGAACGCTATTATTCAAGTCACTGTACTGCTACATCCTGCATTTGTAACTGTAGACGATATTAAGGGTAAGATTTACATTGGCACAAATTAAATATTGGGATAATTACCTCTACACTTCCTGAGTTTGTTGTAATTATCAGAACACACATTGAAATTTAGATAATTATCGTTACGACCTCTTACAATTAATTCAGCTGACTCATAATTACAATTATACCATTTTCTTCACGTGGTACACCTATAATGTTTCAGAATTTTTAGGAGTATAATTGTAATTATTCAAATATCAGAAGTATTTTGATAATTATGTTAAATCTCAAGGGTGTTGAGGTAGTTGTCCCTTAAATATTCTTGTCGCTTTTTGTTTTATTAAAATTGAATGAGAAATAGAAATTTTACAATAAAATAAATTCTTAGGAGTTCAGGTTCCAATTGCAATTATTGGAGGTCAAACTGACACAATGACTCCTCCATCTCTTGTGAAACAATTTGAAGCTGCTTTGAAAGAAATGCCTCAGGTAATATTTGCATTTCAATTTCTTGCATTTTTACTTGAAATTCGACTTCTATTTTTCTAGAGCTTTTGAGACATGATGTGTTTGCAATCTCTTTAAATAAGTGATTTTCAGATATTATATTAATTTTATGTGCTCAGTATAGGATGTTTGATATTTATTTTACCCTTAGTTTTTCAAATTTTAATTGTTGGTAAGTGTTTAAAAAAGTGGTTCGTAAAGTGACTTTTGTTTTGCTGGTAGAAATTTAAGTTAATTCACTAGATTTTAAAGCACTTATGAAGTGCTCTTAGATTTCGCTTCAACTTTTTTATTATAAAAATACAATTTTATATACATCCCTATTTGATCAAGTACATGGAAATATAAGTTGTAGGGCACTATAGTAATTTACAAATTTAAAACCATTAACCATGGAAATCATTTAATTTGCATAAACATACAATATGAGTTTTTCCTTATCGATCATTTGCAAATACACTCAATTTCTACAAATAAAAACCACTCAAATCCACTGTAGATCAATAAAAACACCCACAAAATGTTTGAAATTGGCGCTTCCGCTTCTAATTCTCTAAAGTTTAAAAAAAAAAGGAAAAGAAAAAAAGAAAAAAAAAAGGGGGAAAAAGAAGCAATCATCACCCAATTATTACAGCTTTAGTATGTTTAATACTATTTTCAAACACTCTCAATGATTTTTTTATTTTTCACGAAAAAAAAGAACTCTTGTAAACTTCCACATATCATAAGATTTTCTTCCTATTAATTAAAGATTATATATAAAATAAAAACTAAGACTGATGATTTTATTTTGCAGATTGCTAGCTTTGTGAAGATATTTCCGGGAGTTTCACATGGGTTTACCAAAAGGTATAACGATAGCGACCAATTTGCTGTAAGAAGTGCTTTGGAGTCTCATCAAATAATGTTGCGTTGGTTTCTTAAGTATCTGAAATAAGTTGTGCATATTACAAATTAATAATCTTCTTCAACTTATTTGGAGAAAAAAGTGAAAAATAATGTACACATTATGCGTGTAATTCGTGTTCAATAAAATTATATAATTAAATATGTGTGTACACATATTTATTAATTAGCGTTTTATTTCATCATTTTATCTTATATTAATTTAGAGTTATTATATATGTGTGTGTATCGACAAATTATTGATTTATTGAATATTATGATACTTTTTGGATAAACTTATGACCATGATTTATTTTGAATTATATAACCTCCTCTAAATACTTTAGCTTAAATTTTGTAAAGTTTGAAAATTACAAAAATAATGGAACTTGTAAATGAAACCAAAATATTTGTGACAGATGGAATCAATTCAGTCAAAGATAGACGATGTCTATGATGGTTTTGTGATAGAATACCTAAATGATATAAAAAGAGTAAAATATATATGAATGATAATGCTTGTAGTATTACAAATTTCTAGAATAATATTTTGGTCTGTAATGAGAAGTTAGTTCTATGATGGACTTTAATTTCATCATAAAATAAATCAGTAACAAGAATTTGTAATAGAACATGCGACGAATGTTCTCTACATTAATAAAGAGTATATTTTCTTGTACTGATATTTATATATACATCATAATGGAGATGGCAAGGTTATGAAATGATTCTTGAAGTGAATTGTGTTGCTGGATTAATATGTTTCCCAATAAGAAGAGAAGCCGGTCTATATTTTCTGCAGTTCAAAGTCTCAACTTTTGTTTCATCCAAAGAGGAAAAGCACTGTTTTGATTCTTAATTTCACTTCTGAAATTAGTAATTGACATTTTTTTCTTTTTAAACTTTTTGGATGAGGTTGTATCCTTAACTTCCTTGTAGCAGAATTTTAAGGAGAGATCAATGTCATTTACCCTAGATTTTCAGTTATTATTATTATTATTATTATTATTATAAGGGAGATCGATTCTGTCACTCTAAGTACTCTTTTTGAGACTCGAATCTACGCCTTATTTGTCTACAGGATGTGATATAAGCCACGTTAGACTTTGAAATCGCCCCTATTTGAATCACAAGCCCGTGCTTCCTGAATCCAAATATTTTACAAATAGTTAATTACCTAATAATTAACGAAGTTGGAAAATTGCGTTGTGCTAAACCAATAATTGCATAAACTTTTCTCGATGGTTGGTCTCAAATAGATTCTTTAATAATAGTAAAATCAGAGATAACTACAGTCTACATCAAACACCTTGTGCGACTTGAAGTAGTCATAAATCATGATAATATTATATTTAATTTGAAAAATTAAAACATAATAATAGTCAAATTTAAGAAATATTAAGGCAATTATTCCACGTAATCATCAAACATCAATCCACACACATCTGGAATTTTCTTTATTTTGGTCATGACTTCACCATCAAAGAATCAAAACTTAGATTGGTGGTTGAGTCAAATTTATGTACCAAAATTAGATTAAAATACCTCCACTTTCCCTCTAGCCTTGGTGATATAAAAAGAGATTAAAGAAGAAGGAAAAGAGGAAAAATCAAACTCCATTGATGGATTCACAAAACCATAGTTTCAAGATCCTAATGCTACCATGGTTAGCCCATGGCCATATATTTCCCTATCTTGAACTAGCCAAAAGAATCTTGATGAGGAAAAACTTTCACATATACTTTTGTTCAACGTCAATCAATTTCAATTCAATCAAGAACTTCATCCACAAGAACTCTTTGGATGAATCCATAGAATTAGTAAAACTCCATTTACCACCATCTTTAGAACTTCCTCCACATTATCACACAACCAAGAATCTCCCTTCAAATCTTCTTATGACCCTTCTTAAGGCCTTTCAGACAGCAGATTCAAGTTTTTCAAACATCATAAGTACTTTGAAGCCTCACTTAGTTATATATGATATCTTCCAACCTTGGGCTGCAAAACTTGCTTCATTACAAGGTATTTCTTGTGTCCATTTTGCTCCTTATGGAGCAGCCTTGATGTCGTATGTTCACTATCATTATGTTTCATTTAACGATAAGTTTCCGGTTCAAGAACTATGTCTTAAGGATCATGAGAAGAAAACTGTGGATGAGCTTGTCGGATTCTTGTATGAAAATGTTTTTGAGGAGGATAAAGATGTTATTTTTGTGAATTATAATTTGTCTAGTGATATTGTTTTGTTGAAGACAAGCAGAGGGTTTGAAGGGAAGTATTTGGATTATATTTCCTCGGTTTCTCACAAGAAGGTAGTACCTATTGGTCCACTTGATATTGAGAATACTAATTACGAGGAGGATTCAAACATAGATGTCATAAAATGGTCAAGTAATAAAAGTATGCATTCAACTGTGTTTGTATCTTTTGGTAGTGAGTACTTCTTGTCCAAGAATGAGATCGAGGAAGTAGCAAAAGGGCTCGAGATTTCGGGCATTAATTTTATATGGGTCATTAGGTTTCCTATTGGGGAGACGGCGATTGGTATAGAAGATGCATTTCTTAAGGGATTTTGTGACAGGGTTAAAGACAGAGGCATCGTTTTGACCGGATGGGCCCCACAAGCTAAGATTTTAGCGCATCCTAGTATTGGAGGTTTTGTGAGTCACTGTGGATGGAGTTCTGTTACAGAAAGCATTTATTTTGGTGTTCCAATTATTGCAAAATGCCAATGAAGCTCGATCAACCTATAAATGCGAGGATGTTATCCGAGGTTGGGAGTTGCATGGAGGTTTCACCAGATGAAAATGGCATTTTTAAGGGAGCGGAGATAGCGAAGGCAATAAAGAAGGTTTTTGAAGAGAAAAGCGGAGAAAGAATTAGGGTTAGAGCTCAAGAATTGAGTTCGAAGATGAGAATGGAAGAGGATCAAGATTTGGATGAAATGGTTGAGGAGTTGTGGCAACTTTGTTCAAAGAATAAGCTCAAAGAGTACTGAGATCGATGTTGTTATCATCTCATACTTTAAAGGTAAGATGGGAAATTCAACAACTTTGCATTCTTTGGTTTTGGAACTGGCAATAATAAGGTGGACTGCCTACAATAACAATAATAGATCCATATCCCCACTCCTTGTCACATTTTTTATATATCTAATATCTAATTTTGTTTGCTATTTCGTATATTGTGCTGACTTTAGTGTCGGACAATTCTTAATTTTTTTAGCTTGTGTAATTCTTGGGATACTATTAAGATATGAATCTGGTTAGATCATATAAATAAGCAAAAGATTTGGATAAATTCTTAAAGGAGGACTCTGCTTCTTGATGTACTTCAATACGTCCTATGTTTTGGTTATACTTATAATGTTCTTGCAACCTCGAAATGAAATAGTAGATTGTTTGTTGCATTTTTTGCTTTTGTTCTAAATTAAGCTCATTTAAAGATCTATCACGTAAAGTGTTTCCTGGGTCCACAATTTGTATGTTTAGTTAGTTTCACACGTTAATTAAAATTTATTCGATTTTGCTCTGTTACTTTGTGAAGAAATGCATATGTGACCAAATTTTTTCTGTACTAAAAATATAATGTCCAAATACCTCTAATCCTCGTTACTCATCATGTTGTGTATTGACCCTTGAGCCAAACAGGCTCAAATCTCAATCTCTACAAATCACCCAAATATGACAACATAGGACCACCTCAATTGTGTCTATGACTAAGTGCTTTTTTAGGCATTTTGAGCTTTTATACATGACCTCGACTGCAGCCTTACGATCTATTAACGTAAATATTGTACAAATTTCATTGAGACCCTTATTGACCCTCGACACGTTTTTCTTTTATGTTGGTTTAGGACTCATTTTTCTTTTAAGTCGCATACAATCTCAATATTCTTTCGATCTAAAGTACTCTATAGACTAATTTGATAGACGTGTTATGTGGCAGTCAATAACAAATTAAAAAGGCCTAGACATTCTAAGAGGCCACACTAATTCACCAAATGCTTATCCATAATAGTGAAGGACATCCAGCAATGCTAAACCTGTTCGAAGAATTAGAGAAAATATTAGAGCAAGTGATGCATGTGAAATGTGAATTCCATTGAGTAGTTTGCGCACAAAATCACCTCCAATCCAACAATCCAAAGCCACTAACCTATATACAAGATTTTATTTTACCAAAGTACTTTAAAATTTTATATTTAAAATAAGATCTAACATTAATTGTTTTAGAAATAATTTATAAAATATACAAACTTATTAGGTATATATTTCAAATAATTTTTTTTTTTTTGAAACATCAAATATTAATAAAAAGTACAACAAAATTTCAAATTCATATTTGTAGTGATTATATTGTTTAATTTCATATTCAATCAATCTCTTTCGAATTACATATATTTATTATCAAATATTTTAATCAATTAAAAATTTTGAAGATTTGGATGAATTGCTATTAAAATCTGCTCCATTGACATCTTCACCGAATCAAATAATGGCCCCAATATATTGTTGGGTCAAGTTGGACTAGGTACTACAGGTCGTGACCATCTGTAGAGATTGGGCCAAATCCTACGTATCTAAAACGTATTCTTCATTATTTTGGATAAATTACATCTGTTTTTCCTTTTAAAATATGATATTTATCAACTTATTCTCTCGTGGTTTCAAAATTACCAATAATTCTCCTGTGAAATTATTAAATCACACAGATCTCTCGTATTGAAATTTTTGATATGAAATTTGACCATGTCACCAAAAAAATTAATTGGACTTCCTGATACATCTCCTCTTTTAGTGTTTAAATTTAATTGACGAAATTATCTTTGTAATAAGTATTATTTGTGTTTGGTGAGATAATTATTGCAGTTATTATCAATGGTAATTTAGAAGTTCAAACATTCAAAGTAAGGATATATTTGAAAGCTTAAATAATCTTTTAGTAAACTCATAGAGAATTTGTTGATAATTTTAGGTAAATTCCATATTTTGGAGGGGAGATAGGTATAAGTAACCCTTACTTTGTTTTCACTAAATTTCATTCTTCTTTTACATGCAAAACGTATATTACCATATCATATTATATTAGAGTTTTTTGCAAAATGCCCCTGTGTTATACGTAATTAGCAAATTGAACCCTATAAAAGATTAATTAGCATATAAAACCCTGTAAAAAAATTAATTATCTCACCACCCCCTATTACCATTTTATGTTATTTAGACCCTTTTATTTCCTTACAAAAAATTGGTCTTTTTTATAATATAGGGTTTTTCTTGTCACCTTGTATAAACATAGGATTTTTCTTGCAAGACAAAAATATTAAGGGTAAAACGGACATAACACAAAAGGGATCGGCCGCAAAAACCTCTATTATATTATCATAAAATATAAAAAAACATTATATTATATTGTGTAATTTTTTTTCTACTATAACTAGAAGAACTTAATTGTACTAGAATTTCAGCCAACGAAAAATTCTTCATTGCTACAAAGCCCCCAGGTTGCGGCGGCCTCTGACCAGCCATCGCCGTAGCCAGTCCACCAGCACCCGCCGCAGCTGCCCTCCTCTCACAAAAGAATCATAATCCCCATACAACTCTAGCAAGTTTAACGCCGGCCACATAACGTGCAATTATTCTTTCTATATATGTTATTTTATTCAATTGTTTAGATCATATTGGTCTACTCATTCTCCTTTCTCAACTTGGAATACCTTCTTCCTTTTCATTGTTCCAATAATCACCTCTCATTTTTACTGTGAGTGTTTATTTAAAAGTTTTTGAGGAATTTATTTATTTTTTGAGGAATTTTAACGAGTTTTTGATTCATAATTTCAGATGAGAGAAAGGAAATCGGCGAAATTGAATCTCCAACAGCAGCAGCAGCAGAATGGGCACTTGCCTCCGTTTAAATTAGCGAAGCTATTAGATCCTGATGCTTCCTGGGACAAGGTTTCACCTTTTTTCCTTTTTTTTTCCCCCCACTTTCTGTTCTTAATTTTTTAACTATTTTT
Organism: Handroanthus guayacan; assembly: GCA_014898755.1. NCBI lineage: Eukaryota > Viridiplantae > Streptophyta > Magnoliopsida > Lamiales > Bignoniaceae > Handroanthus > Handroanthus guayacan. Next base: position 292,791 of record JACFYI010001436.1, on the reverse strand, counting down.
ATTTCCGAGTTAGAGAACTGCTTTTTATAGGTTTAATTTACTCTGTTTGAGCTCAGTTTCTCAACATTCAAATTGACAATAAATTATTTTCATTGAAATTGTTTTTTATTCATAGTAGTGTCCGTTTAGAGGTAAAAAAATCACGCTAATGAGCAAATTTTGCTTATGAATTTTGTTAGAATGAGGTATTTTAGATTAAAGTTAGAACGGTGATGAGATAAAACTGCATGATTTGTTGAGATAAAAACTTTGGGTTTCCTTATATCAGTAATTGGATGCACATTCAATTTGCATGTTTAATGGATACTTTTAACCTGAAGTGTACAATGTAATCTACATTAAAGGACTATTATTCTGTATATGTTACAGGATCAGCTTGGCGATGTACTGCATTGGATTAGACAAGCAATGGCCCTTGTGTGTGGATTACTTTGGGGTGCAATTCCTTTAGTTGGGGGCATCTGGTTTCTCCTGTAAGTCACTTTCCAGAATCTCATTTTTATTTAAAGTTGCTTTTTGTGGTCAGTTCGTGGTACATTATATGTTGTGTGTAAGCTGATGTAGAACAAAAGTGATGTTGGTTCGAAGAGGAGTTCCTGTAGCTTGGCAGGATCACATTATTCTCTCATGTTACCCTTAATATGTGAGAGACTTAATTGGGCAATTTCTGAAGTATGTTAGCCTAAACTACCAATAACGTCAATGAACTCATGTTTCTACAGTTTCTTAGGATCCAAAGTCTTCAATATTCTATAAAGTGTCCCGTGGTGTCTGATGGATAGGATGTAGTAGAAGGCAGGAGATGGCCTGATGCTTGTGTCGCTAACCTGCCTTAGTTTTGAGTAATGTCAAAGCAGCATGACTTACAATTATTGTCTGAGCAATGATTTGTCATGGCTAATATGGCTTCTTTGGATCGGGCTTTTTCATTAACTGATAGAAATATTGTCAATCAATCATATTGTTTTAACTTCTAATTTGCTGTTGGTGGCAGACTTTGCTCACAATCTCTTGCATACCCTGTGATATTTGGTGTTATTGATGTTATTATGTTAACTGACCTTTAACTTTGCATCTGGCCAAAAGTTCTTTTGAATCTTGTCGTTGATTTGCAGTAGTCAATAAGCTAGACTAGAGCTAGAACACTTCTACTGCTGCAATATCAATTTCTGTTTGATTCTCTTTTGTTAACAGTAATGACTTCTTAAGCATTACATGCACATTCCCTATGAAGTAATGTAATTCCATAGCACCATATCTTGCTGGCACAGCCATAAATTATTTTGAGTGGGTCAAAGAAGAAAATGTTATCACATAAAATTTTAGATGAAGCATATGATGCCATGGAAAACTGTTATGAACAACTATTGATGTTTCTGATTTTGACATTTAGGTTTGTGGCGTTATCCACTGGGATTATCTATGCATATTACGCTCACTTACTAAAAATTGATGAAGAAGAGTTTGGAGGTCATGGCGCGCTTCTTCAAGAGGGCCTTTTTGCTTCGATATGCCTCTTTCTGGTATGTTATGCTTCTTTCCTTTTTTCTTTTCCTTCTTGTGTTATGTTCCATGACTTATTTCAGATTATGCGAAATTCTTCTAAACCAAGCATCGTTTTCTGTCGTTCAGCTTGCGTGGATTCTAGTATACAGTTTGGCACACTTTTGATTGCCATCTTGAGAAACATCGCGATTGAGCTTTCTAGTTGATGTACGAGGTGAACATTCCATGCCTCGAACTCGTCGGGATGTTGAATATTTTGGTTTATTTTTCGCTCTTCTATTCAGCATGCATCTTACAGAAATACTCTGCCACCTTTGGGATGCAATTGTAATTAATTTTAACAACGACTATTTTATTGTTACGTTTTTATTTTTTTGGGAGACGTGGTTTACCTCCAAAATATTGATCTTAAGAACTTATAACGAGAAAGGCTCTTTCATAACGAAGTCCTGCATTACCAAAGGTGCATTTATCAAATTGAGAATTATTTGCTGGAAATTATCTTTTCGTACTCTTAATTTTGAAACAGAAACTGCTAACGTAGCTTAGTAAAGTGTTACTTTTATATATAAATATTTTCAAGGGACTGGAATTTTAAATCCTTCTTCTGCCTGCTGGATTTTTCCTTGCTTTCTTCGAAATACTCCTGAGGTTTGACAAATGTAATTACATCTCTTGCTGCTAGTTCATAGTAATTACAAATAGACCACCTTGAATAGGAGGGTGTAATTGTAATTATACATCAATTATATTAATAATAGGAAATGTAATGGTGTTCAAGTATCTTGGTAATTGTGTCGAAATTTAGGA
>JACFYI010001436.1:273300-290272 GCA_014898755.1 Handroanthus guayacan | reverse complement strand
CGTAATTGTGATACGGTAAATACATTGATTATATCATCAAAAAATTTTCGAAAATGGGAAATTTGAATTTGCATTTTATAAGAGAAAATATTGTTTATGCTTTTGTTATTACAAAAAATATCTAAAATCATTTGCAAGTGTTGGTGAAAGATGGTATCAAGCATAACAATACTAATTTGCTAATCACTTACTCGACGACATTTTACAACTAGGTCGAGCATGAAAAAGAACTTTTCTCAATGATAACCACATAACTTTTACGTGAATAGATATATATTTTGAGAGATATTCAAATGAATGTACACTTACTTATCCTAAATAATTAACCATTCAAAAGAGATTTGTTTTATGGAACGGTATATTTAGATTTATTCAAAAGTGACGATATATGCTATTGAGCCACAAGTAATAAGGATCAACTACACAGTACATATCATCATTTGGCATTGCAAGTTAATAGAAGGGCAATGGTCCTGCAATACGATAAGGGATGCAAGTGTTTTAAATAAAATGATAAGTGTATGTAGGTTATTGTTTTAAGTCTGCAGTAAGACTTTCATGGATCAAATTTGCTAAAGGTAGTAACTATTAAACTGAAATATGATTTAACAAAGGATTCTTTTTTTTTTTTTTTTTTTTTTTTTTGTGTTTTGCAGGGGATTGTCGTCCTCAAACTTACTTGAATACTCCCTGCAGCCTTGAACTCACTCCTAATCTAGGGTTAGGATGCAATACGAATCGCCTTCGTCCAAGGGATGCTGCCCCCATAAGGGTCATAGGCCCGTGCAACTGGGTTTGGCAAATTTGACAAAGAAAATTTTCAATGCACAAATAAAATACATAGAGATCGAAAAAGAAGACCAACGACGAAACACTCGACTAATGAAGATACATGCAAAATGATGTGGACACCATATACTACTAAATGAAATGTCAAAATTTCTAAAAGACGTATCAATGGCCCTTGGGAAATGCTTACCTCTTTGAGAATATAAAATAGTTTCAATGCCAAGGGGGTTCCCAACAAGCACATGCAACTGCAAAATCATGTCTAGTAATGTTGGTCAATTTGTGATGGCCTTATAGTGGAGTTTCTTGGGACCTTCATTTTCCAGTTTTTTGCCCCAGCCCCACTATACTTCAAACCCCTCATCACGTTTAGACATAAGTATCAAAATACTTTACAAGATTTGGATAAATATTATTATATTTTCTATCGTTTATTCAGTTAATGAATAATTTTAATTATACCCTTTTGTTTAAAGGGATCTTCTTGTAATATTCTAGAATTTTCATGAGATGTAATTGCAATTATCTATCTACTGAACTAGGATACTGTTGAGGTAATTATCCTTAAATAAAAAGCAAATTATTAGGGAAAACCTTTTAATGAACATAAATCAAGAATCCAGTTGTAAACATGATGCAAATGAGTGGATTAGCATTGTAAAAGACCCTACTCTTTTGTTGTTCCTATCTATCTTGTAGTCCTCTATTTGGAATATTTTCTAAACAAAAAATTGGTACAAGTATTGCTCAAAATTCATTAATTCTTTGAAAGTGATAGTTTTGAACAGTTATTTGACTGCTCTTCTTGAGAAGTTTAATCGATGTGATGTAAATGGTATCTACCGGGGGATATTATTAACTAGCTGATTTAGATTGAGATTGATATGCTATTAATTTTATTTTTATATTAAGATTGACATTTTAGTTTGTCGTGATTCGAATTTGTTCGCCGATATTATATAGTACTTTCATGAGATTTACATGCTATTTTTTTAATTATTTATTTTAAATATAAAATGGCACATGCTAATTCTTTTATGCTTTTATTTTTCAAAAGTAGGAAAAGTAAAAAATTGTTATGAAGAAGCTTTCTTTGTCGTACAATGTATCCTTTGTGAAAAAGTGATTCGTGGTCCCAAAATGCATGGTTTCAATATGATCCAAACTTTGAAATGAGAAAATGAAGCAAAGTGGAATACAGGCCATGAATTTGTATTTATTTATTTATTTATTTATTTTAATTGTCTTTTTTGGTTCAAAATTTTAAAAGGCAATTTTGCATATAGAACTCTCGAGATATGTTGATTTGATACATAGCACTCTTAAATTATAAACATAACACGTTGCACCATTAAAACTAGATGATGGAATCAATTGGTAAGGGAGGTGTCTCGTGAATATGAGATTATGAGTTTGATTCTCATGAATATGAGGTTATAAGTTTGATTTTCACCTAATGTATGTGAGTCTTTTTTCTATTGAATAATAGTTTTGTTGATTATTTAATGTATTATTATTTTGTTAGATATTTATCTTATTGGTTATTAATCTTCGAATGTTATTGATCTGATGTATTTATGTAAATGATTGAATATATTAGTCGTCCCTTTAAAAACTGGAGGAGGGAAGGGGAAGAAAAAGAAAAGCTAAAATTGAATTAATAAGTAATGCCTATTGTATATAAATTGTCAATTTTGCCCCTAAACTTTGGAAAAATTATATTTTTACAAAGACTTTTAGGCAATAACATCTAAAGGGCACACATTCTCAACCATCAAATTCTTCGATGGTGCAAAGTGATATTTTGACAATTTAAGGGTGCAATATGACAAATGGGCTATTTTGAAAGTGAAAATTACTCTAATTTGCATCACTATTGACCTTTAAAAGAGATATAGATGCAAATAGGACATCCATTTGTAGCAAGGATTTAAGGATAATCCATCCAAATTTGGGTGCATTATGGAGAAACTACACAAGTTGCTCCACATTGTGAAGTGTAAAACTTCTCTTCTTTTCTTTTATTTTTTATTTTTTTTAATTACCTCAACAACCTCTAAAGTTTGGCTTAATTCTAAAAATGTTCCATGTAGTTTGAGAAATTACAATAAAGCCCTCTATTTGTTAGATTAATAAATGATCTATTTGTAGTATTTTGATCAACTTGTGACGCCTTCAAAGACCAACTGGAATGTACAAGGGGTGTCATTATAATTTCTCAAATCACAAGGTTTGCTTATGCAATTAAGACAAATGTAAGGGGGTGTTGAAGCAATTTGTCATCTTTTTTCTAGTTGATACAGTATATTGATACATTGTATCATAAAATATGGCTATTTTGTGTGATATAAAAACTAATAATATTGAGTGAGTTATACTAAGAAAAACGATATTATAAATTGTAATACGTCTTTTTTCTAATTAGTAAAGCATTTAAAACTTTTATTTATGCAGCAAATTTTGTTTTCAGTCATATAGACAGTTGTTTAATTTATTTATAACATATCATGCATATATTAAACATAATAATATTTATAAGCTTGCTACAACTGTAAGCCATGTGATATGAACATGCCACGGGCTTCATTTTCCTGTAATAAATGCTTTGCTAATAAAATATTTTTGGTGTAAATAAATTAAATATATGAGTACATATGCACACAAAAAAATTTGATTTTATCCCTACAACAATAATAGTAAAATCATCTATATAAACATTTATACTTTTCGAAATATATATATACACACACAATAAATACGAAAAAGAACTGGGTACAAGATGTTAATTGGGAATATTTCAATAAACATGCCGTAGTCGACCTTTTAACTATGTTTGAACTCAGTATCTAAGCCAGTGAATATATACATGAAATATCTCAACATAATATTTAAACTATTCAGATATGTAACGATCAGGTCAGATAATACAAATCAACTTAATGTATATAATTTGATCGCCATATCAGCTTAATAGGAATCGAGAATTTCAATGTTAAATACGTTTTTTTTGTTTAAAACACTTAATTATCCAAATAATATATTTTTTTTTTGTTTAAAACACTTAATTATCCTTTTTTATATGTTAGCACTTTTAGTACATAGGATATATGTGCTTTTAATTTTTATTATATATACAAAATTAAAAAGTATATTTGTTTCAAAACAATATTGTATTTTTCTTAATTATTAAAATATTTTTACTTGTATTTATTATATATAATAGTTCGACCGAAAGATAAATTTGAACCGAATAATACTGAAAAGAAAAAAAGTTGTAATTGAAAGAAGAAATGAAAGAGAAAAAAACATATTAAAAAGAGTGATTTTTAAAATCAAATTTTCAATATTTTTGTCAATTTATTAGAAAAACATAAATCTGATTTAGTATATTTATATAATATATAATTTTGTAAATTCATTAAAAAACATAAATTTGATTTAGTATTTTTTAATGAATTTACAGAATTAATCAATTTTTACCTGTCTCCCAGAGTTGAATCCGAATAATTTGTACAGGACAGACAGCTACTCCAAGCTCTATGCCTCTATCTCTCTCCACATCTTTCTCTCTCTCTGAAAAATCCAAAACTATTCACATTTAAATTCTCAGTTTCTCTCTCTAAACTTCTTTTTCTCATCCCATTTTTACATATATATGCATTCTTACATACACTTGAGATCATCGCCAAAGATCTAGGGATCCTCCCATTCTTCAGCTGCTTATTCTCATTTACATTTTATCCCCCCCCTTAAAAAAGCCTCTTCATTTTATGTTTGCACCATAAAAAAAAATTAGCATTGAACTCAGCAAAACCATTATAGATTACATTATTATACTAAAAAATGAGTTGTTGACAGTTTTTGGATCCAGCCGTTTTCGTTTATAATCATATTTGAAGTTTTTAGTACAAAATATCATCTGGGATTTCTTCAAAATTTATTTTTCTTTTTTGTTTTTGAATCCTCTTCATTTTTCGATCCAGAATAAATTTGAGATTTTTGGTTGGAAGTCCACATTTTGTGGTTTCTTTGTGATCTAATCTTCCTCAGTGTTAGTGTAGATGCTTTTTGGATGAAATATGCAGCCTGATCAGAGGAAAAAGGTAAAATCTTTCAGTTTTAGCTGTGCTATAACTTGCATATCATATTTAACTGGTTTTTGGGTTTATATATTGATGATTTATTGCTAGGTAATGCTGATTTTTGATTGTGAGTTGGAATTCTGTATTTTGAATTCCATATAAATTTATGAGTGAAATACAAGCGCCCTCCCACCTACGGGATCAATTGCTTTATCCCACGATCATTGTAAAATGTTCAGTTTTACTCTCTAAAACCTAAATCCGACACAATATTATGGGAATATTCTGTTCAAAGTCTTCAGTTTAAGTGCGGTCAGGATGTTTTAGTAAGAATATTTCATCCTGACAAACTTGAGGTCAAATTGGGCTAAATTAGGGCAAACTAGGCAAAATTAGGGGTAAATTAAGAAAAATTTGGACTGATTTATCCTTAATTTTGTCAAGATGAGATATCCTTACGGGAACACCATCACTACACTCATGCTGAAGACACGTGGGGTCATTGAACGGAATATTTTTATAATAGTATGGTGGATTTAGGTTTTAGGGGTAAACCATCAATGGTTGGTAGGGGTAATTGTGCGTTCAAAATAGATTAGGGAGCAAAGTGCAATTAACCCTATATGTTGAGGTGGTGTTTGCATTTGGTTCTAAATTTAACTTTATCAAATTGGGCCCCATGGAGCACAATTTTCATGAACAGATTTGAATTTAGATTGTCTGAACATTGTTTAGAATTTCGTTCACAAGGGATTCGAGAATAGAGTAGATATTGAGGGAAAAGTGATGTATAGTGACTTTGGTCCTCATTGCTATGTGATGAAATGGAGTTATACGTTATGAGTTTTCGATGAATAAGTTTATCCAAGAAAGTCAAGAGAAAGGCTAGATGTTATTACTGTGGGTATGTTGAGAGTTCAATCATGTTGGAGAATCAAAAACTTGCATTTTACATAGGAAATGAAATTGAATGCATATGGTTTTATAATTTTGCAAGTAAAAATGAAAAGAACGCGGCAGTATTGGTTGGAAGTGGTAATGCTGTAATGTGGTGTTATCGTAATGATTTGTTTCTCCGTCTCTCGTTCTTGAATTTCCCATTTCAATTTGTCCTAAACACGAATGATTTTTTTTGCTGTTTTTAACCTTTTACATTGTAGTAGTCAAATTCTCAGTCATGTGTACTTTTAATTTCTTCTTCAGGCTGCTTTAATGCTATTATATAATCACAGGCATCGGGAGATGTAGATTTCTTTACAGAATATGGCGAAGGAAGCAGATACAGAATCGAGGAAGTAATTGGCAAAGGTAGCTATGGAGTCGTCTGCTCTGCATATGATGCCCATCTTGGAGAAAAGGTTGCAATCAAAAAGATAAACGATATCTTTGAACATGTCTCTGATGCTACACGAATTCTTCGGGAGATTAAGCTTCTTAGGCTTCTTCGTCATCCAGACATTGTCGAAATCAAGCATATTTTGCTGCCTCCTTCAAGACGAGAATTCAGGGACATATATGTCATTTTTGAACTTATGGAATCGGATCTCCACCAGGTCATTAAAGCAAATGACGACTTGACTCCAGAACATTATCAATTCTTTCTTTATCAGCTTCTTCGAGGCATGAAATACATACACACAGGTCATAAAGCACTATAATCTCCGAATAAGTGAACAATGTTTTTTCTTTTTCTTTTTTTTTTGTGGTAGGGTGTGTGTTCTAATGAATCTTGTGTCTTATTCAGCTAATGTGTTTCATCGAGACTTGAAGCCAAAAAATATCCTGGCAAATGCCGACTGCAAACTAAAGATTTGTGATTTTGGCCTTGCTAGAGTGGCCTTCAATGATACTCCTACTGCAATATTTTGGACCGTATGTTTTATTCTTCTCTATTTTCTCATGGTCCCGTTTCATTTTCTTTACTGACTGTTTGGCTGCTCTTGTCTGCATGTGAAGCAGCATATGTACTTGGAATAAGGAACTAATTTCTTATATTTGAGATTCCTGTAGGATTATGTTGCAACGAGGTGGTACAGAGCTCCTGAACTGTGTGGATCGTTTTTCTCTAAGGTAGAAGTCTTTGATTCTTCATTATACATGTTTCAAATTCATGATTAAACAAACTGCATACGTTCTTCGTAACGAAAACCATTTTAATTCTAGCATTTACTTTCATCTGGTTTCTTTTTACAGTATACACCTGCAATTGACATCTGGAGTATTGGCTGCATATTTGCGGAACTCTTGACTGGAAAACCTCTATTTCCTGGAAAAAACGTGGTTCACCAACTAGACCTGATGACTGATTTGTTGGGAACTCCACCTCCTGAAACCATTGCAAGGGTGCGGCACTTTTTTGACTATTTTCATTTTATTTTTCAGTTAGAATGGTACCAAATTTCAACTCTTGTTAGCTTTGCTCTTTATTAACAATATCATGTGACAGATAAGGAATGAAAAGGCTCGGAGATACTTAAGCAGCATGAGAAGGAAGAAGGCAATTCCTTTCTCTCACAAGTTTCCAAATGCTGATCCGTTTGCTCTTCGTTTGTTAGAAAGAATGCTCGCTTTTGACCCTAAGGATAGGCCTTCTGCAGAAGAGGTTAATATTCTTCTTTTGTGCCGGTAATTTAAAGATCAGAATGTGCCTTTTGATTTACAAATTTGTGAAAGTTTTTGTTGCGACCTGTCAGGCTCTTGCAGATCCGTACTTCCGGAACTTGGCTAGAGTCGAGAGAGAACCTTCTGCACAGCCGGTTACTAAAATGGAATTTGAATTTGAAAGGAGACGGATAACAAAGGAGGACGTGAGGGAGTTGATATATCGAGAGATTCTTGAATATCACCCAAAGATGTTGAAAGAGTACCTCGAAGGAGCTGAGCCTACAAGTTTCATGTATCCGAGGTATTGTCCGTGAAATTTCATAAAAGGATGCTAATTGAATATCCTTCTTTTTCACGTTGAAATGCTTTTGAAGTTGTCTCATTATTTTGTCTTGTGTTTGAGAGTTTTGTAATGATAAGTATCTTTCATGGTGATAGAACAAAATTCTCTTTCCTGACGACGGACATGTAAATCTCTGCGTGTTTTTCACTTTCTATTTGCTGCATATTATTTTTGCCGTTGGATTTGGTGGTATGATTTGCGCATCTCTAAAAAATCAACCCCCATACCATAATTATTTCTGTCGTGTAACCCCAACAAAATCATCCTCCTTTACAGTGCTGTCGACAAATTTAAGAAGCAATTTGCATACCTTGAGGAGCGTTTAGGAAATGGGGCTGCTGCTCCTCCTGAGAGACAACATTCATCATCTTTGCCAAGGTAACCTTCATTCGTTTTTCTATTTGACAATAGTTCCATGATTAGTGGAATTGCCTCTGTCTGAAATTTTTTGAATCATAGCCGCCACTAAAAATTTTTTCGGGTACAGGCCATGCGTACTATATTCTGATAACTCAAACCAGGCTGCTGCGGATGTTGCCAATGATCTTTCTAAGTGCTCCATCAAAGAAGTCGAGAAGCCACAATTGGATCGGTCTTCCATACTTCCCATGTCAAGATTACCCGTCCAAGTTCCTCACAATATCCAAGGTACGTTGTGTGAAATTTCTTGGAACATGTACTAATGTTAGAATCAGAACCTTTGTTTTACATGTACTTGTCAATCTCCCGGTCACTAAAAGCTTGCATACTCAAGTTTTTTATACAATTTATTGACTTTGTAATGGCAAAGTGAATTTTTCAATGTGGTCTTGCAATTACAACCTCAGTGTTTTGTTAACTTCCTCGTATGATTTTACTTTGGTGGCCCGTGATTTTTCATGTTTACTATTTTTATGACATTCTAGAAGTACTTAATGTATTCATAAGCTTATGTTTTATCTGATATAGTACTGATTGATAGATGCAAGGAGATTGACATTAGTGCAAATTTTAGCAAACATTTGGAGCATCGACTTTCCTCCACTTGTTCACGACATCCCTATTTGTGGTGAAAATAGTTATTTTTCTTGTAATATTCCTATAATAATAAAGGGGATAATTACCTCGAGAAATTTGGCTGAATGCAAAAACACCTCTTTTGAGTTGAGAAATTATAATAACAACCCCAGCTGACAGAAAATTACAGAACCCGTCTAATAATTAGACCCCATAAAAATTTAAGAAAGTTACATCAATAAGGGTCTACTTGTAATGTTTTAACTATTATATTTAGATTTCTAGAGGGTCTAATTATAATGTTACACATATTTCGTTAAATTTTTTGGTGTTTTTGTAGTTGGGCCAAATCTTAGGAGTTGTTGAGGTAACATTTAAATGTCAAAGATTCAACAACATTATTTACGTTTCTTGTCCTTTTCTAATATCGATGGCTCTATCTCAGCTAGGGCAGCTGCGCGGCCCGGGAAGGTCATTGGTCCCGTTTTGCGATACAACAACTGTGGAGCAGCAGCAGTAGAGACAACTGAACAAAGAAAAATGATGAGAAATCCCAGTATACCAGCTCAGTATATCATTCCTGGTTCTTCTTACCCGAGGAAGCACCCGGGCTGCAAAAACGAAGGGGCCGAGGGTATCACTGAAGCATCCAATGGGCTCCAGCCCAAACCCGATTTATATATGGCAAGGAAAGTTGCTGCTGCTCAAGCTGCACCAGGAAGCCACTGGTATTAACCTAGACGGTATGACAATGGCTGACTGGAGCGGATCCATATTGGGGGGGAGTTCAAGACACAACTTGATACTCGTAAGTTCGATATATTTATGCATTTATGGATAGTTTTGCTATAACAATAGGGGTTACTTGCCGAAAAATGCCCACGGTTTGATCTGTTTATGGAGAGGCCCTTCTATCTCTTGAAATTACGAATAGTCCCTTGACAGGTCGACATTTCTCTTAGTCTTATAGATTTCACCGGTCCATAATCACTGTCATAGAAATTCCTGACCCTAGCCAAAAGATATATTGAAAAGTGAAAACCTACTTTTGCCCTCGAAGTATTGTTCGCTCTCTATTCCGACGCACTTAACATTTTTTATAACTTTTCATTGTGCCAATACACACTATTCACAAGTTCCATTAGTGTTAATGGACAACTCTCTGTCTTGAGAGGTATTTGTAATTTTGAATGATAGGGATTCTTTATGTACTTAGGCTAAACTTCAGGGGAGTTTTGATAATTAATCCGAAGAACAAACATGCAACAGCAAAGTTAACTCTGCACTGTTGATGGGTTCAACAGGTGACATGGCCATGAATGTATAGTTAAAAGTATCGATGATCAACTGATGTTTGGTGATCCACAATGAAGTCAAAGATAGTGGAGATGAAGAAGACGACGATGAAGAGTAAAATTAAAATCTGATTGATTCTAACTGATTGCCATGACTTCATGACTGACAAAATGGATGTTATTTTATTGCAACTGTATCTCATGTGTAACTTATGAATTAACATTTGCTAATGTATGTGAATTCGTGAACTTGAGTAGAACATATTGTCTGAAGTCTTTAACTTGCTCTTTGGTGAACTTTCCGCTGTATGCATTTGCTGTTGGAAAGTCATATTTAATGGCCCATATGTGTCTTTCATGTCTTCTGACCAAATCTATTTCAATAATCAAAATTTCACCGTACTTTGGATGAAGTGATGTTGTCGTGCCTTTTTTTTAAGAGAAGTGCAGGGTTCGATCTCATTTTCGAAGTGTACTATACCAATTTCTGGGGAAAAAAAATGAAAAAAGATTAAAATTTAGATTGGAACGACGAGAATATGCAAGAGAGAGATGGAAACAAGAGGAATATCATTTGACAATGTATATAAAAATTACGTACTAATTATTAATTGTATATTTTGCCTGAGAATTTTACACAAATACATGATATTTCCAATTTTCCATGACTTGAAGAAAATAAAACATGGGGTAAAATATGTATTACCTCCCGTAATAATGTAAAAGAGAAAAAAACTTCCTTATATTTTTCTAGTTCTAAAATATTTCTAATATTTATCTTCCACATAGTATAAAATTCAAACTACTAAGATAATAAAAGGATTATTTTTAAATTATTGAATATGTTTGTTTGTGTCAACATTAGTATTGTGCTAGAATTTGAAAATTATGGAAAATATGTATTCTTTTACCGTAATAAGGGGAGTCGATAAATATTTTGTTCATAAAATATAAAGATAATGTATTGAGAATAATAAATTTCAAAAGAATACCAAGTGTCAAGTATTCTATAAAAATTAGGAAAAGAAAGAGTCTTTTAATAAACCATTGATAAGATGAAATCTGGAATTAGAAAAATCAGAAAAACCCACAAATTATAGAGTTAATACTTTCCACACCAAAATCTATTAATCTTTTCTTTAAAATCTCACAACAAAAACCTTCCCTTTTCCTTGTGAAGGAGTCGATACCTTCATTATTCAGCAGTTTTCTCGTTTTTTCCAGTACATTCGATGCTATTCCGAAGGCTCTGTTTCTCCGTATCAAAATCCTACCCGAACCCGTTTTTCCTCTCCTCATTATTCACAAACCCTCTTGTCAATTCGCATTCTTATCCATTACTTCCATCGAATTATGGAACCCTAAGATTTGGGTTTCCGAAAATAACTTCTGTAACTCCACGTACGTTTGTTTCAGTTTACACCACAAATTCCACCATGGACGACTCAAGAAGACCTCCAGTAGTACCCATTCCGCACCCGGATACTGCGGGCCGGGCCGAAGTCTTTCGGGCTCTCGAAGCCTCTTTGGGCACCACATTTAGCTCCGAACCAATAGTCCCGAACCCTAACCCTCTGATCATTGTGATTAGTGGTCCCAGTGGAGTGGGAAAAGATGCTGTGATCAAAAGATTGAGGGAAGTTAGAGAAGATTTACATTTTGTAGTTACTGCGACTAGCCGGCCTAAAAGGCCTGGAGAAATTGATGGTAAGGATTACTATTTTCTGAGTAAAGAGGATTTTTTAACAATGATTGAGAAAAATGCGTTATTGGAGTATGCTTTAGTGTATGGTGATTATAAGGGGATTCCTAAACAGCAAATAAGGGATTATATGGCTAAAGGGTGTGATATTGTGTTGAGAGTTGATATACAGGGTGCTGCAACCTTGAGAAGGATCTTGAAAAATAGTGCTGTTTTTGTGTTCTTGGTGGCTGAGAGTGAGGAGGCTTTGGTTAAGAGATTGATTGATAGGAAAACGGAATCAATAGGGGATTTGCTTACGAGGGTTTCTTCAGCTAGGGAAGAGTTGAGGCATTTGAAAGAATTTGATTATGTGGTTGTGAATAAGGAAGGTGAGTTGGAGAGGGCCGTGGAGGTTTTGGAGTCGATCATTGATGCCGAGAAGGCTAAAGTGCAGCAAAGGAGAGCCATCATTTAGACGAATATGTTGCTGATTAGGTGAGTATATGGTGTTTGTTGAAAGTTCTTGGAGATGGTTTTGAAGCTGACTTTGTTTTGTTCAAGATTTGCTTGTTAGAACATGCTGCTTTCGTGCTGTTTGTGTGATGGTATGGTCTTTTTGGAGGCAAATAGTTGATGAAATGATCCATTTGTTGCATATGTTGTAATCCGAACATCAGCATATGTATCGATCTTGAAGATCTTTACTTTTTGATTGATCTTGTGAATACAAATTCTTGCGCCTGGACTGGTGTTTTAATTGCATCATGATGTTTTAAATGATCCATTTGTTGCGTATGCTGTAATCCGAACATCGGCATTTGTATGGATCTTGAAGATCCTTACTTTTTGATTGATCTTTTTTTTTTATTAGTTACTTTTTGATTGATCTTATGAAAACAAATTCTTGCACTTAGATTGGTGTTTTAATTGCATCATGATGTTTCAAATGACTTGTGGGTTGTGGCGGATTCAGTGTAAGGCAATTGAATCTAAATATGCCCATCAATTTGAGGTAAAGCTCAAGCCCCATTTAACTCGTCGAGCTTGAAATTCACAGTTAGCTCCCGAGACTCACGAACCAGTTCAACTTGCTTTCACCCCAAGATTGTGTGTGCAGACAAGACACTAACTCTTGTTCAAGCAACTAAAATGTCCAAATGGACCAACAAATGACTAAGAAAGATGAAATATGTCCGAAGACAATATCTGCAGCACCTGTACATGACATCCAAAAAGAATATTTGACGTTTAGTTACAACAGATAACACCCTTCAATGCTCCTATCCCATCACTAACAGAAACCATTCTTGGCAACTTTTCTTCTGTTCTTGTATCACTATCTACCAATGTTCTTACAACATATGCATTTCTTCCGTCATGTGATGTAACAATCATCTGTTTCGGAAAAAGTTGAGATCCCAGCGACGTAATAGACCATCCATGATATTACTCGTCGGGGTTTTCTCCACTTTTACGGTTACCTTTGTACGATCAGCAATGTCAACTTGAGATGAACTTTGCTCTCCCACTGCAGTATCACTATGAGACGGCCCTTCACTTTTTTCTCCTCCTGTTTGATGTCGAGTAGCATCATTGCTTTTCTGGTTTGTTACCACAGCTCTGTCAGCATCAGGCACAATGTTGTTACACGATGACGTGTCATTGGGAAGAGAAGTTTCCTGAGTTCCTATTTCTGGAGCTAGCACCTGGGATGCCGGTTTATGCTCATCTGCTGCTGAAGTGGCAACTAACTCGGTTTTCATTGAAGATGAATCCTCCTCCTGTCCATTATTTGGTTCTGATTTTGGTTCAAGATCAACGCCACCATTAGAGGAGGGTTCCTCAACTCGAGGGGGGGCCATATTCAGGTCCTTTAGTGACTCAAGCACAGCTTCCATCAGCATCTGAAGATTTTAGCAGCTAAACATCAGTAAACGATACTTCATTTCATGGAAGTTCGTCCCGCTAAAAAAAGAAAAAATACTTGCCCTTTCTTCTTCTTCCACATTGCTTGGGAAATCGGCCAAAGTGTCGAGTGGGTACTCAACATATTCATCATCATCGTCTATTGATGCAGGTACATGAGAACCATGAGGACTCGAACTGGAGAGTTCGAAGCTGATCATGTTAGAAGATGATGCATGAGAATCAGAACCCCGACTTTCCACCTGTACGGCACAAATGATTTTTGAGACTCTGACACAAAGGAACTGCATCTTTGTAATAACAATTGAAAAAAAAAAAGAATTAAAAGAAATAACTTTCTTGCGAATATCTGTATAATTTACTATAAGCCATGGCGTAAAAACAAATCCGATCCACAAAAGAAAAGGGTTGATGTTAAAATTTAAGGTACCTGGGCATCAGGTTGTTTATCCTTGGAAGAAATATCCGAAGGAACCTGAATAATAAAGACACGCGAAAGTTGTTATTATTCGACAAACTTGAATCGATTTAATTGGTTAACAAATAACCTCATAAATGGTACTCTACTAGTGTATCCCTGGAAATGTGAGAGAAACACTGCAAGTTTCATCCTTACTGAGAAAAAACTGTTTGCCCTAATGGTGCAAATGAGTCGAATTGGCTAGCGAGTTGACCTCGAGCTTTACCTTGAACTGATCTCAATTTGTGGCTAATCTCATGGATAGCGAGTTTGTGTATAATTATTGAGCAAGTCATAGTCTCGAGTTCATCTAAAAAATCGAGCTTAAACAAACCAAGTCAATTCAAGCTTGAGCTGGAGCTTCAGATTTTTCCCCAAACCCGGCTAGGCTTGGCTTGGCTCGACTTAATTACATCCCTAATCTCCGCAAACTTTTCGGTAGTTTAATGGAGATGTTCCGAGTTCTCATGTACAAAACATTATCAAGCTCTATATCTAAACATGCAAAATTAAACTCAGTACTCTGGCCCTACAATGCTACAAGATATCTTACCACTATCGAACTCATAGGTCGTCTCGAGCGAAGTTGCTTAATAGCATCCTCCGTGCTACTAGCTGCTGCACCTGGATTCAACCACACATAAGCTAGCATCAAGAAAAGGTACAATCAAAGTTGAAGAAGCACACAAAAACGAGCAAAATGAACAGTCACACACCAGTGGGTGAACCCAATAATTCATCTGTATAATCCAAATCATGGACGGTTCTCCAATTACCCTGGAGTTATACAATCGATTACGTAAGTTGTACAAGATCGAGCAGTATCATATGACAAAAACAATGTCTTAGAGACAAAGCAATATACCTTGCCAAAATAGTCATGAGACGAGTCAAAGTACGTACTCCCAACTTCATCCACGGGAGGTTGTAATACATTGTTGAAAAAAATACTTATAGAATCGAAATAAAATTGAGGGCGAGGAGAGTTGTGATCGCCCTCAAATTTGATTATATTCTTGTCCCCCTGCAGAATCAGATGTCAATAAATATAAGGGCTGAAATTCGAGACATAGGAAAAATGGAAGAAACTAGTGTAACATAAATACAATTCGTAAAGACATAATCACATGATATTCTAGACCAACTAAATATGTTGGCAAAATAGAAAATGCATTGAACAACCGAACAAGTGACAACGCGAGATGATTATTTAACAGAGGGTATAAAACACTTACAAAGTAATATTGCGCTGGATCAAATTGTGAACAAAATTGAAACATTATGAAGTAAAAACAATTACCACATAAGCATCAAATATACGATCAGAGTGATGGGGTTGTATGAAATCATCATCAATGGCATGACCGAAGAGAACAGGAACAAAGCAAGATTTTGCAACCTGAAAATAAGTATGGAACTGTTGTTACTAACAGAATACATGAATAACAAATTATTCCAACACTCGAAATAAATAAATATGTGGTTCAAAGAGTGATGTGCCAAACAAAAGCCGCTTCAAAGCTAATACAAACTAAAATTTTAAAGAATTGTCCGACGAAGTCAAGGAAGAAACTCTCATTTAATATAGGCAATATTAAGAGTTCAGGTGGAGATACCTTGATCGCACTCAGGTCCATTATGTCAAATTTTGCCTTCTTCAGAATTGCTCTCCGCATATACTGGATTGCGAACTTAACCTTATATCACAGGTAAAAATGTTAAACAAACAGCCAGTTAGGCCAAAAGTGAAAAATTCGAAAAATGAATAAAAGAGATCATGACTTCTATCCTCGTATGACATTTTATCAATGTTTTACGAAAAGCATAAAAACTATGTCGATAAGCTGGTTAGCTTACAGTGAATTTTGGGAGCCGAACTCTATAAGTATCAACGAGTTCCATCATCAAGTCAACCAAATCAGAGAATGGGCTGTCCAGAACCATTCCAGCGATTGAAGGATCCTCAGCCCCATACATCAAGCTGAAAGAAGCAGGACGGAATTCCATTTTAAAATTTTAAGTGATCGTAAAATGATGCAGGAAAGCTAAAACTCACCGAAATATTCGCAACACATATATGTAAGCATACTCATATAAGTGCATGCCAATAGGTTTCATTTAGATTTATTTCAACAAATTTAGTCAATAAAAGAAGAGGGAAAAAACCACTAACCTGGTAACGGCACCCATAGATCGGCCCCACAAACCAATCAAAGAAACATTCCCATCTGCTCGTAGATAATCGACCACAGCTTTAAGATCATCCTTCTGCAAAACCAAAAACGCATTCATAAGTGAAAGATAGTGATAGCGTCTGAAGCAATTAGGATGAAGCGAGTAATGTAGGAAATCAAACCACGAAACAAAGAAAGAATAAATAAGATATTTTTTATTACAGCCCAAAACGGCTTCAACTATCTTCACAAATCGCAATCTCCTAGCTTCTTTTAAATCCTTTTGTTGATCTTTAGACTTAAATACGGGATTGAATTTGGGATGAAGCGCGAAAGAAAAATGAACATCGAGATAGTAAGCCACTTACTTCATTCCAGCCGAGAGTGACATGCTCGCCTCCAGACAGTCCGGAACCGGAGAAATCGAGAGTGAAAACAGTTATATTTGATGGCAACAATATTATAGCAGCTTCACTAGCATCTGATCGGCATCCACTGATGAGAAATCAAGATAAAGAGCTAATTAGTATCAAGAATAGATAACGAGGAAAAATCTTTACTTTATACACCTAAACATTCTGCATAATTCAAAGAAAACTGTGGTTGGTTTTTTTTTTAT
>JACFYI010001436.1:234638-262762 GCA_014898755.1 Handroanthus guayacan | reverse complement strand
CTTAACCGCATATGTATCACATAACAATCCCAATACTTTAAAATGCAGGCATGGCTACTGACACTGGTCATTTTACCAGCAAAATCGGATATAACGATGCGCCTCGGAGTTGTAATCTATCTGGCCTTACTGTCTATATGGATTCAGCCAACTGAGGTGTGGAAGGTAAAGTTTCCCATGAACGTGAATGGTCAACGTTTTAATGAAACTACGAGGAAGATAAAAGTTGTTGTTTCTTATGTGAATAGATAGCATATATTTCTGTTTGGGATACATTTTTAGTAATCTTAATCGTGTTTATGCAGGGGAAATTGCCTTATTAAATGTACAATATTGTTGTAGGATCAATTGGGAAGAGTGACTTTGCTATGTGGCATCTTGTTTGTTTTGTTGGGGTTGGGTACCGATGGTGCCCCTTCTCTTTTGGCTTCAAGAAGCCCACCATCTTCAGTGACTGGATTATCGACTCTTCCTCCATCTCTCGAAGGTTATAGATATGTCATAATGAAGTTGGGGCCATTGCAGCTCACGAGAAAAGGCTTATCTGCGGCTACTACAGCAGCATGTCTAACTTTCACCGTAAGTCCGCCTTACTCGGATATTTAGATTACGTAAAATTTATATGTTTCTTATTTCCATCTTACCAAATTAAGTACTCTGATCTATTCGCTAGATTACTTCGTATATTCCGTTGCAAATAGTTTGTTGTGAGAGTTACTTATCTGTCAACCTATATCAACTAACTTATATGTAGTTTTTTGATCTTTTAGACAACTGGTTGGAAATCTTTTGGTTTTTTGTTTCATATCAGGGATAACTCACTTGTATTATTCAAAAATGGAGCAATAGTGGTGTTGTTTTATTTCAATATTGGAATAATTTATTTATTTATTATTGTTATTATTATTTTTATTTTTTACCTTTTTTTATTTGAAGATCTTTCAAAGCGCAAGCCTTTGCTTAACAACCACAATGCCGGAGCAACTTGCTTTTGCTTTGGAATGGTTTATTCGTCCTTTGGCAAATCTCGGTGTTCCAGTGTCTGAAGTCATCCTAACTCTCCTACTATCATTAAGATTTATCAATCTCGTTTTTGATGAGGTGAGATACGCTCCTATAATCGTTTCACCTTTGAAGTTGATGCTTGGTTTCAAAATTTTGTCGACGAAGTTACAATTTTTATAGACAAATTTTTGGATAATGTTTGAACTTTTTATATGCTTGCAGGTGCGGAATGTGGCCCTTGGAATTGTATCTCGTAGAATTAAATGGGAGCAATTGACAACACTAGAGACGATTGACGGTATTCTCTAACTTAAATGGCTGTCATATCTCTTGTTGATTTTGATATGATGTTGACATACCCGACGGATTGAAATTCTGATTCTTATATTGCATGGTTGATTCTCTTGCAGTTTTTTTCACATACATTCGTAGGATCTTCAAAAATATTTATAGCCATGCATCACAAATAACACAGGTTTGTATTTCTCGTGAAGTTCTTAATTTTAGGTTTAATTTCCATAACCTGCCTATTGTCTGGTTTAGTTTGAATACAAATATCTCCTATATATTTCGAAACCACAAATATCCCTTTGCGACTAAGACATGCTTATCAAAACTTACAGAACTTGTGAATAATCTAATGTTAAAAGATTGGTATGTGAAAAATCCAACATATTTGCTATAAAGTACTTCGATGGCAAGGTTTTCAATATGGGGGGAGTATTTGTAATTTCACAACATAGAGGGGTATTTTTGTGAATATCCCCTTTTTTTTTTTTTTGCAGGCGATGATTGTTAGGGGTTTTCGTGGAGACTGCAATTCCCACCAAGTTTTGCTATCAGCCGGCTCGTCTACAAAAATGGCAAATATCATTTCCTTCTCATGCCTCGTCGGCCTGATATGTGCTGCCACTCTATCCAGACATGTCTACATTTGATCTCTTTACGGGTAGTATTCTTGCTAGCAAATTAACTTAATGTTGTCGTAGTTTTGCCAAAGAATTTATGTAGTACTCATTACGTGACTGGCAGAAAAGATTTGAGTTTACAGTAGGTGAACGATGTTGCTTTTACTTTTAGACGATACGATGTCGTTTTGGGATAATGTTGTATTAACATTTAAATGGTAATAAATGATGGCGTTCTGATCGTATCTTATTGTTGTAATTAAGCTGCGGATTTACAATTTCATCTGACGCTTATTTTTATGTGAAGAAGAATGAATCTTCTTTTCGTGCTTCAGAATTGTGGAAGTGATTTGTCATGATTCATTTCTGATCGGGGTCGTTCAATAAGACTAGTGAGTCTATCTATTTCCGAGTGAGGAAATGGGTCTGGTCATGAATCGTGGTCGAGCTCAACTGATTAGTAGGTCTTAAGACCATAGGAGTTAGAAATTTCCAAATACGAAGTTTTCATGAATGGCTTTTAATATAACGGGTGTTTGCTATAGGCTATAGCTTATGCAAAGTTGTGTGAAGGTTGCTTGCTTGCAGCGTCTAGCTTTTTTTGCTGAATTTTAGAAAATCAAAAGTAAAAGCAATGTTTCTAAACAAGACAAAACAATTTAATTAAAGTTAAAAGTTGAAAATTGCACTTTAAAAACTATTGTGGACACTGCTTTTGTAAGATTTTCGTTATTATTCTTTAATGTTATTTAACTTTTTAATGAAATTGGAGAATAAATAAAGTTATTATCAAATAACAATTGTATATTTTTAAATTGTTATGTGTTGAATATTTTAAAAAGTTTCATTCACAATATTCAATTTAACAAAGAGAATAATGGGTAAATTACAGAAATCCGGTGTAATTACGGCAACTGACAATCTAATTTGACAAATTACAAAATTTACCCCTGATGAGATCACAACATCAAACAAAAATTAATTGGGAAAATAAAATGTATAATTTAACCCCATTGAATAACGTAAAAGAAAGGGTGAATCAAAGAAATCATCATTGAGAATTGGTATAATTATAAAAGCTAACCAATTATAGAAATCATCCTCAACAAGGCTCACAATGTTAGAAAATTAATTGGGAAGGTGAAATGTCTAATTTACCCCTGCAGAACAACGTAAAAAAGAAGAAAAAAGTGGAAAACTAAAGCATAAGATGAAATGTTCTTTTTTGCTTATTAAAGGTACTGCAAAACTAAAGCTGGTATAGGATACCTTTGCATGAAATGTCTAATTTACCCCACTTTCATTTTTACTTTTTATGTTTCCACCCAACATTAAAATGGAGGTCACAACGAATGAGAATGGTTACGTAAAAAGTTTAATAATTCCAACTCTAACAAACAAATTGCCACTTCCACAAGTATTAAAACTTATTACAAATAATACCTTAAGGACTCGTTTACTTTAGTTGATGGAATAAGTGAGTGATAAATAAAATAAATGATAGGGTGTGGGATGGGATTGTTTAATATTAATAATACTACGTTTACTTTGAGAGATTGAATATGTGATAAAAATAATACGATATTTACATTGATTGATAAAGAATAGATGATTGGAAGTAATTTTTCGAAATACCCTTGGATGTGAAGTATTAAAAAGAAAAAGGTAGTAATAATAATTATTATTATTATTTAATAATAAAAATTTCTGTTAATTTCATGATTACATAAAATAAAAAAATTTATTAATTATATAAAATTCTATTATGAAAAGGATATTCTTAATTTCATTACGTGAATAATTTTTTTATTAATTATAATGTTAATTCCATGGTTACATAAATGAAAATTTCATAATTACGTGAAAGGATATTACATACAAGATCAAAATTCTTGTTAATTTCATAATACATAAAACAGAAAATTCTACTAATTATAGAAAATTTCAATTTTAATTATGATGTCCATTATTAATTGTAAAAATAAAAAAATAAATAAGAAGTTGGGCTTGATAATTTTAATCACACCTCTCCTTCCTTGATAAGTTATTAAGGAAATTAAGAAAAAAATGCAAGCTTCACTTTATATCATTGGTCAAAGTGATTAATTAATCAAGAAATGTAAACAAATGATTAGCCCATATAAAATAGTCAATCCAACCTAATCAAGGAAAGTAAAAGAGCCCTAAGTTAATTACACATTACAAATGCCACCCCTTTGTTATTATGAATATTACATAGTCAATCCCGTAGTTTAGTATTAATTACAAAGAATAATGTTAGAATTTAATTTTTGTCCCTATAGTGACGTCATCAACTACTATTAATTTTTTAACACCATGAACCTGTTAGGGGTGATTTTTATAATTTGCCAAACTATATGATCAGATCTTGCAATTATACCAAACGTTAGGGGTGATTTTTGTGATAATTCAGATCAGAATGATTTCAACCGCAACATTCAATTCCGTTAAAGATTTCAACGTCTTAAAACCTCCAACCACGCGTGAGATGCCATCCCCAACCTCCAATAATGTGTCTGCATACTGATCTTGGCTTTGATATCTTTGGTTAATCATCTCAACAATCTCTGAAATTTACCTAATTAAAATAATATTCTTTGTGATTCAAAAGATTATAGTAATACTCTCATTGGTAGTCAGAAAATCATAATAACACTTCGAATCACAATAATACTCTCATCCGTAATTAAAAAATTATAATAACACCCTATTAGTAGCTTAATTAAAAAAAAAAAAAACTTAACCAAATTTATGAATATTATGACTGGACTTCCTAAAAAATTTAAGCATGTTAAATTATCATTAATTGAGGAACTCACTTGAGTACTTATGGAGTTTCAATCAATATGTTAAAATTCTCAAGAGGCATAATTATAATGTTCACAAACTCGGCTATTCATCAACAACTAAAGTGTTACTACAATTTCTCAAATTACAGGAATTATTTCTGTAATTAGACTAAATTTTGCAAGGTGAAAGAGCTATTTATCCCTAATATATTTGGATGTATAGAATTTATACTTTACACCCATAAATCAGGGGAAACCAGACGAAAACTAGCAAAAGAAACTACATTTTGACTGAAAAGAGCTTTCATTGAAGAACTGCTTGATTCATATACGAAACAGACAACAACTACAATTCTGAGCTGAGTTTCACAACACGTACACCAAGACTCGGCTCAGACAGGTTTAAACAAAAACAAAAAGGATACTATTTAATTACATGGCTTGAACTGGCCAAAACTAGCCACGGTAGCAGTTATAATATGACATTTAAATCAAGATAAAAAATTTAGAAGGAAAATTTACCTCTCTAACATATCTTTGTGATGACGTCTCCTAGTTTTGCCAACATAGAGTCCTTCTACCCTCCTGCATGATCTCGAACGCAAGTTTGTATCGTTCCAAAGATGCTGCTCCAGCCTCAATATAGTTTCGTGCTTCTTCTCTTAAACTCCATAGCATCAAGGCTTTAAAATCTTGAGCTCCACCTCCTGAATCCGTGTCTCTTAGTATGCCGTATTTGGCATTTTTAGTCCATCGATGCAAGACATAGCGAGATGGGAGCTCCCTTATGTTCATTATTTGGAATACTTTCAGCGCATGCCTACAAAGAACACCTTCAAACTCAAACATTTTACAACTACAACTGATATTCAGATTAGATGCGTTAAAGGCAACGGTGTTTCTTTCATCACCATTTCCGCACTTCTGCACCAGATATCTACTAATGGCTCCTTCGACGTTTATCTTTATACCAACGTAACTATAGCATTCCAAAAGCTCCTTTTGGAAAACTTTGAACATTGTGATTGTGTAGAGCCTTCTACATTGCTCTTCTATGGGGTCTTTCGTGTGTAAAACTGGTTGCAAGTTGAAAGAGTTGAAATCCTCCTTCCTTTCCTCTTCGCGACGTTGTTCCACAGCTTTATCGTATCGTACGATAAACTCTTTGAGAGGTGTTTGGGCAGTCAAAATTGGACTGAAATACGACTTTAAGCTTCCGTCCACAGGGATGCCAGCAAAGAATGTCCCCTTTATGTGCAACGGAACCCAACTTTTACGCATTCTGTACATCTCCTTAAACCACGGATTCTCTCTCAGGTTATATTTGTTCATAAGCATATTCCACGCAGACTCAAATTCACTAGCTGTCTGACTCTGGAAAATGCAAGTTTCATACTCATATTTGAACTCAGCATCCATGGCAAGCAATGCACCCACGTTTTCCTGTTCTTTGGCAAGAATTTGCCAGGCAGAAAAACGGTGGTGTGTCCCAGGGAAAACCTGAGCAATCGAGTGTTGAATGGCCCAGTCCTGATCCGCTATTATAGACACAGGGCGGTGCCCTGACATTGCCTTAAGCCAAGCCTGAAATATCCAAGTAAATGACTCCTGAGATTCATCTGCTATTAGAGCACAACCAAGAAGTACAGGTTGCCGATGATGATTAACTCCAACAAATGAAGCAAATGGCACCAAATAACTACATCTCCTGTAGGTCATATCAAATACAATGGCATCACCGAACTGAGCGCATGAAAATCTAGACCTTGCATCAGCCCAAAACATGTTCATTCCTTTACTCTCGCGCATTTCCACTGCATAAAAGAATCCTGTATCTTCAGCTTGCCGAGTTTGGAAGTAATCAAGTAGCAAGTTATACCAATCACTACTAATATTACTTTCTCGAACTCGTTTGACAAGGCTGAGGCCTCCATTTGTTTCAACTAAATCCAAGTTTTCCAACACACTGCTTCCTTCCTCTCTATACCCCTTTGATGCAACAGTCACGGTTCTACTAGGATCTGTCGGAGTTTCAAATTCGTGATTATGTTCTTTCTGAAGACGATCAACCACCCACCTTCCTGATTCTTGTCTTTGTATCCTCATATATGCACCACAACCAACTCTTGAAGGGTGCTGATGCCCTTCCTTGGAGCACACAAATCTTCGAGATGTAATCGACCCATCATGTTTAGAACGGAATAACTGACCTATCCTGATCCTAAATCCTGTATTAGCTGCATATGTGTAGTAAAATTTGTAAGCTTCATTGGCAGAATTAAATTCAAGTCCTTTGTAAGGCTCACCTATGGGTCCAACTATTCCATCCATCTCTTCCTTTTTATGACGCTTCATATCAACAACACCAGATTCACCATCATCTTCATGTGATCTGATTCCTGTCCGACTAGCCCCACCAGCTGATAATCTTGGCATTGGAAAAGTTTTCCTCTGTATCCGAGGCGGACAAAGTTCTCCTGAGGCTTCAAAGTCATGATTGTGTTCCTTTTTTATATTGGCTAAAACCCACTTCCCAGAATCAACCTTTTGAACTCTTATAAATGCTGGACAACCAGTTCTTGAGTTCGTCTGAAAACCCTCCTTTGAACACACAAATCTTCTGGATATTACAGAACCGTCAACTCTAGATCTGTACAGCTGCCCTATTCTAATTTTGAACCCCACCTGGGTTGCGTAGGCACTGTAAAACTCCTGCGCTTCTTCAGCTGAATCAAATTCTAACCCCACATGTGGTTCCATCTTAGATTGGCCCCCAACATCCTGGTGGCCATTGCTTTTTGCAACAACTAGAGCTGCTGGTTTTGTCCTCACAGTCATGACGTTTCCAAACTCTTCCCTATTCATATCGGTATCTGCAGTCAACAGCAAAGAATTGAAAATTACCAAAATACTAAGTCTAAGTGCCTTAATTTAAAACAAATAACGATGAAAAGTGGGCATACAATTTGGATAGCATCTCATGTTTACTCAAACTGAATTGCTTAATGTACCTAGGAGACAAAAGCCATTATATTGCCGAGATAATCAGGACAACTGCTTCAAAAGGCTAAATAAGGGTTCAGCTAAAGCTCCAATCAGAAACCAAAAAGTTAGTATAGAAAGGGAAAAAATAAAACCATAAAGCATCTTTTGGCAAGCTTAAGAATAGAAAAGGAAGTTAACCCTGTATTAGAACCTAGAAGGAACTAAGGGTACAAATCTCAAAAATTAAAAGGCCCACAGATCCTGACTGCATCTAACAAGAAAATTTGATAGTCTATTGATGCAACTTGGTGGCTGCAAAAATCATTTTACCAAGATCTTGCCTTGAGCACTCTGACGACTGTATAGAGTTAAAAAGCTTCGTCTGTTCCATCTCTTCAGCGTTCAACTTCATTAAATTAGTTATATTCAGTGATTGACAAAGGAGTTCCTTTCTCGTCATGTATACATTCATTGCATTCATCGAGCATTCCTTTTCCGGGAATAAAAGAAAAGTATACACATAATATTCTCTTCCATATTGAGCCCTTACAGCCAAATATCCTAATCAAAATCAAAGCCATATTGGCGGAAGTACACCATTTAAATATAACAAACCTCTCAGATTAATAGTACAAATTTAAGCACAGGACTTCCTTATGAAATCCTACCAAAGCAGCTCTATACCCAAGCCTACCGATTACAATTTTGTTGATGTTAAATGAAAGATATCATATACCAAAACCAAAATCTTTACTAATTTTCCAATAGAACAGTATGAAAGTAAGTTACAAATATCCTTCACTAAGTGAATAGAGCATGTAGGACCTTTCCTCATAAAGAATAAATTTCCACCTAAGAATTAATCTATCATGGGTAAAATTGTACAATTAGACAAAACCCACGTTAATTCACTCACTTGCCACAAGGTAAAAGTATATTGACTTCTAACCCATTCCATCAGTTCGCATTACAGGAAGCTTTCCACATCAAGTTAAAAAGGTACCGCTTACACTTTTTTCTTCTCCTCCAGTCCTAGGCAATATCTTTCATTACATTAGTTCACCATCAACTCCTTAATTAGCCATGCCCCAACAGCGCAATCAACTTTATCTCTGACTAACCATTGTCATGACATGGGTCAATTAAAGACTACATGCAAATCCATGGACGCGTAGCAGCATGTGGAATAAGATTTATAAAACCGTGGGAACAAAAATAAAATAAAGTAGGAAAAAATGATGTACAAATAATTCTCATGCCATTCTTCCAGATGACATACATAGAAAACAGAAACAAATTTAAGAACTCAATTTTCAGAAACTAAACATTATCAGGAAAAAATCCCAAATATGTCAGCCCCCATATCATAACAACGGAAGAATACTCCAGTTTTACCTCAAACACAAAATTCCTATTCAATCAGCACAACCAAACTAATAAACAGCAAAACCACAAACCAAAACCGAGATAAAGCAAAAAAATGCACAAAAACACAAACCCCGAACGTGCCAAGAACTCAGATGAAAATGCACGAAAAATGGGGTTAGGGTTTTACCTTTCGCATATCCGCTGAAGTTGCGATAAATTACCCAAAACTTAGGGTTTCTTCAACCCAGGTCCGACTAAAATTTCAGTAAATTCATCGAGAATCAGCTCGCATTACAAGCCAAAACCGACTGATTCCAAGGAACACAAAAATTACGCCTCAAAACTGAAATAGAATCGCAATAAACCTCCTCATTTCAACCAGGAATGGATCTAAGTAGAAATTTAGCTTCATAAATCAAAATTTCACAGATACTGTTGCTGGTTTTCCTTTTCCCACTGCTTTTTCTGGGCGGGATAGAAGTGCAGCTGAGGTGGATTTTCAGTACGGTGCGCCTTTTAACGGAGGCGGAGAATGGGCGTGAGAGTTCTTATACGGTGGTACGGACGTGTAGGGTAACTTTGGTGTTTCCTCTCATGATTAGTGTAAGATTCTTATATTGTAGGACCATGATGAGATTTTGGTATTTTTACTTTTTCTTAATTTGGAGGGAAATTAATGAGTTTGTGTAATAATAATTATTTTCTAATCAAATTCAATTTATTGTTGAACTTTATTGAGTTGGATTGCATAGAACGGGATGAGTAAATTAGTGGATATAATTTAACATAATAAAAACATTCCAACAACCACGTTATATTAAATTTATAAAAATACTTTACTTAAAAAATGACATTTGATTGATTATGATATGACGCAATTTACTGAGAGTTTGGAGGAAAATTAATGAGTTTGTGTAATAATAATTATTTTCTAGTCAAATTCAATTTATTGTTGAACTTTATTGAGTTGGATTGCATAGAACGGGATGAGTAAATTAGAGGATATAATTTAACATAATAAAAACATTCCAACAAGTACGTTATATTAAATTTATAAAAATACTTTACTTAAAAAATGACATTTGATTGATTATGATATGATGCAATTTACTGAGAGTACAGTCCTATAATTCGAAAAGAAATTGCCCTTTTAACTTTCTTTTCTTCATTTTATGCTTTTACACCTTAAGTCATTCATGTTATAGCAACACCAACAAAATTTGCAAAGAAAAGTAATTTTTTATTTGATTAAATTCGAATTGATTCGATTTAGGTGAATCCGGGCTGTAAAAGCACCTAATTGATCTAAATTAGTTTTTCATTAGCATTTTTAAACATAATTCATTTTAACGATTTCAATCGAAGGTTGTTTAATTAATTAAATTGTCAAAAATTATTTAATAAAGAATGATATCTTATCATAGGAGTTCACGACTTGAAACTTCAAATTGTCAATTCCTAAAATGACAAGAACAGAAAGACAGATAAAGAAAATGGATAATTACACTTTTGCCAATCAAACTATAGTTGTTTTACACTTCACTAATTAAATTTTTTTCGACTCAATCAATTATCCATATTTTTAGAAAACATGAATTTTATCGTACCACCTTTTCTATTGAAAAATATTTCCACATACTCCATCACAATTCGAATGTAAATTAAAGCTCAAAGTTGTACATTATCATATAATCTCATTTTTTGCACAATTGACCTTTGAATCCTAATGGAGTATTCACAATTATGATGTTTAAAATTGCCCATCAATTGAACAAACAGTGGAGCATGTAACCATAATTATCCTAATTTCAAATGTGTTTGATAATTATGCTAAATCTTATGGGTGTTGAGGTAATTATCCCTTTTTTTTTAACATACTTAACATTAAATTCATTAAGGTCAAATTTTCCCATTAGTCTTTTATGTCTATCTTTTGTTCCACTTTAGTCCCTCATCTCTCAAATGTGTCATTATGGTCCCTCATCTTTAAAATATATCACATTATCATCCTTAGATATAAACTTCTGTTAAGTACTAACGGTACTCATATTAGGAAAGGGTAAAATAGACAAAAATATAAAATACATATTTGAAACGAA
The DNA here is from genome assembly GCA_014898755.1 of Handroanthus guayacan. NCBI lineage: Eukaryota > Viridiplantae > Streptophyta > Magnoliopsida > Lamiales > Bignoniaceae > Handroanthus > Handroanthus guayacan. Next base: position 251,587 of record JACFYI010001436.1, on the reverse strand, counting down.
TCCAACTTTACCCACACAACTAAACAATAAAAAACATATATTTATAATTAATGAACCTATCTTTATCAACACAACTAATCAAGAGATGGGGTCATGGAAGTTCATATTTTATTCACAAATGCACAAGATAGTACTGGACTACAAGTTAAATTGTGAGGTGAAGTGGTCTTTATCAAAGAATAAAGACATAAAGGCATTAGATTACTCATAGCAAAAACCATAGCAAACAAGCTAATCACATAATTAACACTTGAAATTTAACACAAGAGGGAAGAAAAAAGCGCAGCCAAAACTTAGCGTAAATCGGTGGAGTATGGTCTTCTCTTTTACGAAGCAACATGAGGTCAGTGATCAAAGAGTTCGTTTGTGAGGTTTGATTAGAAATCCACAATTTTTAGATAAGAAAATTAGGGATTTGGGGTGAGTGGATATAGACTAGTGTTATTGCAAAATCAAATAATGTGTTCAGTAAAATATTATGGCTATTTTATCCCTTTATGATGGAATATTACCTCCTTTTTATTTGAAATTCCGTTAGTACTTAACGAATGTGTATATCTAAGGATGATAATGAGATGTATTTTAAAGATGGGGAACCATAATGGTACGTTTGAAAGATGAGGGACTAAAATGGGACGAAAGATTGACATAAAAAGGTAATATTGTCCTAAATAATTGTTGTAAAGTATTTCATGGGGTAGTTGATGTCTATGCATATGGGATAGTTCTTTTGAAGTTATTGTCGAAAAAGCATATGAGCAGTAATATTCTCAAGGACCAATAGGCAATATCAAAAGTTTCATTTGAATATCATTTGTTGATAGATTGGAGGTTTTGTCCTGAATAAATACCTTAGAAGATGAAAGAGAATAGTAACTCAAAATTAACATCTCTGTCAATATAGGACAATACTTGATATGATGATATTTTTCATATAATTGTTACTTTTGAAACAATATTTTCAATTATTTACGGAAAAAAAAAAGAAAGAAAAATGGAAACCATATTCCGAAGTCTATTAGAGTAACTTTTTTACGCACATCCAAGTAACTTGGGTCACGAACAATTTGCGTTTCGTTCAACCTCAGCAAGACTACACTTAAACCTCTCATTTTAAGGAAAAGGAAAAAGGGTATTTCAATGCAAAAACAATACTCAAATGATACCCTGAGATTAATTTAATATGAAATAAAATGAAAGTCATTGTAAGTATTCAATAATATCCTCAATATTACAATTCCTTAAATAAAATGTACTCTATAAAGAGGTATTTATGTCTTTAATATAGAAATTACAAATTGTAATAACTATCGAACATTTGAATAGACATATGAATATACTATTTTAATATTATTTACAAATTATTAATAAGGGTTACCAAACCCAAAGTAAATTTATATGTTTTCAGAATTTAATATAATTATAAATCAGTATGACAAATTTAATATGACATACGAAATGGTATAAAATGAGTAATTCTTCTACCGTTGGTATGTTGTATAATACAATAGTAAAAGAAATAGTAAGGGATCGTCCTTGTACCAAGCCGACATGCTACTGAATGTAGGTTACAAAATGAGTTATGAGGGTTTATAAATTAGTATAATCCATTCTTATAACAGTCACCAAAGAGGCTCCTTGGTATGTTATCTTAAATTTGCCATACTAATTTGTAGTCATACTAATTTGTAGAAACATATAATTTATTCTTGGGTTTGTTAGTCTTTATTGATTTGTGGATAATATTAAAATAATATATCCATATATCTAATCAAATATTTGCCAGTTGTTACTAATTTGAAGCTTTTAGATTAAAGACATAAATGTCCCTTAATAAAGTTCATTTCATTTAGGGAATTGTAATGCTAGAGACGTTTTTAAAATTTCATCATTCTACACTAATTAATATCCGGGAAATGATTAATATTAGTAGAAAAAAAAATAGTAGGAGATGACCCTTGTAGCAAGCCGGCCCACTACTCAATATAAGATATCAAAAAAGTTATAAAGAACTACAAATTAGGATAATCCACTCTTGTAACTCCTTTCGAAAAAACCATTATGTGAATTATTTATATATTTTCAATGGCAATTACTTAACTGATGGGCCTTCACTAGAAACAATGGGCTTTGATCTGATTGGGCTTCAGACTACTAACTACTGATGGTTAACCTATGTTTAGATGGGTTTGGCAACGAATCCGGTTTGGATCAAATCAGTATGTAATTCGGACTCAAACCCAATTATTCATTTTTCTGCTAAGTTTCAGCTCGAGTTGTGTAGGGTTTGAATCCATTATACTAAGTTAGCGTACAATCAAAGTCCGAAATACGATAACAAAATCTAGTGCGATTAATACTAAATAATAATTATAAAAAAATATATAAATTAATTTAATAACTAAAGTAGCTCAATGAATATAGTTTTTGAATTATTAATTATAACATCACATATATATTATATATTTTAAGTCAAATGTTTTTATTAAAGAGAGAATTGCTTGGAAAAATAATTCATTATGTAATTTTCTTTTAATTAGGATGCCGTATAAAACTAAATTATAATTGATTTCAACTATAAGTTCTATGTTAAATATAGCAATAAAGACAAATAAATATTCTTGATTTAGTTTCTTGCACTTATTTTCTATCAATATAAGATTCAATTTTATTAAATAATAAGATCACTAATTTAATATGATAATTATATATGTGATTTATTGAAAATTTTCATGCAAACTCAACATCAAGTATATAGTTCGTTAAAATTTAAATACTTTCAAATAAGTGATATATAAACTCATATTAAGCCAATGTAAAATATTTTTCGTTTCGAAGAATGCTAAATCTTTTTACCTTCACGTTACACTTGTACTCCACATGATAACAGACACTAGGTGACATTATTCTGATTAATTTGTTTAAAGACTTTTGTTTGATCACTCCCTTACAAGCATACAGATAATTAACTCTCATATTATGATGGTACTCAAAGTCTTGTACTTTTTAAAACCTACGTATGAGAAAAGCCTTAAGTACTGATTAGTACCTTTTGAAATTTTATCTTCGCATGCAAAATCAATTTTACTCTACAAGATTTCTCAAGACTCGTACTTTTAAAGAGTACGTATAATAAAAACTTTTTGTACTGATTAGTACTCTACTAAGTGTATAATGTGCATCATCTAACTTATAATTGAGACCATACACTCAAATTAGAATAAAAATGTAATCATTGCTACCATTTGTACAATATTCATTGATAAGTTCTAAGCCTAAAGACCTTAATCATATTGTTTTCACATAGATTAATCTTAATATCTTACTAAGATGGAAGATTATGTCCATAAAATGAGATGATGAGTTTTATATTTTTATATAATTCATGGGCACAAGAGCAAATTATTGATTGACAGAACTACATGCGCAAATGAATACAAAAGCGGCCCGCACCATTCTTTGAAAATTGTGATATGGCCTCTCTAGTTTAGAGTATTATATTTTCTTACCACTCATTTAAACAAAATTACTATTAAACCATCTAAATTGGATTAAAGCACTTTAACCACATCAATTTTACAAAGTAAAACATTAAGGAATCTTATTGCTTCAAATAATGTAAAGTAGTGCTTTAACTTTTGTACTTTTTTTTTTATTTTTGAGACTAAATTTCTTGATTCAACATAATTTTAAACTATTTTAATTTCTTTAGAAAGGTATTGAATTCCTAATCTCTTCCAAAAACAAAATTATAAGCATGTTTTTCTTCCTGAACGCATGACATGCATACGTGATATTAATGATAATACCTGGAAATCGAATATTTGCATTTTTCAACATTTTTTTACATCAAAGTTAAGATCCCGTAGAGACTAATATCTATTGAGGTAAAAACTAGAATTGTGTAACAATTTAAAATTTTCAATAACGTATCAACATAGATACCTAGTTGATCAATCGACTACAACCCTATACAAGAGCAAATGCTACCACATGTACAACATCAACAATTTCCATCAATTGCAACAATTACTACAAGAACTATTCTTGTCACCTTGTGACACAAATTACAAAACATTATAATTTACACATATTCAAGTAGATAGTTTCTTCAAAACATATGCAAGAAAATTTAGATGGAGAATGAGATTGGAGTTAGGGCTTTAAAAAGTAGACCAATAAATTAAGGTAACTTTTAAAACAGGGGATAGGGTTTGGTAATGGGGGAACATGATGGCCTCCATGCTTACAAATCCATGCTTGAGGTTATTACAATATTATCAAATTAATTAATTCTTTAAAAAGTTACTCAAAAATGCCCTTTTTTAATGCCATGAATCTCTTGGAACTCGCCCCTCTTCAAAATCTTTCATGTGATATCTCTTTTTTTGGTTAAAATTCTTGATTTTTGTTGATTAGGCCAATGGAGTTTTATTTGTTTATTTAGGGCAAGGAATTAATTACTAGAAATGGCAGCATGTTTATGTCAGCAAAAATGTGTGTGGGTGTGTGAATTTTGATTTGATTACCATTAGTAGATTCTAGATATGTGTGGAAACAAGGACTATGTGGGATTTAGGATAAAAGAATTTCTTTAAAGATCAAAGTTGGGTGGAATTAATGTGTTACAGGGATTTATTGGCAATGTTTCAATTAATATTTTAAAATTTTTGGATGTTTAATTATAATTTTACATTCAATTGCATTTTTATCAATTAATTAAATTAATGATATGAGGTATTATTATAACTTTTTAATTCATAAAAAGTATTTTGTAACTATATCAAATTTTATTTCTACAATCCTTGAAATCAATAAGCAATTCTTGAAATTATAAACACCTAATCGTAACATGCTATCTATTCCTTTTTTTTTCCTTGAAGAAAAACCCAAAGAAAATTTCATAATATGCTATCTGCTTAAATATATTTTATTTTAATATGGTCGATATTTAAATATGGACAAGAATTGATATATTACATAGAATAATATATTAGTGCTTTATTTTTTTGATATATATACACATACATCCAAATGATACAAGTGAGGTGAAGTCTATACAGATGATAATTATTGAAATAAAATGAAAAAGGAAGAGAAAATAAAGAATGAAAGAGTAGGTTAATTCGCATGTCTTGTCCGGCTCAACAAGCGCAGGCCTATCCAAGCAGAGCGATTTGGGGATGAACATAGTGTGTGTTACATCTCGCAAAAACATTGGGCATGGGTTTGAGTCTGAAAGAGTACTCAGAGTGGCGACATCGATCTCTTAAATTAAAAAAAAAAAAATGCTTAATTAACATGGCACAAAATAAAAAATAAAAAATGCAAAATAGAGAGTTGAAGAGATATAAAGGTTTGAGTGAGAGCAATTATAGAAGGGCATGAGAAGAATATTCAATGATGGAGCGTGTAAGGGGTTTTCATCCACTTCGAGAGAGATTTGCTTAATTGTAATTGAAGGGCTCGAGGAAACAACAACACTACTGCATGTAGTGAAATCATCAGTACTGGACCAGAGTCTATATACATATATATGGTACCTTTCCATATATAATGTATACATACACATGCGTACACGCATACACATGTGTACGTTTGTGTGTGTGTGTGTGTTCGTATGTGGGGGCGGAGCAGGGCAGAAAGATTATTTATAGGCAAGAGCACTTGAAAGTCCGCCAACCTGTCTTGTTTGCTTCAAAATCGAGCTTGCAACTATCAGCAATCATTAGATATATAGCTTATGTGGTCTCTCGAAAACACACACACCCAAATGTGTTTGTCTCTGTGTGTGTGTGTCTATATATATATATATATATAGAGAGAGAGAGAGAGAGAGAGAGAGGAGATATATATTGGCTGCTCTTTGTGGAGCAGCAATAAGTGAGTAAAATAGATTGCGATAAGGATTGGAAGAAATGTCTGAAGACTAAATAATTGATGACAAGATATAAAATCCTATGTATGTGCGTATTGTCAAATGATGTCAATCAATTAAATTCAAACATGTAATAAGATGAGTAATTTTATGTTTCACCATGCATGTACAAAGGGATTGATTTTGGTCTTGTGTGCCCACCATGGGTACAAATGACTCTGAGTTAGACTGCAAGCTTCATGAGTAGTTGCATTCGAACTGTTCCTAACTTGGTCTAAATGGATCTTTAATTATAGGAAAAAACACTTTTCGTCATTTATGTTTGTCACTTTTCAGTTTTGGTCCTATAATTTGAATTTTGAATTTTAGTTCTATAACTTTAAAAAAATTAGCATATTTGGTCCTGGCACCACCAGAATTGCTATTTCTGGAACAAAAATTCCACGTGGCATGTGTGTTTTTGCCGAACATATGTTTTTTCCGACATGCCACGTGGGATTTTTGTGCCAGAAATAGCAATTCCGGAGACATCAATATCAAATATGCCAATTTTTAAAAGTTATAGGACTAAATTAAAATTCAAAATTCAATAGCAACAAGACCAAAACCGAAAAATGGCAAACATAAAGAACGAAAAGTGTTTTTTTCCCTTTAATTATCTAGGCTTTGTAGTGATATATAATTTAAAGCTTAATTAATCAAGTCAATTCAAATTAATTACCTCGAGTACTTTTTATCCAATGAAGTTCGAGTTTACAAAATAATATTATTTTCAAGCTCCATCAATTTAATTCAGACCCAGTAATTTGATTTGGAGTTCGAACACGAATTTGGGATTTTTTTTTTTTTTTAATTCAACTTGATGGGTCTTGATTACACCCCTAGTGTTCACATCTAAAAGGATCATCATCATATATATCACAAAATATTGAAAATTTATTGTATAAGTTCAATCTTACTAGAACTACTTAAGCACATCACAAGAATATTAACACTACATTTGTAACTAATCCTGAAAATTAAATTGTTTTCTCACAAACGAGTTTAATATATTATTACGTTACCGCAGATATAATTTCGTATACTATTAGTCTCAATAGCCATTGGTTATCATAATTATTAGTCACACACTCACATGATAAGCATGTGAGAAAGTGCTAAATTAGTGTCTTGGTGGATGATACACCTCCTCCCTAACTCTTAATTAATCAATTTAATTTAATTTTAGAGCAAAACTCTAATTAGTAAAAGTGGTGGGCACCACCCATGCAAATATTTTGTGTTCATGGTATTGTAGCACTCACAAATACACGCTTCGCTTATTCCTCAAATATTTGCACCCAAAAATAGTATCATTTTAATATATAAAAAAATTATATAAGTAAAAAAGAAAAAAAAAATTCACATGTGTAAATATATGTGTATATATAAATATATATTTATAGAGTGTATATGTGCGCATGCAAGCATGTATGGCGGCTAAAAGTCACTTTTAGCCCTCTCAAAATGTTGGCCTATGTGTTTGTTAGTGGGGACTTTATGTTTGCAAAAAATGGTTCGAGTTTAGATTAGCCATGGGGCCTTGCTTGCCATGGAATTGGGACACATACACTTAGATCATGTGTAGTTTCTTGGGACTTTGTCGGGGCATATTGAATGGTGTGGTCGGAACTTATCTTTTTATCTAATTCTTTCCCTCAAAAAATATTATAAGTTAAAGGAACAGACGATCGTATTATTGGTTACTTTTTATCCGATACAGGATAACTGTTGATAGAGTTCCGTTCATATGTAATCTGAAAACTTAAAAATTGAGTTCTAGTTTCAGTGAAAGTATAGACCCTGGTTTGATTTTATCAATCTCTATATTTTAGCTAGTGCAGTTATTATTTTAGTCCATCTAACTAGAAGACTTTTGTGTTTATATATTTGATATGAAATTAGTTGTCAAATCATCGATAAATTATTATTTTTTTCCAAGCATGATTTAGGTGAGATAAGAGATTCAGCCTAAACAAACAAGTGGGTCCAAATTAAGATTAAATTTTGATATATTCGTCAACAAAGAATCGATGTGTTTTATTAGATTCATTTTTTGTTCATATAATTCAATAACGTTAATTGAATCAGTAATATTGCAAACGATGAATTCAAGAATTTTATGTTAGCTTTTCCTATTTATCCAAATTCAAAGTAATCCTATGAGGGATCTTCATTTCATCTTTTGATGCTAAAATAATTTAGAGATTTTGTTAGACTTTCCAAGCAAGATTTGGCTAAAAAATATGCACACCTTTATGCTCAAAAGCTTGTAAGTAGTTGACCACATCTCCAAACCCCACAAACACACACACCCATGTTGGTGTGTGTGTATTCTCATTTATTTATTTTTTTCTTTCTTTGATGTATGGAAGTTTGGTGGTAGGCGTGCAGCAGAATGTGGTCATAATGTGAGTGTGCCATCATACATTATGAATATCATTTTTTAAAGAAAAAAAAATTGCAATAAATTTTTTATTCTAAAACTCACAATTTGGAATAAATCATTGTCTATCCAATTCTTATCAATCCATTCTTGTTACATACTTTCTTTCCTTCTTAACTTTACTATCATATACATACTCACTAGAGATATACTAGTATGTATGATTGAGTTTGAGTTTTGAGGGTTGAACTAAAGCAACTTAGAAGCTGAGGTAAATTTTTCATTTTTCATTTTTCTTTTTTTTTTTTTGTTTTTTTGGTCCCTTCTCTACATCACTATCAAAACAGGCACCTGTTACGAGAAAATTGCGAGAAAATTAATTTTGTAATTAGGACTATGAATTTAACGTGACAAATCCATATATTTAGAAAAACAAAAATTACTATTATCAATATGTAACCATATTTCGAATTCCACTACTGTTAAAGTAGCAGGAGCATTTGTTTTGATTTGCTACGATCAGCTTCATAGTTAAGGCTTTTTTGCCACCCATTACGAAGTGATCATAATTAATGCACTAATCTTTTGGAATGTTGAGGGATGTATTGGCATCGGATTAGCATTGAAAAATCTTTTTTTTTTTTTAGAGAAGCGATTACATTCGATTATATATCAATATTATTGCAACAATATATTTTTGAAGACCAAATATGACTAAATACAATTCAAATAATCCAAACCACTATTTTGGTGGACAAAGATTACCATACGATAGATAAACACCCATACGTCGTCGGTGGGACTCAAACCTTACACCTCTACAATGAAATAATGGAGGCTGTGCCACTGCATCCAAAGGACGATAGCGAAAAATCTTTTTTCAAGTACTACAAAAGTGTTAATATTCTATTACATGGTATATTCACACTGTGTTTTAACATACTTCTCATCATATATAAAATAAAAACTATGTACTCTACTGACAATATAGTTGTTAAATAAGAAATAAATATTCAGTATGCTATTAAAAATTTCTACCGCAAATATTCACTTAATTTAAAGAGAAAATATTACTAAACTCCCCAAACTATTGACGTTTTTGTACTTTATAAGTACCAAATTAAAAAATAGTTTCACTTTGTCTTATCAACTTCACGAAATTTTCACTTTACAACCTCAGCGCATTTTCCGGTGAAAATATTACACTGATAAGTGGTATTGTGTAAAATTTTACGAAGTTTTTAGGTGATAAAGTGAAACTTTTTTGCCAATTCTATCTTATTATTCTTACATGTGTCGCCTATGACAATATTCCGATGGGACATTTCACTAGAAAATTTACTTAGGTTGCAAAGTGAAAATTTCATGAAATTGAGATTGCAAAGCTATGATGCACGGGTAAGGATACAACGATACGGATATGATACGATACGGACACGGTGATACAGATTTTTCAAAAATTTCAAGACACGACACGTTGGGGATACGCTGCATATATTATTTTTATATATATTATAATTATATAAATACAATGAATCAGGCATACTTTCAACTAAAAAATAAGAATTCAACAACAATTAACAATCCAACAAGTTAAGTCTTAAGATACAATTTAACTAATACCATCATTGAAAATTGTCTAATCATAAATTTAATGGAATATTATGGTCTTTGCTAATCCTAGGTTCTTCGGTAACTTCTTCGACAAAAGAATGGGAAGAAATGAATAAAGAATGGGATTATGGGAGCCTAAGACAACGTATCCGTACTTAGCTTATTTACTATTTTAGTTTTTTTAATTAATTTTTCTTACAAAATTACTAAATTATGAGTAATAATTGTGAGATGTGCAATTATTTTATATAAAAAAAAGTTAAAAATTATGTTCTTTAAGCCATATTTGCACAAAAATGTGTCCGTTGTGTCCCTTTCGTATCCCTCGCGTGTCCCAACTGTGTCCCTCGTGTATCCCAGCCGTGTTCTTTGCATGTCCCAGCCCGTCCCCCACGTGTCCGAATTTTTAAATTATTTTTTAATTCTGGACACGCCACAACAAGTATCCGACACGTGTCTTCTGCGTATCTGTGTCCCTCGCGTATCCAACACTGCATTTTGTACTTTTTTTAAGTATCCGTGTATCATAGTTGCAAAGTGAAAAAATGTCAACAGCTCCAGCGGCTTAAGGTCTATAACTCGGGTGACTTAATGTTATTTTCTCTATGAATAGTGAATTTCATATTTATAATTTCTCAAACCCTAATAATCGAGGATAAATTTGAATCCACATACGTATAATTTAAAAGTATTCTTGATTAAAAAAGTTACACTAAAACTAATAAAAAAAAAAAAATTGCATTACAAGGACAAGAGTGATTCTATTATATCATGTGTGGTTCACCAAATACTATCACTCCCAAAAAAACAAAAAATAAAAAAGTTGATGGATATTCTAATTATTTTAGCTGCCACGCCTGATTCTTTGTTACATAATTTTTTTTATTAAAAAAATAAAAAAATGAAAATTTGTTCAATGTTTTTGGAAAACAATTGATGATATTTGGGCACGACTATCATTCTTTATGCACACTTGGTCATTTCTGTAAAGACATCGTTGTCCCTTTCAACCAGTTGTTTTCACACACTAATTTTCACTCCTTCCTATCATTAATGTGGAATCCTACAGTCCAATCTTTCAATTTTAATTAATTTATATTTTATATTTATAGTGATGGAGAAATTTTTCAAAAAATGCAATTAAGAAAAAGAATAATATCTTAACACTCTCAAATTTAATTAGTATTTACTAATGATAATTATCGAAACCTCTAGAATGTTTCAATAATTATGTTAAGTAGGTTTCAAGGTTGTAGAGGAAATTATCCTGCCAATTTCGTGCGTTTTACTTTTTCTTTTTCTTTTTTTTTTTCCTAATGTATTTTAGCTCCCATTTATTGAGTATTGATTTGAGAGTTCGAGAAATTTTCATTCAATGAATTCCATTAATAACTCCATCTTCATGTGCTTTTAGGATTTTTAGGTTTAACTGAACTCGATTCTTGAACTAAAAGAAAAGGATTATTCCTGAAATCAAACATATATATATATGTATGATATCAAGTCTTATCTCCCATTAAAGGGTCAATATCTTGAAATAGTTTATAATGTTATTTATTTTCTATTGCCCCTCATGACACCTAATTTCAACAAGGACAAAACCCCCACTATGAGTACCAAAAGAATAATGCCTTCATGCAACTATTTATGCGAGAAAGTCCCGTGATTGGGAATTACAATGATACTAAGTCTAATCTTATATTGAAATAGTTGAAAATGCGGAAATAATAATTAATTTTCTCTTACTTTCTTATCTTTTGATTCGCCTTTTCATAACAGATTATCGTAGATGTGGACACAATATATATAAATACTCATGTATATGTGTTTTTATATATATAAATATATATATATATCATGTGATGTCTTGTTTTTATAGTGTCGTAGAGTTGTGTGCCTCATTTGAGAGCACCCCATGCAAGGCAATCAGCATGCCTCTCCTTAGGAACTCTAATAATTGGTGTCATGCATTGAAGCATCTAAGTAATATAATTATGTTTCTTTTTCTATAATTAAGCTGCCACATAGTTTGCTCTATCCAACACATTCCCAACAACACTATCAATGACTTCAAATTAAACTGGCTAGAACATCAAAAGCATGAGTTTATAACTAAATTTATACAATTTAATTCAATTTTAAATAATGTCATTTTTGAGTTGTATATTGTAGCACAAATTAAAATTAAGATCAAGCATGAGCAGAAGCAAGCTCAACTTAGATTAAATTAAAAATATAAAAGAACCCAATGACACAGTATGTCATTTGAGGTAACCGGAGTTTTTTGAGTTAACTAATAATTCAAACCATTTTTTAATATAACTTGAATAGTCCAAATTGATTTGAGGCGCCACAGTTAAAAACTGATATTAATAGAAAAAAAAGTGACAAAAAGTCATGTGTTACGACTCTACCACAGCAATGGTCCGTGGTTTTTGTGAGGATAGCAAAAAATCCACTATGGCATATAGCCGTGATGGATATTTTTTACCTCAGTGTAGCCACGACAAATGATATTTTTACTACGGCTTTTTATATTACTAGTAACCACATTCACCACGACTGTTAATTTTGAATTATTAGCTACTGCTTCTACCACGTCAGTTAATTGTTTGGTTGCAAAAAATCAATAATTTTGTAGTGTAATTGTATGACATAGGTACGTCTTAAGTACCGCATCAATGTATTTGTACGAAATAATGCAAAAATGCGTCTAGATGAAGCTGCATGTATAAGTCACACAACTCCAAATTAAATAAGTATTATATATAATCGCTAATTAGGATATTTGCATGGAGATTATGTTTAAAATTGTAAATCATGAGTTCCTAAGAAATCTAACATTAATTAATAATATCATATGTATACCTCACTACTAAGAAGATACGGTACCACTAGTGGTACACCTTTTTTAGCAAAAACCAATGATGTCAAAACTTAAAAATAAATAAATAAATAAATAAATAAATAAAGGAAGAAGAAGAAAAGAAAAAAGAAAAAAAAACAAAAACAAATGACGATATGTGCCAAAACCTTGTATTTAATTATATGATGCACAAATACATACATATGTAACTACATGAATGGACATTAACAACATATACATATTCCACTAATTTTTAAAAATTTTACATAGCGAAATAATTATATATATATATATATATAGAGAGAGAGAGAGAGAGAGAGAGAGAGAGAGAAGGATTTTAACATGGTTATTGCATTAATTGGACATCAACTAATGTAATTTGTGATCAACTATGATATCATGTATGGGGAGAAAAAAATGAAGGTTATAGCTTTGCAGCAGTAAATTTCAAAAATGATAAGAGGAAGTGAATTTACACAACATAATACTAGTTTTTAATTAATTCTGGCTGGAAACTTTTAATTTTTGTCCTTTTTTATAACTCATACATTTTATAATACATGAAAAAACAATCGTTGCTGGCCCGTACTAGTAACGTGTCCTTTTCGTGTCAATCTATTTTTTGGTTAATTACATTTATCTCCTAATGAGATATGGTATGTACCAATTGACTTTCTTGTGGTTTCATGATTACCAAGAATTCCACATGAATTTAGTAAATTACATAGATTTCCCCTTGCATTATAGGATAGAATTTAATTACGTCATCCAAATATCAATTGAAGTTTCTAATATATGTCCGCTTTTAGCTAAATTTTTATAGGCCAAACTATATTTGATAATAACCAATGTTTGTGCTTGTAGTAAGGCAATTATTGCAATTATTATCAACAGTAGTTTAAACTATAAAAATTCAAACACTAAGGGTGTGATATTAGAAAGCTCAATTTAACTTTTGGATAATATCATCAAATTCTGTCCAAACTCCTAACCCAAAGGCAAGTTTATGTAATGTGATAAACTCATATGAAATTATTGAAATGAAATCACAAGGAGTAAGTTCGTAAATAACATATTTACGAGGACTTTATTTTTTTCATTTAGTTTTTAAACAAACTAGATAATGCATCTAATATTGCATCGCTATTGGTTAAATAACATTCTTGGTCCTCTAAGTTAGGTCGAATACACTTTTGATCTCGATTATTACAATGTTCTCACTTTTGGTCTTATAACTCTCAATTCGTCTCACATTTTGTCCTTTAGCCCCCCCTCCATTAATTGTTTAACAGAAAAAAAGCACATGACTGTTTTTCAACCTCAAAATTTTCCCCTAGTGAAGGGCCCCTTGCTTGTAATTTCATTTAATAATTAATGGAGGCGGACCAAAGGACCAAATGTAAGACAACTTGAAAATTGTGGGATCAAATGTGAGAAACATACTCGGTCTAACTTATGAAACCAAAAGTAGTTTTACCCAACGCCATTCTACCATATCAACATGGATATATAATTTGTAAAATAATTTTTCAAAATATCATTATATTATAAACTTAGTCTTCTTTATTCTTTTTCATAACTTAAAAATACCTAGTACATGCACCGAGAAAAAGAATTGAAAAAACAAATTGAAGATACAAAATATTGAAATTTCTTATTACAAAAGTTTGGGGTTAATAAGAAAAAAGAAAAAGAAAAAGAAATGTAGGATGTCATGAGTTCAGATTCATGTTTTTGTCTTCCAAAAGATCTCACAACACACAAAATAACCATCATCTTCCACTCATTATGCCTCTAAATCATTCTTTTTGCTTCCCTAACCACTATCCCCCACCCCACCCTACCCTAGTACCCCCCCTCTTCCCCATCTATATATACACACTTTCCTGTACCAGCCATAACACCCCAACTTCCCTGCAAAACACACTACACACACTAAACAAGATCCTCTATACCATTTCTTAGCTTTTTCTCAACATATAATCAGCATAATTTGCATCTGTCGTAATTCTATCTGTTAATGGCGGTCTCCGGGTTCGAAGGGTTCGAGAAAAGACTTGAGCTTCACTTTTCCGGCGATGATCCGGTCATCGGAAAAGGTCTCCGGCGACTGGACTTTTTCTTGCTGGAGAAAGTATTGCATGCGGTGCAGTGCACCGTAGTATCCGCTGTTGGGAACAAATACTTTGACTCCTATGTCCTGTCCGAGTCAAGCCTTTTCGTGTACCCAACAAAAGTGATCATCAAGACTTGTGGGACCACTCAGCTGCTCAAATCCGTCCGTCCATTGGTGGATTATGGTCTTACATTGGGTCTCACTCTCTGTGGGTGTAGGTACACCCGGGGCAGCTTCATTTTCCCCAATGCACAGCCTTACCCTCATACAAATTTCAAAGAAGAAGTTATGTACTTGGAGGAAAATTTACCTAAGAATCTTTTATGGAGAAAGGCTTCTATCATGAACTCGAAATCTTGTTACAAGTGGCATGTTTTCACAGCATGTGATGAGGAGCACATGATAGGTACCATGGACGTGCATGCGGATCATTTGTACACGGTGGAGATTTGCATGACCGAGTTGGACCAGGTCTTAGCTAAGAAATTTTTCCGTCGATTCAATGATGGGAAGACAGGTGACTCGGCTGGGAAAGAGATGACAGATATTACGGGCATAAGGGAAATTAATAAGGATGCTCTTATTTGTGACTATGCATTTGATCCTTGCGGTTACTCCATGAATGGAATTGATGAAAATCGTTACTCGACAGTGCATGTGACGCCGGAGGATGGATTCAGTTATGCGAGTTTTGAATGCGTTGGCTCCATTTATGATGACAAGGAGGTGATTTTTGAGGTTTTGAAGAAGGTGGTGAAAATTTTTCGACCTGGAGCACTATCAGTGTCGACAACTTGTCCAACTGGACATGAGGTTTGGAGAGGAATGTCGAAGGCAATCGAACCATTAGGAATGAGATTGAGGAGTTGCGCAGCCGATGAGTTCCCGAGTGCCGGGAGCATCGTTTTTCAAACATTCACCAGTCGTCGGAAGTAGGGTGAAGCACGGCGGTGAGAGTGATGATGCAATGGTGGTGGAGGTGGACATGCCAATTTGTTTAGATGGAACTTTCTAGGGCTTAGGTGGAATTCTTTTTTTCTTTTTGTTTTTCTTTGTTAGGAAAATATAAAATATTGGTTGTGCATGCCAGTTGATGTCATTTCATTGCATGATCATGATCAAATGTGGGGTTGATTTTGTCTAGAAAAAAATTAAAAAAAAAGGGGCAAAAATTAGTGATAGCAAAATATGAGGTTGGAGATGGTGTGTTAATCATCATAATATTGCACCCCACTTATATGTGGCACGCCTAGAAATTTTTGAGGTTGGAAGTACATCATAGTTAGTGGGGGATCTCATATTTATGTTTTTCATGTTTATATGAACTTTTTACCCGTCTTGCTCATGCTTACAAAGTTTTGGTTTTTTTGTCTTTGTTGCTATCTTATTGATTTATTATTATTTTTTCAATCTCTCTTCTCTTTCTTTAGATTATACAAAGTGAGCAAAAGAAATGATAGGGATTAAAAATTAATGGATTTTTCTTTTATTTTGTTCGGACAATCAATAATCAATGAGAAATTAATCCTGAGGAATAATTATCTCAACATCTCTTAAAATTTTAACTAAGTACAGAACATTCTTATTCACAAGTTATGATAATTAAAACCCACTATTGTTGGTCCCCCCTCCCCCGCCAAAAAAAAAAAAACCATCACTGTTAATTTAATGGAAAGGAAAATAAAAACTTAACATGTGTATCACAAGATTCACTTGTAATAGTTTACTAAATATATTAAATTTTTAGATATTAACATTATGCGAACTCTTTTAAGTTTTTTGTCAGCTAAATGAACAGTATAAGTGTTACTAATTTTTCAAAATATAAGAAATGTTTCGTAACTAGGCCAATTGTCACGGAGTTTTGTGGTGATATACTATCCTTGTTAATTTTGACATGGAAAGCTTACCAAGACCAATCACCCTTCAAAAAGACGACTTTTGGAGGCAAGAATATCAGCAAGCATGCCAAGAATAATGTAATATAAAATTTCAAAATTTTGAGTAGGTCTAGATATGCTGACCTAAATGGGCTTACTCATCAAATTTC
>JACFYI010001436.1:215441-234538 GCA_014898755.1 Handroanthus guayacan | reverse complement strand
CATGATCTTTTTTTATCAGACTCATATTCGAGCACGAGTCAAGTGCGAAATGTCTTGAGCATTTGATAGATCCTTAAACACGTGTCACTAGCTTAATCTAATATGTAAACCTATAAATATTCATCCACTTCATTTTTAATCAATGAGAAATTTTTAGAATAACTGGATGTGATATTTTGATCTATTTATATTATCAAATCATGAGAGGCCCCAATGGTAAAAAAATACTAATCCCTATAATTCATTAATAAATAATGAGTTTCTTCTTTTTTTAATCAATAATGAGTTGGATATATATAGTATTGTTGAGTCTATAATGACCTTCAATTAATTATGTACAATATAATTATGAAAATGATAAAATTAATTACATCTTAATGGTGGGGCTATCTTTGATCACATTGGAATATAGTACCAATTTCAATGCAACATGTGGCTTCGATGAAGTTAGTGGAAATTTATTATCTTCACTTTGTACATATTAAACAAGAATATATGATTTGTGACTACTGCATTTAATGTAACACGTCTTCATGTTTTCTTGTTTTTCATTTAAGGGAAAGGAAAAGAAAAGTTGGGTGGACATTACAAGTTTGGCACCTTAATTATACTCCTATTATCTTTTCACTATTTTCTTTGTGCTAAATGAGGAAGATAATTGATTCACAATTTTGACCAAAAATCAATGAAATAAAAGAGCACTTGGGGCCATTGTTCTAAGTTCTAGTAAATAATTATGTAACGAATGATCATTTTCACACCTCGGTCAATTTTTAGTTATTTTGCATCACTAATTACATAGTCTTCATGCTTGCTTTACATATGGGTGGTACAGTCAATGGTGAGTCTCCATCTAACGTGATTGATGAAGAGAAAATGTAAAATAGTCCTAAAAATACTTCAAATCAATGTTCAACTATAGGATGCTATCTAATTATCAATTTGGTCAAGATAGCAAAATTTCCTTGCTTTTTAATTGCCACCATTACTCTATATGGGTCGTATCACTAAAAAAATCGGCTGCCTAAATCTTGAAAAGGCATCTAATTCAAATAATTGATGCCTCTCAAAGTTCCATCTTAGAAGATACATTTGAAGAAGACTTGTATAGCTTGAGGGTCCTATCATATAGTTCTTAAACCATGGGGAACTTGTGTAGCACAAGAAGACAAGCCAAATGAAACATCAATACTTTTTTTGAGGTAATTTAGAGACAAGAAGATAAGAAATTTTGACACTTGAATGCCCTGTGAGATGCCTTCATAATGTGATAGAAGCGAATTAATAACTATATTGTACCATCACTTGATCGTGATGATTGATGGCTTTGTGCGTGTGGGGTGTTTTTTCCCCCTCCTTTTTTTTTGCCTTTTTAAAAGAGGATTGATACCGTTCTTCGATTCCGTCTATGGACTTAAACTCACGCTCAATCTGTTCAAAGGATGTGGTACAAAACTACAAATCACATTCTTCCCGAACTTGCTGAAGTTACATGTTCATGCTTGCTGAGCCTAATAAGTTAGTATTTAATGAACTAACGTGATTATACATAAGTTGCAAATATTTCTTTTCCCACTAAGAGTAACACTTGAAATGTAATGAGTTGTATTCAAGTGATGAATTCAAGTTTCAATCTATTCATCAGACTCAATAAGTGCAGGTTTGAGGTCCATATAGGGGAAATTTTGTGGCGAATGCGATTTGTGTCACATTCTGTAAACAGATTAAATGCGAGTTCGAGTCTCTTGGGAATAGTCAAAGAACTGTATCCATCCTCCTAAAAGAAATTCCAATTTATACTTTTTTAAAAGAAATTTCAAATTATATTAATATAATGCTTTGCACTAAAAAGTTCTGATTTAAATTTCACTAGAAATGTCAGTATTCATGTATGTCTATATATAATTCAAATTAATTCAAAAACTTCCTGTGCATGAATTGAGTACTATGGAGACACTTCCATCAACTAATGTCAACTGTGAACTAGCAATAGACAATGTAATTATTGACAAATAAAAAGAACATAATACTCATATAATTATGTAATGACTTGATTTTGGTTCCAAGAAACAAAAAAAAAAAAAAAAAAAAAAAAAAAAAAAAAGAGTTGCTACTAATATTTATTAATAAAAAAATTGATATAAAATTAATAATAGAGTACAAAGTATTATGATAAACATAAAATCAAAAGAGTAATACACCTTTATCTTATTTTTAGACAAGAATATACTTTACTGCCAAAATTTTCAGATTTGAAGTACCACTCCACTTTTCCAATTATCTTGAAGAATTCTTTTTTGAAAGTAAAGTACTCTGTACACTTGGCATTTAAAGCTTTCCTTCCCCGTTGGTGAATCATGAGTGGTGATCTTGATTACTTGATTTTACTGGGAAAAAGTACGATCCTTCTGTGGGACCCTCGCCCCATACTCCAAGAAGAAATTTGACAAAAAGCAACTTCCATTTATTGATCATAATCAAGAAAAGTTCCTGACTTTTGCTTGTTGTATAAGAGTTGATTTTGCGTTTTTCACTTACGCCCATTCTTGCCAGCAGAGGTCCTTTTCATGTCAGCTCAAAATTCTTTCTTCCGCGTGATCATTTCTTGTTGATTGGGTTATTCCAATCTTGATTGCAGTAGTTTCTTGAAATAGAAAATGAGAGAAATGAAATTATAAGCCTTAATTTAAGTTTTATTTCCTTTCGAGAACAAGAATGGAGAGCCTTAGATAATTTGCGGGGTTTTCTTGTTCTTTCTATATGCAAAACCCATTTGATGGTTTTATTTATACTTCGAAATGTTGGACCTAGAGAAGCCAATTTCCTCAAGAATTTCATTCCTATGTGGGTTTAGTTTTGCTTTTTAACTACAAGTTTCTTTCAAAACTTTTCTCGAGCAATTGGCGTGCAAGTTGAAATTCTTTGTTATTGTTAGAAAATGGGTTCAGTGCATGGGAAATGTTGCGGCAGTTATTCGCCATCCACGGATGGCGATGAGCAGGAAGAATCGGGTGTATGTTCTGGTAAAAATACTCATATTCTTGCAAATAGGTCGTTGGATATTGTTGATGTTCCTTCTCATGGATTCAGATTAGCTTACACTGTGCTCACTCAGCGTGGTTATTACGCTGAAGCCCCCGAAAAAGAAAATCAAGATAGTTACTGTATTAGAACAAATCTTCAGGGCAATCCAAATGTCCATTTCTTTGGTGTGTTTGATGGGCATGGTCAATTTGGCACGCAATGTGCGAATTTCGTTAAGGATAGGCTTGTTGAGATGTTGTCGGATGATGTTTTGTTGTTGGATGATCCTGTTAAGGCTTATAGTGCTGCGTTTTCGGCAACTAATGATGAACTTCACAATAGTGATATAGATGATTCCATGAGTGGTACTACGGCTATTACAGTTCTCGTAATCGGGGATAATCTTTACGTGGCGAATGTTGGCGATTCTAGAGCGGTTTTAGCTGCTAGGGAAGGGAATCGGGTTCTTGCTCAGGACTTGTCGTGCGATCAAACTCCATTTAGAAAAGATGAATGTGAGAGAGTGAAGCTTTGTGGGGCGAGAGTGTTGAATGTTGATCAAGTCGAAGGGCTTAAGGATCCTGAAATTCAGTCGTGGGGAGACGAGGAAACGGAGGGCAGTGATCCGCCTAGGTTGTGGGTTCAAAATGGGATGTATCCCGGGACAGCATTTACACGGAGTGTCGGGGATAGCGTGGCCGAGACGATAGGTGTGGTTGCTGATCCGGAGGTGTCAATTGTGCATCTTACGCCTAGCCATCCATTCTTTGTTGTTGCAAGTGATGGGGTTTTCGAGTTCCTATCGAGCCAAATTGTTGTCAATGTGGTATAATTGCTTACATTAATAGCATAGTTCATATAATTGTATAGCAGTATCTGAAAACATATCTTGAGGACCCTAAGGCCCTCGTCCGCCCTTCTTTCTTATTTAAACATGCAAAATGTATTATGGATTCTTGCTTTTTGGTTTGATATCAAGAATTACTTACCTAGAAGAAATCTCAAGCCTATATAAAGCACTAGCCCTCTTTCGACCTGTTTCATTTGATCTTCCTAAAATGCCCTCAGTTTAGTGTGTTTTTATATGATATTCCTGAAATGCCCTTATTATTTTTCTACTCATGATTACAACCAATGTTAACTACTACCGCAACTACTATCACTTCATAGTTCTAGACTTTGTTAGTGATTATTAACATATGTTTTAAACATCCAAAGAGAACTCGAGCTCTTGAGTGTGCATTTGATGTTCGGCCGCTATATTTAGAAACGAACTCAAGTGATCATAGAAAGTATTAGATCTGCAAATCTTCGTCTCTTCATTCTCATCTGATTTGCTTGTTATTTTTTGCTGTCGATGCAGGTGGACAAATATGCTGATCCCCGCGATGCTTGTTCTGTCATTGCCGCGGAATCATATAAACTATGGTTAGATAATGAAAATCGGACTGATGATATAACAATCATCATTGTACAAATCAAAGACTTGTCTAATGTATAAATCATTGGATTCTTACTTTAGTAGATCATGTCATTTCTCATCTTAATACCAGGTTTGTGTTTGCTTTGTTATTGCAAAGTGGTTTATAATCCTTGTATGCATGCTGTTGTTACTCCAATACTAAGAGTCATGGTGATCTGTGATTGGTTTATAGCAACTGGATTTGTCTGGACGACATTTCTTCATGTTTTCATGTGTTGCTGTTTTTATGACAGATTTGAAGGCTTCATGTTTGGTTATTGATTATATCAAGTCGTACCTCACATTGGACGTTTTATAGGATAAATCACTATCGGTAGGACAATACATTGATGTGGCTAAGCTTTTTATGTCATAGGATGTGTTTGTGCATCATTATGTGGTGTTGTCTTTGTGAACGACGTCCATGTGCCTCTTTCTGAGCTTCTCGATCAGGGGTCCAGTAGTGATGAGTCCTCTCTTGTCTCTAATGAGTTGAGGGTCTTGGAATTATTCATAACTTATCCATCCTCTCTCAATCTAAGCACCCCTTTTTAGATTTTGGTGGGATAATATCTCGATCCAACCGAGCTTTTCATTCCTTATAACAAGTAGGAACAAATCTGGGCCAAGGGTGTTAAAATAATTTATTAAATCCTAACAACAAACAATAATAGAAAGCTCACATTGGTCTTTTTTTTTTATCGACGCTTTTGACTTTTTAAATTAATTTTCACGTGAAATATGTTGCTGCAAAACTAGTATGTGGCATTTTTTATACCTTGAAAAAGATATTCCCATCATTTCTTTTTATTCTACAAATCCATATGGACAAATAGATTTCCATATATGAGTATTTGAGGGGGGAGAGGGAAACAATGAAGATGTCATTTGGTAATGCATACAAAACCTATATGTGAGTCCTCTGGAGAAATAGAAATTGTCAAGAATACCCCACTAGATCAAATTTGTTGAAGAAATTAGGTAGATGTACAAGTTAGGGTTCTCGTAGGTTTGTTAGACCCACTAAATTCAACTAAACGACAAAAATTATATTCATTTATCGAGAAGAAATCAAGTGACTTAGATTAAACCAGGTCGACAAATGACATCATTCATAAAATACAAGTACACAACTAAACCCCATCAAGCAATTTCTTATATGTCCTTAATCAATTTAATTACGTACCTGAGCTTCTAATTAACATTAGACAGTTTCCCTCGAATATAATCACTTCTTTGATATTTTAAAGACTTACAACTTTTTATCAAATTGACCCAACAATAAAAAGAAAATGATGGAGTGAGGATGCTCCCTTTAAAGTTTTTAAGAGTATTTTTCTTCAAAATGAGTTAAAACAACAATAAAAAGGAAAAAGAGTAATTTTAAGATTCAAATAATTTCTATAGGAAAAGGCAAAGATGATATATACATTTAAGATGCTTTCTAACCTAGAAAATCGACATTATATATTACAAATTGAAATAGTCATTTTTAACAATTGAGAATACTATAAATACAACCTTCTATAAACATATTACAGGTATTTAACCGTTCGTAATGTAATTACAATACATCATTTTTGAAGTCAGTGACAATAGTGAATAACTCAAAACTACCAATTGGATTTGTAGCAAAGCAAATTTAGAAAAAAAAATATAATTAAAAATATAAAAAAATAAAACGTTAATTTAAAAGTAAATACAATCAACCTTATTATTCACTATCACTTTGTCACTATCATCACATAAAAAACATAAAACTCTTTATTTAAAGTTGTCGCAATTGACAAATTGAGCAAATGTCACCTACTTCAAAATTATGACAACCAAGTACTAATAATTCTAATCTCATTTCCCACATTATATCAAAGTAAAGAAAAACAATTTTTTCACAAAATGAAAATTATATCATAATTAAATTTCTAATTACACAAAAATAACCTAAAGTAATGTCGAAATATGATCCGATAATTATAATTAAATATAAAATAGATCAATTCATTAACTATGCATATAATTGTTGTCACGCAAATTAAATAAACTAGAATTAAATTAATAAAATAGGATGTAACATAAATAATAAATAGAAATGAAATAAAAAGGAATTTCTTTTTACCCAAAAAATGAGGGAATATAAGAAAGAAAAAGAAGGCACAAGAATTCAATACAGAGAATATTAAAAAAAAGGCTAACAAGAAAAATATATGAAAAAATGGAATGAAAAACAAACAAATACATCCATCAAAAATCTCCCTGCTTAAATCCGATGCTCTCAGATTTGTGCGACGTTTGATTGCTTGAGAACCATAAGCTCAATATCTGGTATGAATCGATTATGTAAATTATTCCAAGAATTATCAAAAATCGTAAATTATATTACTCTTTTCTGGGATCTTCACCATATGTATAAAAATTGACTGTATTTATGTATTTGCTATATGGGCGTTTCTCGATTTTGATTATTTTGATCTGTCGGTTGGTTTTGGATTGAAAAGTTGTTAATATGCATTGTTGATTGGAATTTTGTTTCTGGGTTGTGGTTCTTTTTGGTTATTGATTTGTGTTTTTTAGATGCTGAAAATATTTGGTAATTCCATGTAGTTGTTAGTGAGGGAGCAGTGTGTTCTGTAACTGCTTGTTAGCCTGATAATTCGGTTATATTTGAATATTGTATGGTTAGATATGAGATGATGTTTTGGCTCTGTTACTTGGAATATTGAACTTGGCGAAGTGTCGAAATCGTGTTGTGCAGATAGCTAATATGGCATCAATGGTTGCAAAGGCTTGTAGCAGCACTCCTAGTGAAATGCTGGTTCTAACAGCACAAGAAAAAGGAAGTAGGAATAAGAGAAAGTTCCGGGCAGATCCGCCATTAGCTGACCCGAATAAGATTATGCCGTTACCTCAAACTGAATGCACCAGCTTCGAAATATTGGGTGATCAGTTTGAGATCATCCCAAATCATGATCATACAAATGGGGATGATATGTCTTGCGTGAACCAGGTTAGTTCTCATGCTTTGAAACTCGACCTTGGATTGTCATGCACTTTGAGAGCATCTGAGATAGGGCTGAGCGGGCCAAGAGAGGAGACGGAGGCACTGAAAGATGAGTTCCATGATGCTGACTGGAGTGATCTTACAGAATCTCAGCTAGAAGAACTTATTTTAAGCAATTTAGATACCATTTTCAAGAGTGCAATTAAGAAAATCATTGCCAGTGGTTACAATGAAGAAGTTGCTAATAAGGCTATTTTGAGGTCTGGCCTTTGGTATGGGTGTAAAGACATGGTGTCAAATATAGTGGAGAACACACTTGCATTTCTGAGAAGTGGCCAAGATATTGACTCGTCAAGGGAGCACTACTTTGAGGATTTGCAGCAGATGGAGAAGTATATATTGGCAGAGTTGGTTTGCCTTCTAAGAGAGGTCAGACCTTTCTTCAGCACGGGAGACGCAATGTGGTGTTTGTTGATATGTGATATGAATGTGTCGCATGCTTGTGCTATGGATAGTGATCCTTCAGGTGGTTTCATCGGTAGTGCTGCTTCAAATGGAAATTCCTCTGTTTCTGCACAGCCTCAGCCGAGAACCGAGCCTAGAAATTTCGAATTCAATAATTCAGTTACTTATAAACCAAATGCATCAGTTGCTTATACTCATAAATGTCCATCCGAGACGTCTTCAATTCATGCTGGACATAGCCTGCAATCTGAGGCAACTAATATGACAAATGGTCCTAACATGAATTCCAGAACTTCTTTTGTTCTGAATGGGCTTGTTCCGGATGGAGAATGTCACAAGTCTATATCTAATAATAATGAAAAACCCTTTAGTGCAGCAGGAATATCTCACACCATGGTTGCAGAGGAGAAGCTTATGGGAAGTAGAAAAGTTTCTGCAATTACCAAAAGGGAGTATATTTTACGTCAGAAATCAGTTCACTTTGAGAAACATTACCGTTCACATGGTTTGAAAGGCACGTCTAGAGCAGGGAAACTTGGTAGTTTCGGCGGTTTAGTCTTGGATAAGAAACTTAAGGCAGTAGCAGATTCAACAGGTATAAATTCCAAGAACACCACATTCAAGATTGGCAATACGGTTGGGTTTGATATGCCTCAAAACAACGTGAGTTTTAACCTTTCTACTAGCACTGGATTCAATTCAGTCCCAACATTTGGTTTGGATGCTTCCAGTGGCAGTTCGTTACCTGTGGTCCCGTTCAACTCTTCACCTTCATTACCTGTTGCTGATACGGAACTCTCTCTCACATTCCCTGCCAAAACCACTGCTAATCCTATGCCCATCAGCTATAACGTCAAGGCTGCCAATTGTGGTTATGTTGATTCTTCGAATGATAAGTCCCTTGGGCAGTGGGTTACCCAAGACAGAAAGGATGAGATGATTACGAAGCTAGTTCCAAGAGTAAGGGAATTGCAAAATCAGCTCCAAGAATGGACCGAGTGGGCAAATCAGAAGGTCATGCAAGCCGCTCGTAGACTGGGCAAGGACAAAGCTGAACTGAAGACGCTTAAGCAAGAGAAGGAAGAAGTGGAAAAGCTCAAGAAAGAAAAGCAAGCATTGGAAGAGAATACCATGAAAAAACTCACCGAGATGGAAAATGCCCGGCGCAAGGCTGGTGGGCAGGTTGAGCGAGCTAATGCTGCTGTTAGGAGACTTGAAGCTGAGAATGTTGCATTAAGATGGGAAATGGAAGCTGCAAAATTACGTGCTGCTGAGTCAGCTGCAAGCTGCCAGGAGGTGTTGAAGAGGGAGAAGAGGACCCTGATGAAGTTCCAGTCGTGGGAGAAACAGAAGACAATTTTGCAGGAGGATCTTGCAGCTGAAAAGCGCAAGTTGATGCAATTGGAACAGAAACTAAAGAAGGCTAAAAATGCACAAGATCAAGCAGAGGTATACTTAGATTTTTTCTTCATTATTCACAGCATAAGAAACTAATAAATAGGCTTTCGCTAATCTTTACCAATCAAATATCATTGGTTGAAACAACTTAGTTTGACTGACTTATCTCCTTGATCCATACTTACCAACATTTTTTTTATTTTTTATTTTTTTATATCAAATTTTTACAGACACTCGTAAAAGTTGAATGTTAGAAATCTGCTTTGATGCTTGTGTGGATTTTTCATCGTGACTGTTGGTATATCCACATCTTGGTTATCACAGGCCAGATTGAATCAGGAAGAGAAGGCAAAGGATGAACTACTTACAAAGATCAGTTCATTTAAAAAAGAACGAGAGCAAATTGAAGTCTCCACTAAATGTGAGGAGGATATGATCAAACTGAGAGCAGAAAACAATCTACTGAAATATAGAGGTGATATTGAGAGGCTTGAAAAAGAAATTTCTCAGCTCAGACTGAAGACAGACTCATCAAAAATAGCCGCTCTTAGAAGAAGCGTGGATGGGAGCTACGCCAGTAAAGTTGCCGACTTAAAAACTATTACATCCCTCAAAGATTCGGCTGCTTCT
This sequence comes from Handroanthus guayacan, assembly GCA_014898755.1. Lineage (NCBI taxonomy): Eukaryota > Viridiplantae > Streptophyta > Magnoliopsida > Lamiales > Bignoniaceae > Handroanthus > Handroanthus guayacan. Next base: position 224,561 of record JACFYI010001436.1, on the reverse strand, counting down.
TACATCTCAAGAATCGTGACATCCACAGATTTCCATGACTTCATTGGAATTGGAGGTGTGAGGCGTGAACGAGAATGTGTGATGTGCCTATCAGAGGAGATGTCTGTCGTTTTTCTCCCATGTGCACATCAGGTTGTATGCACGATGTGCAACGAGCTTCATGAGAAGCAGGGAATGAAGGACTGTCCTTCATGCAGGAGCCCTATCCAACGACGTATCTGTGTTCGTTATGCTCGTTCATAAGTTTCCTTTACGGTACGAGATGAGTTTTTCTTATGAATGATTTGTGGAAATAATTGACAATAAATATTGTATTTGGACGATGACCTTCTTCTGAAGTGGAGACTATTGAGGCTGCATATTATGTGAGTGCAATCGGAAAGGGGAAAAAGGGGTTGGGTTGAGTTTGGAGAGTACATGGTAGTTCCCCTTTTCATTGACTATATATAGTGTGATTTCTTGTTTATGTTCTAATACATGTATCTTCTTTTGTTTTGAGTCGAGATATGGCGCAGTCATTCTATTAAGTCGAATCCTGATGCCTCGATAATATGTGGTTATTGGTTTGATGAGTTCGATCACCTTAACTACTGGTTCAGTTGGTTTGACGCTAGTTATAGTATAAATATGATTACGTGTTTTAAATAATATAAATAAACATATTTTATTAAGTCGAATCATGATACCTCAATAATCAGTGATTATTGGTTTGATGAGTTCGATCACCTTAACTACTAGTTTAGTTGGTTTGATGCAATAATGATGTGTAATTATAGTTATAATACAAGCATATTTGCGCATTTTACATAATATAAAAATATAAAAAAAATGCCAAATATACACGAGAATAACCGAAAAAATAAATAAAAATCCAATTATGAGTATTTTTGCTGTACTTCAACCAAAAAATAATGTTCTTGCATAGATTAGTACCATCAAATACCAAACCCATTCAGTAATTAAAACCATTTACATTATTTTCAAAGGCTCTTTCGTATATCGAATTGAATTTTTCATGTTAATTTATACCAATAGAGATTGACCTTTGTAGCGAGGCGACCTACTACTAGGTATTAAGTACCGAATGAGCTACAAGAATTTGCAAATTAGCGTAATTCTCTATCGTAACCCCTATCAAAGAAGCCCTTAATTTATACATGATAGGATGGATTTTAATTTTTTATAGCTTTTGAGTTCAGGTAATATATTTTGGATTACTAAATGCAGGACAAACTTTTCCTAAACTTAAAATGCTTAGAACACTTTATATGCAGCTTCCCCTTTCCCTTCATTTTTCTCTGACACCTTTTCAACTAAACCCAGAAATTAAAAAACTCTCTTAATTTCATCGGCAAAATCAACTGAAAAACTTTCAATTTGATTTATATAATTAAATATTTGAACAGCTATCTAATTTTTTTTTTTTTTTAAATTTCAAATTCAATATCTACTATTAATGTTTTCTTATTGCAATAACTAATTAAATGATATATTCATTATTTTAATTTAATGATAATGAAATATTATTCTCAATAAGTTAATGTTTTCTAGTTAATATATTGCTAAAACTAATATATTAATATTTTTATCATGCCAAATATCATCTTGATAACTTTATTAATCATAATAATAAATATGAGTAATAAATTATAATTAATCAATTAAAACCCAATTATACACCAATCATAAAATAAATATAATTCACTTCTCATGCAATTTGCTATAATGCAGCCAAAATTAAACTAGAATTTTCATGTTTCCAAATTTCCAATTTAGATCTTAATGAAACTCATAGGGCATGCGTATGTCCAATTTAATTTTCTTTTTCCTCTTCATGAAAAGACTTGTTATCTGATGGGATTTTAGAAACTTATAATGAATAAAAAAAAGATTCTTCATTTCATCGTCTAAAAGCTGAAAAGCTGGTAGTAACGTAAATCCAAAGCCAAACACCCCCTAAACCTGAAGCTGCCAAAGCAGACAAGGTTTATAGCCTCCCAAACCATGGATGATTTTCCTGCCACACAAAAATACAAATGCACACTCCCTACGCAGGCATGATCCTGTTCAGGTTCAAAGGGACTTTCTCAGCCTCATCTGCTCGTCGTCCCGGGCCCTCTGGCCAGGACTCGAGCAAATAGAGACACCCCCGGTGCATTTTTTCCATCATTCAACGAATAAAAGAATCGTTTAATTATAGAGAAACCACACAAAGAGGAAAGTTTTTATTACTAACTAGTCAAGGATATGCGAAACATGATTGAATAAAGAGGTTTCGTCTTAGATGATCGACATATTAGAAGCTGCTTACTTACTTACCTATTCTAGGACCTTGTTCTCGACTTGGCAACGGTTGCATCATAGCTCGGACATTCTAAGCAGTATCTTGGCATTATTATGTGGTGCCAGAAGAAATGTCTGCATTCATGAGATAAACAAACCAAGAAAGGTGTTAGAGGACTCATAAAGATACAAGGCAAAAACGATAAACAAAATTGTTTCGCTCAAAAGATACTGGCTTGGCTTGTTGAACCATCTTTTCGTGTGCGTGTGTGTTTTCCATACAAGAAACCTTTGAATATATCGTGTTTGTGATTTTGTTTCAGACTAGAAAGGAAACAGAAATAGACGAAGACCGCACTTCGAATTAGACTGAAGAAATAATCAAAAATCTTGTTTCGAGATATATCTCAATCCATCGAGTTCCAGACAAGCACCTCCTTTTGATGGATGGATGCAAAAGAAGTTCTTTAAAGAATGAATATTGTTGCAATTTTGAGACGAAAGAACTTCTCTTCAGTCAACATTTCCAAAAAATTCCAACGATTCTCAGTAGCCAAGAATGCAAACTAGAATATAATAATCGAGACAAATTTTCCCCTTTTTTCAGACCATGCTCTTCATTACCGAAATGATGATGCTCAAAATCATGCATCACATATTAGTTTATTCACATATATCCCATAAGTTAGCTAAACGTAAAACCAACTGCGAAGGAGATAACCTTTTACTCACCTCTAGCTCTTCTTAGAGCTTACATAATCTTCTGGCAGGTAGATTTCTCCTCCAATCTCGCCGTGTTGTTCTCCACTGACGGTTTTCTTTGCTGCAAGAAACTCTGCACTCATAGCATCCATACCGCGCTGGACTGCTTCCTCAGCTGTCCCATAACCATGCTCCTCAGCATATTTTCTTACATCCTCGGTTATTTTCATAGAACAGAACTTTGGCCCACACATAGAGCAGAAATGTGCGACTTTAGCGCCCTCAGATGGCAGGGTTTCGTCGTGAAAGGACATGGCAGTCATGGGGTCCAACGACAAAGCAAATTGATCCATCCATCGGAATTCAAATCTTGCTTTGCTTAGTGCATCGTCCCATGCTTGAGCCAGGGGGTGACGTTTTGCTAAATCAGCTGCATGTGCAGCTATCCTATATGTTATGACACCAGCCTTCACGTCGTCTCTATTAGGCAAACCGAGATGTTCTTTAGGCGTGACGTAACACAGAAGTGCTGTTCCAAGAGCCCCAATGTTGGCAGCACCGATGGCCGAGGTGATGTGATCATATCCTGGAGCAATGTCGGTTGTCAAAGGTCCGAGAGTATAGAAAGGTGCCTCGTTACACCATTCGAGCTGTTTTTGCATATTCTCGGGAATCTTGTGCATTGGAATGTGTCCTGGCCCTTCGTTCATCACCTGAACACATCACACATAAGCCAATGCTAAAAACAAATCAGCCATTTCTAGCTAGATATTGGTTTTTACCTGTACATCCTTTTCCCAAGCTCGACGGGTCAATTCACCTTGTGTCAAGAGCTCTGCGAACTGAGCTGTATCATTTGCGTCGTATATTGATCCAGGCCTCAATCCGTCACCAATTGACAAGGATATATCGTATTGATTACAAATGTCAAGAATCTCATCCCAGTGTTCATATGCGAAGTTCTCCTTGTGATAAGCTAAGCACCATTTTGCATGAATCGATCCTCCACGAGAAACAATTCCTGTCATCCGCTTAGCCGTTAACGGGATGTACCGGAGCAGCACTCCAGCATGGATAGTAAAGTAATCGACACCCTGCTCAGCTTGCTCGATCAGCGTGTCCCTGAAAACTTCCCAACTAAGATTCTCTGCAATGCCATTCACCTTTTCAAGTGCTTGATAGATCGGCACAGTTCCAACAGGTACGGACGAGTTGCGCAAGATCCACTCACGAGTCTCGTGGATGTGACGTCCAGTAGAAAGATCCATAATGGTATCGGCACCCCACATCGTCGCCCACTGAAGTTTGTGGACTTCTTCCTCGATGGAGCTTACAACGGCAGAGTTCCCAATATTAGCATTTACTTTCACTAAGAAATTACGTCCAACTATCATAGGCTCCAACTCTAGGTGCTTCTTGTTCGAGGGAATGATTGCACGGCCACGAGCAACCTCAGATCTCACAAATTCCGGGTCGAGTTTTTCACGAGCAGCACAAAATGCCATCTCCTCAGTTATGATTCCTTGCTTAGCGTAGAACATCTGAGTATATCTTGGTCCACCCAACTTCTCTCGTGTGTCAATCCACTCCTTCCGTAACTTCGGGAGTCCTGTTCATCGAATACTCCCCAAAATATAAACAGCTGAAAACAGTATCTAAACTTAACATGCAACGTAAAAACCACAATATTACAAAAATAATACTCAAATAATCCTAAAATACCACCAAAAGAGGCCTATAGGTCAAGTAGTTCAGAATTTTACATAATCTTACCAATGCGTGGGCTGATGTTTTGTGGACCGCTAGTGTCATAGGTGTCAAAATGTGGCTCGTCTCCTGATAGGTGGATTCGTCGAAATGGAACTCTCAACAAATGACCGGATTGCTCATGAATGACTTCCCTGAAAATCAATTTCGTCACATTAGACATAAGTAAAACAAATCATAAAAACTTACGAATGTGGATAAGCTGATATAGAAAATCGGAAAAGATCATATTCTAGGAAAAATGACCCACGTGTATTCTTTGGAGCTTTTAGGGAAACATTCCTCGAACGAGGGTAGGGGAAGAAAATCAGGAGCGTTAGGATCTGCTGTGTGCTTCCGTTGCTTAACTTTCTCTTTGTTGGTAGATGCAGGATCGAAGGTTAATGTAGCTTTGGGGCCTGAGAGAGCAGCTGGACATATGTTGTTTGTCCGAAACCAACCAACCTGTGGATTCACATGGATTCCATGCAAGAAGGAACTGTTCAGAAATTTCAGGGAAGTACAGTGGCTTTTGTTGGTGCATACGGCCGATGCCAAACTAGTTTGCATAGACGCCATATCTGGAAAGGCAAAACGAAAAGATCTAAGAACAAAATTGTGAGTTATAACAACCTTAATCTAATATATATGAAGAACAATTAAGACAAAACTAAACCACAACAAGAATAACAGTTCTAAATGGTAAAAAGAATGACATTTTGATGTTATAGTGCGATTCATATGTTAGTTCAACACAAAAAGCAATAATAAAACTCGATTCTATGTGTCGTGTTTGAATCAAGGAATTTAGCAAGAAAATGCAGAGGAAAAGGTACAGGTAGAAAAACTAAAGCAATAAGTTACATCATTTGAAGTGTGGCATTTCTATCCTAAAATTCAAGATCCAAACCTAGTCTAAAGCAGTAGTATGAGCAATAATATAATGACATGCAAATAGAAATACAAATACCAATTTCAATCTTTCTGATTTAACTAATAACAACTGCCTTAGAAGTGATCATCAAATAAAAAAGACCAAGAAATTTCAATGTTAATACATAAAAGGACTACCTTACATCATATTTCTGATACTCAAAATACCCAAAAAATGAGACATTTTAAATGAAAACATAAAGGAAATAATAATAATTATAAAGAAAAAGAATAACATCTTGCTAATGAATTTCTAAACCAAAAGAACAGAGCCCTTGATCTTACGAAGAGAGTCCCATAAAAAGAAAAAATTTGCTCATAAAACGGGACCAAATCTTGAAATATTCCTAAGAGAATTAAATAATAAAAAAAGCATCCTTTGTCCGAAGTTGTCTGATGATCAACTTCGAACCCACATTCTTACACTATATCTAGAGAATCATAAACCCTTCAAAAACTTCAAATTTTCACAAATTCTCAAAAGCCCATTTCAAGAAACTGCTTACCAAAGTCCAACCAATGAACAAGAAGAACATGCAATTGTAATTACATAAAAATTCAGGTAAATAAATAAGATAAAAAAAAGGACAGAAAACAAGAACCTTAATGAATCCTATCTGATTCAGATATTTCTGATTGAAAGAAGCAAAATGAGTCACTGAACTTTGATTTTTATTCCTATTTTTTCAGTAGCGTTGTGTATCTTTATAGCCGAGCAAAAAGGCACCAGAAATGGGTGAATGAGTCAGCAAAAAAGATTGGAGCTTTTCTGGGCTGCAATTAATGACAAAAATATCTAATTCGGAACGACAAGAAATGAAATACAAAGATGGGCACTTTTATGAAAAGAAAATATATATATATATATATATAAATTTAATTTAATGTTTTTAAAAATCATACAAAATATAGACAAATTCTATAATTCAAATTTAATTATATAATTCAGAGACGAAAAAGTTCATAAAAACCATAGAGAAACATTAATTAATATTAATAATATATTATTGTATGAAAAATGTTACTTTTTGGTAATAAAAATGAAACTTGTTAAAAATATTTTAATTTTTACTTTAATACTTCAAAAATTTAAAAATACTTGAAATGTTTTAGTGATGATATTGGTAAACCAAACTAAATTATTTTATTTTCCTAACCGAACAAAAAAATTCTATCTCATATGATTAAAATGAAAGTAACACTATTATCAATCATTTTAATTTCAAACCATTAATAACTGATATACATTTAAACAAAATACTAAAACATATTTTATTTTAGTAATTTCTATATATTATTAATGAGAATCACTAAAACTTTTTTGAAATAAACTTTAATATCCTACGTATTTATCTATAAATTGTTCACATGAAAAGAAACACATTTTATTATTTTTTCACTCTAAAAAAAATTCAATAATTATTTTTTGGGCTAAAGTAAATTTTTTAGAGATATAGAAACTTAATTGAAGTGATTTTATATAAAATTTTCTATATTATTTTCTAGTTGTATCAAAAATAATTTTAATGTTAATAAATTAAATTAAAAATAATTTTAAATATAAATTATTGTAAGTTTTTAATTTCACCATCATTTTATTTTAACTTTATCAATTTAGTAATTGTAAATTAATTTTCATATCATCATCATCATCATAAATAAAAGAGGGAATGGAAAAGTGATCCTACAGCAATAGTTCTTTTAAAAAAAAAGGTAAAAAAAAAAGAAAAAGAAAAACAGCAAAGCAAGAAAAAAGGAAAAAAACCCAAGTGAAAAAGAGCAAAGCACTAATTCTAAACTAGGGGTGGAGGCTTTGCCGTTTGGAGCTGTGAGAGACCGAGGCGTTGCCTTATTTTTCTTCTAATTATCTTAAATCCTAAGTAGATACCTAATTTTCCTAAGGCTACCGCTGCTCTACGCTGCTTGGAAGCTTTGAAGGTAGCGATTTCGTTGCCGATTCCGTCCATTTCAGATTTTTGCAGAGTAACAAGATTTAAGATTGTTCAAAGCTACAACACTGATAGTCCTAAATAATGATGATTGATCGAAGTGTTCTCAATGTTTTTGTATTCAATTTGCATTAGAGTAGCAAGATTAATGTTTTTGTATTCAAATTAAGACTTTGTATCAAGATTAAGAACTTTTCATCCTTAACTGCGAAAAGGTGAAGAACCATATCTTTTTCTTTCCTTTCTCTTTTTTTTTTCATCAAAATTTTGGTTGAATTTCAGTTTATAAATTTTATTACTGCTTCTTGCATTATAATTTTTCTTTTCTGTTAAATTTATTTATTTTGCTGGTGGAGTGTTTTTACGACCCTGGTAAGAAGGTTAGCCTTGTTGAGCTGCGATTTTGCGTTCTTGCAATAGTTTGCATATGGAAGAAATTGTCACTTTACCTCCAAATAAAAACCAGGAAAGTGGAGACATCTATGAGCAAGATTTCTGATTTCACTTTCTAAATGAAATATACAAATATCTTTACGTTTCAACTATCATCACCAATATTCATTGAGCTTGTTGAGCTCTACTAAGGCTCACTTGATGATAAGCTCAAGCTCGATCTCGGGCTTGGAATTTTTACCAGGCTCAGCTTGTTTGCAAGCCTATTCAAGGATTAAAGGCGTATTTTTTATGTCATAAGAAGTGTTTTTTCATTACAAAAAAGATTGTTGGGCATACCCAATTCTTTAAATGTTGGGTTGTACCCAAGTGTACCCATTGCATACCGGTGCCCATCGCATACCCAGTACAGGTACTTCATGTAAAATGGAGTACCCATGCATTAGAGCTTATTGATCTTGTTTCTTGTGTTTCTTAGTATATGGAGTTCAGTGGACTATATGGTAGTTTATTTTTCTTGAATTGAGTAAAAGATGTACTATTGCATAATGAAAAAGCTCTTGGCTGATTAAACAGTTGGTTCTCTTCTGCAGTGAGTTAATTTTCCTCGAACATCCCATCATTAGTTTTCTGAGAAAACGAAAAAGTAAGTCTAGAAAACATAGAATGGGTGAGGCTGATGATAGTTTGATGTCAAAGAGAGTAGTCTTTGTGACTGTCGGGACAACTTGTTTTGATTCGTTGGTTAGAGCTGTAGACGCTCAGGATGTTAAAAAAGCATTGTTCAAAAAGGGCTATACTCATCTCATCATTCAATTGTGTCGTGGAACTTACATCCCCTCAAAGGTAATGTGAGTCTGATGTAATGTTGACTAATTTGGAATTTGGTGTCGAGTTTCTAGCTTATAATTCAATTTTGAGAGCAGGAATCCTCACTCGGAGGGGCAAAAACATAATAAGAGAGAAAAGGGATTGCCGGATCACATTATTCTTGAGACTTTTGACCTATAAGAGATGAAAATATAAAAATTAGGTAATAAGAATTCAAGATCAAGTCTTTGTGTAAGCATGAGTTGTGTCGTTCTATCCGTTCTTGCTTTTCATATTTGAGATG
>JACFYI010001436.1:175379-186889 GCA_014898755.1 Handroanthus guayacan | reverse complement strand
TTTTTTTTTTTTTTTTTTAATATCTGTTTTTTCATCATCCAAATTTTTGGAGCAAATTAGATCAAATATAATATAGATTAAATTAGATTTTTTATTTTTTTATGTTTTTTGTTTTGATTTTTTAGGTGCATGAGATGCTTGCAGCAAGTGAAGCAAGAGTACTTATTAGTCAAGACCAAGCTAGAGGCTTTATTACGGGTTCGTATTCCTCATTTTTCCCTCTAAAAATAGTTTTGAAAGGATGACTAAGAGTTATACATCTATGTGTGTTATCCAAAATGCTTCATATTGTTACTATTATCGAGCACACTAGCACACGTATCAAAATCTCATATTCTGCTAAAGAAGTCTGAATTCTGAAATATGCTTCTTTCCCTCTTAAAAAAGCTTCTAAAGAAGAGTCAAAAGACAAATAACGACTCTACGGTCTGTAAGATGCTTCTTGTTATTATTGCACTTGATGTTACACTTGTGCGTGTATCAAAATCTTGTTTATTCTATGAAAAAAGTGTAAAACACGCTCTTTTTTTCACTCAAATGACTTTTGGAAAGATGACTAACAATCAAATGTTCTGTAAGATGCTTCTGGTAAATATTGCACTTGATGTAACACTATCAAAAATTCATTTATTCGATGAGAAGTGTTAAACATGCATCTTGTCCTCTCAAAAAACTTTTGAAAAGACGACTAATAGTTATGCATTTTCTAAGAAGATGCTTCTTATCATTATTGCACTCGATGCTACGCTTATTCTTAAAAACATCAAACACGCATCTTTCCCTTTCAAAAGTAGCTGATGAAAAGACGGCTGACAATTAAACGTTAGATGCTTCTCAAAATTATCCCACTTGACGTCGCATTAGCCCGCGTGTCAAAATCTAATTTCCTCGACGAAAAACGTGTAGAGAATGACATGAAAAGTCTTGGGTTTTGATTTTCAGTTGGAGCAACAGATTGCGGCTGCTGGTGGAACAATTCCCATGTTGAATGAATTCTGCTGAACCAAAATGCAAGAAAGTTGTTATATATTAAGGTGGTGGTGCTTTTGGTGGAGAAACTTTTGTTAGTTTCTTATGGGATTTTGCTAAAAGAAAAGGCTTAACGTTGTCTACATTTGAGGAGGTTCCATTTGTATGAATTTTTATATAAAGTGCTTCTTGTTCTGTGATGCTTTTGCAATATCTTGTTACCTTGTACCTGAGCTGTCAATCGGAACACATGAGCCGAGCTGAGAGCCTAATGAGCAAACTCGTGAGCAGGCTCAAATAAAACTCGATTTTAGGTTGAACAAAGTCAAACTCGATCCAATTCAAGTTCAAGTTGTATAATAAACTAACTTCGATGATAAAATTACTTAGCATAAAACTAGTTATTCACAGGGTTTGCGAGCTTTACTTGTTTAGATTTATGTAATATATAATATACATGTTATACATGTACTCATGAACAATAAATACAAATATATATATTAAAAAATATTCAATAATAAAAAACATCATATATTTCAAACTTGAGTTCGGACAATGAGTAAGCTTATCAAAGCCTAGCTTGGCTATCACTGCGTTTGTGTCATGTTAGCATCGCCGTGTCCATGCATCATATGGCTGGCAAAATACATGCAACTTAGCCATTTCAAGGCTCACAACAAATCTCTTAAGATACTTTTACATAGATGAAAACTTTGAAAGCTTGTGATCACAAACCTACAAATCCCAGAAAAAAAAAATTCTTACAGAAACAAATTTAAGATTACTACATAAGAAGAACAACTCGCCCACGAGGAAAATACTAACAAGGCTCTATCATTGAACATAGATCTATCGATTCTTCATCAGATAGTAACAATATGCAAAGACGAAACAAGCCACCGAGCTACATGGATACAATATTTCCTGAAGAAAGTCGACCGGATACACTAAGAAGAGAAATATCAGATTTATCTTCCCTTCAAATTCCTCGGGGTCAAGTAAAATTAAAAGCAATTCTTGTCGCAGCAACCTTTGTCTCCCAGTATAGAAAAGTAGAGACATAATAAAGCTATTTGTTGAATATGTACAGATGAAGAAAAAGAACTCTTAGGACCAAAGTTTCATTGAACCTAATAGTCGTCAAACAAACATCTCTGAAGAGTTGTGGCGATCTCACCGATTCTTTGAGGGTGGAGGACGACTGCACATACTCCAAAACAAACACCAATGGCCGATATTGCCATGATAAGTGGCCGTGAAGTCCAAAATGTTCTTGATACCAACCGACTAGGAGATTCTCTTGGCCTTTCTTGAAGATTTACATTCATGATCACATCTCGTTTTAAAAGAGGAACTGTTGCATCTTCGTCTGAAGACGGTGAGGGCACGGTGAGGCTAAGCATATTCTTCACCGTCTGCACACCCTGAAAAATATGGTTCATCATCCTCATCTATCAAGTATTAAGAACGAAAAATAAAAGAAATGAGAATGGTAACTAGCAATGCAATTTCGTTTCAGACAAGCGGATCAGAGGAAGAAATTTGCTACAACAGAACATCTGACATGATTTTAGAGCATTGATGGTAAGTCATAAAATATATTAAAGGCGTTTAACATACCTGATTAGCAGCTGGAAGAACAGAAAGAGCATCATAGAGGGAGCTGTGATGGTTAGACTTTCCATCTGGTGCTGGCATCACTGAAAAATATTTCCCCAGTAATTTCTGAGCAAGCCTACCTCGTGCAAACTCCATATTTTTCCGTAATAACTTCATGTCAGGATCGGAAGTTCCAGGAACCAAATTTTTATCCATCAAATATTTCAAAGAGCAAAATACTCTCTCCAAAACAACGTATGATTCTTTTTCTATCAAAAAGTTGAATAAACGGTTGAATCTTTGTATATGGGAAGATGTCAATTGTTGCTCTGAGACAGGTTTCTTTAGCAACCATGCTACATCTAAAACAAACTCCGAGAAACGTGCTTGTCTTAGAGCAAAATCTTCACATGTGGGCTGTGGAGGAGATGGTTTTTGTTCTCGTGAGGAAAGAGGGGTTTCAAACTTTTGTTGCAAGATCTCCATTTCTGCACAAGTTTCTCCGTCACCAACAAGAATTGGGATGAAGTTTGATAAGCCAGACTGGTTCTCGACCTGCAAAGGTAGCCCATTGATGTAAAGATAGAAATAAAGTTACAATTTTAGCACGATCACTTCATACTTTTTGTGGCAAACCTATTCTCAATTTCATGCAAAAAACTTGTTTATATGATAAAAATTCCCGACATGTTAGTACAATAAAAAGTCTCCATACTTAGACCTAGTAAAAGAATTGTATGGAATGCAGAATACCAGTTATGTGCACGAGGACGAAGGGTAAAAAGTGAGTTGAACACAAATCTCACCTCAATAAAAGCAGGGCCACAAAGATCCACATCAATTTGAGGAACATATATCTTCAACAATTGATGGTCTGTGTTGGCATCTTCTTTCTCACATCTGGATGAAACACAAATATTGTATGCTAGGTATCGTCCAGCAAACGATACAAGAAACCTGCCATGGTCATTGGAAAATCATTTTACGAACGTTGATTTCAGTATAGGCACCAAGAAAATAGAACATAGAGAAGAAGAGAAATCGTCGGTGCCATGATTGTGTAAATAAACAGAAGAAACTTGCATAGCTACTGTTTAGAAAACATCTTTCCCCAAAAATCATATCGTACCGAAAGTTTGATTGAAGAAGATAACTTCCACAGGCCAAAAATTCCATTGGCCTGCCAGCCTCAAAGCAAGTAGGATAAATGTAATGAAGCTTTGGAGCTTGATCCTTCACTTTGATTTTCACTACCGAAGCTGCGTCTGTTACCACAAAAAGTGAAAACAAATTACAGCAACAAAAAGGTCTTTAATGATTATATTATTAAAAAATCAAATTACCAATCAGTACTAGAGTGTTACTCACATCCATGCTTCTAATTCTTGAAAAAAAATAAGTTAAAAAAATAAAAAAAGGATGTTAATTGGCTCATCATGCTTCTTTATTTCCACCCATTCTTCAGGACATGAACTTAAGTTGTAAAATATATGTTAAAAATAAATACATTGGATAGTAAAAATATATCGACAACTAGTTGTTTATCATTCGATAAGCAAGCCTATGGCACAAATATTGACTGTTCTACAGTTTAACATGAAAACCTAAAAGGCTAAGAAAAACAAGTCAATAGAATAGAAGAAAAAGTTCAATTTGTGATCCACAAAGCTCAACATGCCAAGAAGAGTTTTTTTGCAGGCAAATTAAAAAAAATTAGATCTTCTCCATCAGTTCCAAATTTATTGCCCATATTTCCTTTTTGGGATGTCCTAAACAAATGCTTAACCAGAGGGAAAAAGTGTAGAACACCCAAAACATTATTAACTTTCAGGTAAAATTCAATATCAAGTTAAATAAGGACAACGATTTTCGGATGTGATAAATATTAACATAGAATGAGAAACGAAACTTGCTTCATGAAACCACAAGATGGTAATTATTAGAGACTGACCTTTGGTAACACGAAAGATCATGTCGTTTAGATAAACATGCATTGTGCCTCTTCCAGACAACATGCTCCCTGGTGAGGCAACAAGCTCTTTAATGCATAGAGCTGGTTCCTTCAATAACTGCTCAATGTGAAGTTACAAAAAAATTAGGCCAGTAAAGAATTTATAAGGCCTAGATTCTACCAAAAAGTTACAAACTGCCAAAATAATATCATCTAATTTATTAATAATACTAGGAATAAGAGGATGAGGCCAGAATACCTTAAGCCACACTGGCTTCGGCATTGCAATAAAAGCCGTCAAAATTGTACAACCTGGACGGATATATCCCTCCAATTCAATGGGCATGCTAGCCAGCCATTGAAATATCTATAAAATGTAGGTACCATCATGTTAATTACAACTCATCACATTTTTACTATAAAGAATTATTTCTTTCCAATGTATACTAAACTGCAATAATAAGGTTTAGAATACTTGAAGTCGAAGTCGTCGAGGAAACTCCGCCGGATTCCAATCATAGAGTTTGAAGGAGATCCGACCAGCGGGGCACTGTGATAAAACAAAGCCATGAAGATCAATCTAACCCAGATCTGGAAACAGAAGATAGAATGCAGCAAGAAGAAATGGGATATACCACAGAGGTAAAAGTACTCTTGTTGTCGCAGTAGGACGGTGAATAATTGTATTTTAGATTCTGTTCATTCGCATCTATATGAGTTTCGCCAGAGGGGGCAATTGATGTGCCACTATCACTTTGGAGGTTATGAGAACCAAGAGCTGAGCACAGTGCAGAGACATGTCTATCTGACTCCAATATTATTTCCCTTTCTTCAATTTGACTGCTCACACATATTCCATCTGGACCAGCATAAACCACTGAATACATGAACAGTCATAACAAGGGAAAAACACAGCAAAAAAGGATGATATCCCTTAATTGTTCAAGAGTGGCAAGGGTTTATCACGGAATCTTGCTACAGTGTACATGCAATAGGCAAGTATATACAGTCCTACCCAGCCGTCTAAGAGAAGAAAATAAAGAGGCGTGAGAACTGAGAATCGGTGGAAGAGGGGAAGATTGGAACCCATTGGTCTCATTATAGTAGTCATACCTTTTCCAGCGTCATCGTCACCACTGACATCATCAGCTAAGATACTCTGTTGAGATTCCTTTTCCACACCTTCTTTAGAGTCATTATTTTTTCTTCGACGTCTGTTATTGTGCCGTTCTAATTTCCTTCTGCAACTACGTTTACCCTCATCAAAATCTGACAATACATGGAACCTGCCAAAGTTGTAGACACATTAGCAAGGTACTTCAACGGCATTTTCATCTGTAAGATTAATGTAAATGCAGCTAGCTGTTCTTTTGACTGAGCAAGCATAATAAATGAGCAGGCTGTGAGTACCAGCTGATTTGCTTTTACAAGAAACAAGAAATGCTGTCACCACTGCCCTCTACGCTTTTAAAACTCAGAAGCAGGTGCCCCCAATCTAATCTCCAAACATCAAATGGAAGTACATTTCTTCCAAGACCAGAAAAGATGAAAGGAGATAAGTGATGAGTCTCACTCTATATCCAAGATTAGTTCTCATACAGAAAGTCAAGTTACTGCAAACCCACACTACTGCCATATTTTACTTTACTAAACAAACTGACGGGGGAAAAAGGAAGGAAACAAAATTAATAAAAAAATCTACCATAGACGGTGCATTAAGAAACTGCAATATACGCTATTAATATAACACGAGAAATAAACACCTAAAATTTCCATTCCAAGAAAGTGAAGAGCAAGCAAATAAAGCATTGAATCATTTATTGCATGCATCTGAATTTTAGCAACCCAACAACTTCGAAACATTGGAGTGTTAGGTAGGGCTGTGCAACGCCCCGGGCAGCATGTTTGGCAGCTAGTTCTGACTCCGAAAACCGGACACCCACTATTTTTAATAAAATGTGCTGTTCATCATCAACTTGACAAAGAAAAATTAATAAATAGATAAAACAGTAAATATGCATTGATAAGGCGGCCAACCTATTGATCATAAAAAATAAACCATAAATGCAGCGTTGAAATTGTATATCATCAACTCAAAGAACCGACTAATCATCCAGGGGCAAAAATAACATATAAATGGACTACCATACAAACCAGGGAACCAACTTTCCAGAAAATTCATCATCAACTCAATCAAGAAACAACATACAAGCAACAAAACGCCATTGACCAAACATCAAAATAATTCGTAAAATGTTCCAACTGGATAGAGATAAATAATAATAGTAATAATAAAATCTTACTTTCCACACTGCTGGCAATACCTCTTGCTCTCCCCATCAAGCATCACATCACTCGCATTAGCACAGCGCAAACAAACTCGGTGCCTCTTATGGTAACCTTTGAGCTCACTAATATCAGCCTCGCAACCAGGCACCTGGCACCGGGCCGGGGCTCCACCCGGAACCCTCACCATCCGGGAACGCTTCTTCCCGGGAAGCGAAGCCTCCTCCTCCGCCAACTTCTCATCCAATTCCGGGCAGGCACAGGGGACCCTACCCGCTAAGAAATTCGAGCACACCAACCTCGGGTCCCTTTTTCTGACCCGACCAGGCTTATCTCCACCAGAGCTCTCCGGGTTATGACTTTGGTCAATCCCGGGTTGTTCGGGTTCCGGCTGGAGGAACGATATGCTGAGATTTTCATCGAGGTTGAAGTCAAGGAAATCGGACCAGTCGAAGTGGGCTGAAGAAGTGGGGTCATCGGATGGAATTTGAGGGCCGGCTGAGGGTAGTTCGGAGATTCTGGGTTGGCTGGGTGAAGCTGGGATTAGGGGTGGCGGATTTGGCTGCATTTTTGGAGATTTTGGGATTTCGAGGAAAAGCCGAAGAAATGGGAGACGTGAAGAGGATTAGGGGTTAGAAAATTCTTTGTGTGTCTACGTGTGTTTTGGAGAGACGTAAGGGTGAGAGCTTGGGCGGGGGTGGCGAGGGGGGTTGGGTTTGACACGAAGATGTCTGATTCTTGACGATGGTGGGGTGGGGGGACGGGGTGGGAGGCAACAGGCTAGCGAGCGTCTGTGTTTCTTCTTGGAAGAATTGATTGATGGAGAATCAAGTTCTGCTCACTTTTTTTGTCTTTTTTCTATCATTTTCTTCTGTTATTTTAGGTCCAATTTTTTTTTTATGGGACAAAATATTTTTAGTTTTGTTGGTGATATTTTATGCAAATTATCAAATCATTTTGAAACTACAATTATATGGCAACAATTTTCATGTAAATACTCATAAAAAGAAAAAAAAATGATTTTCGTGCAAATAAATTTCTAAGTGACTTTGAGGTTTAAGTAGAATTATCTAAATATTTCATAGATTAGTTTTGAAAAAAAAATTGAAAATATCTTTATAATAATTTTACAAAACTTAGAAGAAAATAACAATTTTTTTTTATGAATAATAGCTATTGTGTGATTTATCTTATTAGATTAAAGAAATTTGGTAAGATTTTTAAAATAATTCTAGTTGATTTCTTTTTTTTTTTTCTTTTTGAGATTCTTATAAAACTTAACTTATGAAATATTAATAGTGATTATTTTATAATTTAAATAAATTGTTATGATTTTCAAGAAAATAAGTTGTAATCATTTTGTATTTTCTTTATTAGAATCTTCATCTTTTAGATTTAACTAAGCATTCTAAATATCATCTTGTGCATTTTTTCAACAAAAGAAAAAATAAATAAATAAAACCAATAGATTATAACTTAAAATATCTAATTATTATGTATATTGATGCAAGTCTAACTCAACATTATTTTAGAAGAATAATGTTCCATTTTAACAAATTTGATGGCCAATAAAAAATTATTCCACTTTGATTATGACTTATAAAGTATTTATTGACCAATTGCCATTCGCCACAGTAGTCCTGTGACAGCTGCAACCTTCAATATTATTATGTTTTCTTCAAAATGTACAAAACATTAGAAAAGGTTACAAGTTAAATAAAATTTAATTTATAATAGCAAATTCGGTAAGGTGTCTGAATAATTATAGGGCTAAAAAAATCACTCTCGTTTATATACACTTATAGTTAATAATTTTAGGGTAATCTTTGCTTAGTTTAAAATTATATTTTTAAATAAATGTTTTAGGTATAATCCTTTCACGTGCTACATTTCCTTGCAGGTTGAAATCATTTTGTGTGAGAAAAGGCAAAAAGACTTTGTGTTATTTTGGCTGATTCCTTCACTTTCTATGGCATTAAAAAAGAATAATATAATATAATATAACATAATATAGCATAATATAAAATCATATCATATGATATATTGTGGTGGGGTAGTAGAATATTTTATGGGACTAAGGGTTGGTTTATTAGCAGCCCCTTTTCACCTTAATTTATATTTATTTATATATGATGATAAAAAGTAGATACAAAAGTTAAAAAAGAAACTACAAAGAAATGTTAAAAGCAAGAGCTAATCATAATTACTTCCTAATCCACTCAATTAATTTACCATACCAATAAACATCATAGGAATGTTTTCATTAAAGATATATAATCGATGTGAATTCGAACTAGATAATATATATGAGATATTCTCACGTTTGATATAAGAAGAAAATAATGGTCAATTTTATTGCTTTTAAATATCCAGTGACACAAAAATTTGAACAAGGTCTTATACTGCATTTACATATATAAAAACTGGTTTAATAACTCTGGTCCTTGTAGGTGGCTTGTCCTTCATGGTTTCGTTACAATTGATGATACAAGAACTCATCTTTAGATGTAAAAGGCTCAATTGTATTGAGATATTGTAAGATTTTTGCCATGTCTTGTCGGAAATAGGATAACTTATAAATTATGTTTTTAAAAACGAATAATATTTGGTGTCACCATCCTCCTGTAGAAACTGTAAAAAGCGAAACGTAATCACTTATCTTTATTCTCACTATAATAATAAGTTAGATAGGGGCAAATTCATTATCAATTCATAAAATAAAATATCAAGTTCGACATATAAATCAGAATCAATCAGCATCAAATTCTTTTTGATTCATAAAATAAAGTTATGATAGTGTTTTTAATAATACAAATACCAAGTTATGAACAGAGGTTTAGGAGTAAAATGTATGTTTTTTGGCATTCTACAAAGATTTACGAACTATAGAATGAATTTGAGCATTTTTAAAAACCATTAATTTGTTACTTAGTTAAATTCGAAATTGATCAAATAAATTTACTTAGTCTCAAGTACCACGCATCAGTGTTATACAACCACGATATTTCAAAAACTTGAAATTTGCCATTTTTTAAAAAATAATACTCATATATTACTCTTTTTTTTTTAAAAAAAAAAAAAGTCGATTTTTATAATTTAATTAACTAGACAATGTAATCCAAAACGTTTGGGGGTAGTAACAATACAATTGGCAGTTGTTGTACCCAATAAATTGGACTAAATGTTTCCGTTAATTGCTTCAATTACACGGCAAATGGTTTCGTGTTTGGTGTAAATAAATAATATTTTATCCATTTTAAATTTACTATATTTACATACGCACAAACATCATAGCATAACATTTTATTTTTAAATAATCTTTTAAAAATAATTAAAATAATGTTATAACTATATTAGAAAGTATATATATTTATACTATTATAGAAGGAAGAGTTTTTGTAAATAGTGCAATACTCAATTTTGTAAATCCAGATTTACTCTTCATATATATTGTTATACGAATTAATTCTATATGGCTCAAATTTTATTTTTTTGCAAACTCACTAACCCATTAATATATGTTCATATCAAATTGACAATCTTCACTTTTTTAACAACTTTCCACTTTAATTAAACTTTCTCGATTTTCTTTATGTAAGTATTTTTTTCTTTGCAGTTAAAAGGAAAAAAGAATAAGAAATTTTATGTTGGCATTAATTTATTATTACATTTCAACGATATTTACTTCTTTTAACAATGTAAGTCATTATAATCTATCATTATATAAAATAATAAATCTATATGTCAACTTTTATTAAAATAAAAAAAATGTAAGCACAAATACATTTTATGACCAAAATATTTATATGAGTGACACTTCGTGCGATGATCATTAATATTGTTAAAAAAAAAAAGAAAAAGAAAAAAATTGCCTTCTAAGTAGTTCAAATTCAATGACCAGAGACAAAGGGATAAAAAAACAAAAAAAACAATAAACGATGAAGTTAAAATGACGACACCTAAATTCTAAAATGCAAAGTGAAAGCGACATAGGACCTAACGAAGCGACATTTGAATCGAATGTATGGCATCCGATATAGAAATATGTCCTCATATTTGGTCTTGGTCTTATTTTATGTATTTTTTCATTTAAAAATAATAAAAATAGAAATATTGAAGATAAGTCAATGGAGACCGAGCCGACGGGCTTGTCCCCGGCTAAGAGTAGATATGTTTTTAGACTTTCAAGAATTTTTTATTTTTAGAGATAACGATTTAATTATATCATCAAATAAAGTTGAAGTCAGTGTGAGATGACTGATAGTCTGATAAACAACTATTTAAAAATATACTATTTCGAAAAATAATAATATACTATTTAGTTAAAAAATAACTTACCATTCGATAAAAAAAACAAATTCGAACATCTAATACTATGATTATGAGACTCTAGTTAGCACTCAAGTAAGGCTTCATTTGCTTGGGGTTTTTAGTATTCAAAGTTGAGTGAAAAGTTCAGTTCAATTTTGATTTGAAAATTTATTAATTTAAATTTATTTGATTGAATATAATTACTTAGATACGGATATTTTTTTTTTTTTGTTACATTTACTTCCTATGAATATGCATACAAAGGTGTGTGTTTTAAGTAGAATTGGTTGAATTTATTATAGTACGTATAATGATATCAAATTGTCAAAATTAAGGATGATTGTCACAAAAAATAAAATAAAATAAAATCTGAATAGTTCAATTGCAACAAGAT
>JACFYI010001436.1:142785-174879 GCA_014898755.1 Handroanthus guayacan | reverse complement strand
AAAAAAAAATATTTAGCATGGATCAATGGACAAAGAAGACAATAAATTAAACACCAATCCACTTTAATTATTGGAATCGACCGAAACATTACAGTCTTGACTATATTATAGGTATAGCTAATCTCCCATATCAAACAATAGATTGTTTGTCCATGTAGCCTAATTTCGAAGGCTAATATTCAATGAGATAATTAGGTTGATTAACCATTTTGAACATCTAACGAGTCGATCATCTTTTAGTTTTCAATTTATAATAACTTCAATTGACTTTAATATTTCTAAGTTACAGTAAAATTTGAAATTACATTACACAATATTAGTATGTGTATTTTAAATTACTTCAATTAATATTATTGGTATTTCAAGAAAAAAAAAATTCACATCCCTTACATTTAATTTTCCTTTAAATTTTAAAATTAATGAGTGATCATCAAGCACCCAAAAAATAAAAATAAAAAAAAAGGAAAAAAAATTAAAAAAAGACACAAACAAATCAATGTTCAAAGACTCATTAAGGACGAAAGGCCCAAAGGAGGCCGTTTCTGCTAGGCCCACTGTTTGATCCAAGACATATACAACTAAAACGGCCATAGCACTATTTCAAGAACTACTGGGGAAAATCTGTAATTATGCAAAAATTAAGAGGAAATTTGCAATTTCTCTCTCCCTCCAAAATTTCTTGCACGAGCGCACGCTTACATTCGAAGCACCACTGGACGCCTTTCTTACCTTCTTGATAAGGTTAGGGTTTTTTGTTTCCCGAGTGTAATTAGGGATTTCTGTATTGAATTCCACGGCAACTAGAGGAAAACAGAGAAGAGTTTATGGCGAGGCACCGGAGCAGAAGTCGAAGACGCAGCCCCAGCCGCAGCCCGGCGAGGCGAAAGCGTTACGACGACTTCCGCGACCGCCGCCGTGATCGCCGCTCCCCTGCCCCGTCTGGCCTCCTCGTTCGCAACATTTCTCTCAGCGCTAGGTTTTTGCCTTTTGAATTACTTGCTTTGTCGCAACTTGGATTTTTTACTTTCAAAATATTACGAATTCTGTGAAGAGATTTTGGGAAGAAGGTTTACTGGATTAAGAAAGAAAAATTACTAGTATTGTTGTTCATTAGAAGAAAGAGGAAGGATAGGGAGGGAAGTGCTCCATATTAATGTGTTGTATGGATAAATTGAGATTTTGAATAAGAATACGTGGTACTGTAATCGTGATTAAGCGTAACTGCTTCTTACGGATGATTACATGTTGAATTGAATAACGATGAATAGATATATGGAGAGAGGTATAAAAATTTGGAGTTAAATTGAACAACGCGATGTGATATGGAATGAATCTGAATTAAACATTTTTTTTAACTTCTTGGAGAATATCAAATCAGCGAGACTTGAAGTTTCCTTAAATAAATTAGAAGGCCGAAAAGCAATTAATTGATTTTGATCTCCTCAATTTAACTTCCTCAGTGATGGTATGGATTTCAAGGTGCATGGTGAAATGGAGCAGTGATAAAAATATACATAGCCACAATTGATTCTTGACTATTAGTGCAAATGTCTCATTTTGAAATTTCCAATGCTTTCTTCCAGCTTATCTAGTCTAGTTTGGCTGATTGTTCCAATGTAGATTTTCTAATAAGATTCCAATATTTGCTTGATTGAAGCTAAAATTGCCACTTTGTTTGCCCTTCAATCTGTATCCGTGGAAGGTGAATTGATGATGATTATGTACTTGTTGTAAAGGCCAGAAGACCTGAGGGTTCCTTTCGAAAGATTTGGTCCAATAAAGGATGTGTATTTGCCCAAAAATTATTACACAGGGTATGCTTATTGGTTTCATGTTTCAAGGATCTTTAATGCCTTAATTGATGCCACATCAATTTATGTTCTAATAATATTTGGTTGATGAAAATGCAGGGAACCTCGTGGTTTTGGATTTGTCAAGTTCCGTCATCCAGAAGATGCAGCTGATGCAAAAAGCCAGCTAGATCGCACAGTTATTGGAGGACGTGAAATAAGGATTGTTTTTGCAGAGGAGAACAGGAAAACTCCTCAGGAAATGCGAAGGATTTCACAGACGAGGTTGTAATTGTGTTATGTTTGCTCTTTCTTTGCAGCCTATTGTTTCATCTAAATATTTTTGTAACATCTTTAAGTGTTGCTAATTTATTTCATTTTACTTATTTTAAGCTCTCGGGGAAGCTACAGGAGACGAAGTCCATCATGGTCCCCTAGACGCCGACATTACTGTTAGTGGAAATTTCATTTCTCTCTTCTCTGGCATTTTAAAACCAAATTTGTTAAAGCATGCCATACGTCTTGTAGTTTGTTCATGTGATAAGTGCTGATTGATGCAGCATCTTAGAAAATTTATAATATAGTAACTTTTTATGTATTATACTCTATCCATCTTTCTGAAAGGTTGTGGTTTCATATATGACAGCCTATTCACGGTCCCCTTCTCCGGCAAGGCGCGATTCGAGGTCTGCTTTTTAACTGTTGCGGAGAAAGTTCATTTATTTTCTACATCCTTTATTTCCCACCTACAGTTATGTCTGGAATGTTTTTGTCTGAACTTAGATTTCTCCGAATCTCACCTTCTGTTTCTCATTTAAATTTATATTGTGCTTTTCTTCTCCTTATCAGCTTATCTTGAGTATTAGATTGGTTGCGATGGTTGCATGGGATAATCATTTAAGTTTCCTGGTTCTCTATTATTTAATCATTTATGCTGTTTCATGGGTGATGGATGTTGTCTGAGTGACAATATTATTATTATGAGATATAGGTGACCATTGTAATGTTCTCCATATTCCTATGTAGTTGAGATGTCTAAGAATGCGTTGTTAATGTGTCCTGAGTTTCTTCATTTCACATTTCTGCGTGAAGAAAGTATGAAGAGGTCTGCTGTAATTTGTTGTTGGATACGTGCTTTACGAGCTTCCGTACATTCCTTTTAAACCTAAAGTCTTAGGGTAATACATTGGAACTCATTGATTGGTCTGGTTAATGTCATAAGTTCATAATGGCATTGGCGGATTTACCTTGCCTTATGTGGGTTCAGTTGACATTACTTGCCCACAATTATATATATATATATATATATATATTTATAAATATAATGTATTTAAATAATATTTTATTGGATATTAATATATTTGATCTTAATTTTTTATGCCATTGGGTGAAAATTCTGGATATGCCGCTACTATGATTCTCAAAGCTACTTTAATGCAGTGTTGGAAATTTTTATTGGCAGCTAAACACAAAATACTGACTTTTTATGCATTTTGGAGCATTCATGGTTGAAAATTTTATCAAGTGTTTGTGCACAGAAGCTTTTAGTTCTTACACTTGCAGGGATTCATATATATGATCTACTGTTGCTAAACTTTCTTGGAATTATGTTTGAATTTATCTCAAGAATGTGTTGCATGTCTTCCGCTGGACTGGAATGATGCATCTGCTAATGGGCTTATCTATGCAGATCTTAGTTGACAAAGACAGACATAAAGTATTCAAGACTAATAAAGAGAATTGAGAAAAGGGATCATAAACTCAAAGAGAACTTGCATTACGTTTTTGTCAATGCCTCTCCTGGAGTTTGTAGTTCCAGTTCATCATGGATTATGTTCAAACTCCACAGAATTATGTTTATTTTTGCCTTTGGGCATGTAAGGCTTTTGCCTTGCATTGGACGGCCAACTGACTTGGTATGATGTGTGAAATAATTACAGGATTAGAAAACTTATATCTTTGTTGTTAAGCCTGTAAGTTTGATTCCTAATGTTGCATACCATCCAGTTAAAGAAAGAATCTAAAGCTTATAGTTGGCCAAAGAAAGAAATCATCTTCAAAGAAGCAAAGCTTTCAAAGTTAATATGTTTGAAGTTTGGTGAAAATGCCAAAGAAAAAGATAGTATGAGGTGTCTAAATGTTGGGGCAAGGACAGCGTGGAAGTTTTCAGTTGCTGATGAACCTGAACACTGCTATAAAGCTTTAAACAGTGTGTGGATCAAAGTTTATAGTAATTCCCAGAATTTCAGGTAAAGGTCATGATTCAGTCATTAGATATTTTGGGCAAGATTCTCTTGTTCCATCATATGAAAGGCTTGTTCTTAAGTTTCTCTTTGAAATTGAATTATTATGAAGTTCCATCTAGAAATAGTTTGGAGAGGTCTACCTTGTATGAGAATTAGAGATTGTACCAACTGGTTCGAGGTGTTTATTGTCTGGGTTTGTTACTTTTAATTGAAGTGCTGGTGGATTAAATGTTGCCATTCACTAAATTTTCACTTATTGCTCTTCCTATTCAATAGAGCCAGGGGCTATGGAGCCAGGGATGATTACTACTCTCCACACCGGTCAAGATCTGTGTCTAGATCAATTTCTCCTCGGGATGACAGAAGTCACAGGCTAAGGCATTCCAGATCTTTCTCCCGCTCAGTTTCTCCACAGGATGAGAAAAATCACAAGCCGAGCCGCCACACCCCAAGCCCTAGAGAAAATGGTCGGGCTGCTTATGAACCAAGCAGGTCCCAGAGTCCTGGAAGGAACTCCAGGAGTCCGGCCAGGTCTCGTTCTAGATCCTACAGGTCTGTATTGACTTAGTCTTCATCTTAGTTGAAGGAGAACTCAAAATGATAAAAAATACAATCACTTTACTCGTCATAATATTTGATTTTTTGAATATTTTGAAGTCGAGGGTCCCCGGTGAAATTTTCCTGGCACATAGAGATGTGTTATTGTTCTTGCATTTCCAACTATTACCACTGCCGCACTCCTCTTCCTCGCATATATTTGCCAATGTTGCTGGCTGCAGTTTGATTTAAATTTCTAACGCTGACCTTTTGTTCTGCTTTGCAGTCCTTGCTGATCGTTCCTTTGGTTTCATCCCAATCTTTTCGGTTTTTCCTGGAAATTTCATGCGTGGGATCATAATGTAGATTGTGAAAAAGAGAGAGGAAATGGTGCTTTATGAGGAATGGCTAGGTGGCTTCTGTTACGTTGTTTACTTTAATGTTTAGTGTAACTATCTTTTGCCGGAGATTTTATCGGAGCAAGCAATGTTTCTGAACGCTTATTTTGTGACTAGTATTAGGTACTCTCCTATGTTTGAAGCTTACTTTGTACCTTCTATAACTTGAAAAATGGACTATTGATCAACTCGGATGGTTGTTATCTTGTTTCTTTTCTAAATGATATGATTAAATATATGCTATACTATCAAATTTTGGATTCAAGTGTCAGCCCGAATCCCATTGTGTTCTGCTATTTATTAGGATTCTAATACCAATTCCATCCCAAGCATACGGTTGAAAGCATATGAACGTTTAACAATACATAGTGGAACATGTTTAAGGTTCAAGGGGGGGCCTTTTTGGATGCTAATGAGGTACAAGCAAAATATATCTTAATTATATTATACAGATATACAAGCTACAAATACGTATATACATGTTTGAAAATTATTACATCCTTTCTTGCAATGCAAGGTAAAATTTTGTAATTCTTTTTGGTAATTCTAATGTAATAAAGAATTTCAAATATTTTTTATATTCATCGTTGTTATTGAAAAATATTAATTAAATTGTTCATTGGAAAAAGAAAGGTAATTAAGTAATATCACGGACAAATTTATTATTATAAAAGCAAAACTAGAATTAAATTATTAGTAGGCAATCAAATGTTAAATGGGCTTGGCCAGGTTCACAGGCCGGCCCATTTGCATAAGAGTACTCAAATCCTTCTTCAACCTTTCAACTACAACTCTCTCTCTCTCTCTCTCTCGCTCGCTGAAAATCACCACTGGTAATTCTCTTGCTCCATTTCTCTTTCTACACACAAACAGTTGCGCGCAAACACACACACACACAGAGTCATATGCACGCATTCTCTCTGTATTTATCTCACGCATGCGTGTGCTCATACTTTATGTCCATATGCCATGTTCACCAAGTGTTTGATGTTATCCCTCACAGAGACTTCCTCAAGGTCACAGTAATCGATACTGAACTCACCTTTTCTTTTTCTCTTGATTATTTGTGTTGTTAATCCTTGAAGCATTTGAGTCAATGGAAAAAAAAATGCCAACAGTATGGCTTATTAATTTTTCATACATAGTAATTTAAGTTTAAATTATTTGCGCCCATGAGAAGTTTTGTGTTTCTTTGTGATGCATATAATCCACGAGAAGCTTCTGTTGTTTGTTATTTGTTGTCCTGCCGATGTGTTATTATGAGTTTCGGTTTTGGATTTTGGAAAATGAACTGCGTTCATGATTACCTGTTTCAGCTTGTGTTTATTGGTTTAACAGTTGAAGATGGGTGAGAAAAAGAAGGCTGGTGCTATGTTGGTGAAGCTGGTTTCGGCTGCTGGGACGGGATTCTTTTATGTGGTGAAGAAAACCAAGAGGCTCCAAAGCAATAACATAAAGCTCGAGTTCCGAAAGTACGATCCTCGTGTGAATCGCCACGTTTTGTTTACTGAGGCAAAGATGAAATGAGTTGAACTCATGTTTGTGGCCAAGATGCGTGTTTTCTGTTTTCTTTTGTTATCAATTAATGGTGCTATTGTTTCCATAGTCAACTGGTCCGGCAAAGTTGGCTAAATAGGGCTTGATACCATGCGAATATGTCTATGTTGTTAGTATCAACAGTCTTGTTATGCTGTCTACTATATGAAATTTTCGGTCCCCCATGGCTTGTTTTCATTAAGATTTGTCTAGATTTTTGGTACTCGTTTTAATTGCTTACCGGTCTACCTTAGCCTATTCGATTGGATGGCTGCTACGTATTTGTATTGGTTTGACTTTTAACTACATGCTGAACTTGGTCCTTACACTTGAAGTAGCTACTTGAGGTTTCAGCTAGGGAGAGGTGCATTATGTGGCATATATGGCTTTATAACATATTGTTGCTACTGGAAGTATGTGGGCTGCTATAATTTTAGTCTTTTAATTTATGCATCTATATTGTGAATCTAAAATCATGTAGCAGAGTCATTTTATTTAATTATTAATTTATTTATTTTTTTCCCTTCTCTTCAACCGACTTGTTTCGCTGCCTGGATTTTTTAAGTTCAATCAAGCTATTTGATCCATTGGATGACCAAGGCCAATATGTCTGGTCAGCTAAGACGAATTTTACTTGGAAAATATATTCAGCAGAAGCAAATTTGTCAATAGATAATGCTTTTTCTATTGTCGGTCTTATCTGTTTCTTTCAGTCACTTAATAATTTTCTTACTGCTTATGGTGTAATCATATTTGAGGTGAACAAGGCTGTATAGATTTTCTTGTTGCTCATGATGGCGAATCAGATTGAAAAGACGATGTCTTTGCTATATCTTAACTGCAATGTTTTCTTGCTTTTAGTATAATTTATATGAGAATTGACACTTGACACTCAGGATTCAGATATGTTGCAACGCCGAAGGAAATATCTACTAGTGGAATAAAATTTGTGTTTAACTGCATATGGTGAATCATTTATTGGCTATTAAGAGCTCAACTGTTGACCAACTTTTGCCTATTCTAAGACCCCCCTCCCCCCAACCCAACAACCCTACACAAGTCCTTTGACCTCATAATAAATTCTACCATTCCAGTTCAAATTCGCTGAGGTAGTTAGGTCTTAGCAGGAGTTATCACCTCATTGTGGACTGCTAGGCATTCTGGTCTTCAGCGCATTCATCTGACTTATACGATATTTTTACCTTGTCATCATCCATCATTAAGTAATTCCCAAACCCCTTTACTTGCAGTCTTGAGTTTCTTTGCTTATTTTTCTTTTTTATCTATCAAGACTTTTGGTTTCTGATGATGTTGATTGCTCGTTGAAATTGGTTGTTATTCATCGGTCACTGCCTTTTCTTTTCCTTAGTTGATATTTACTATTTTAATGAGCTCATTACATGTTCGATGATTTGGAGTCGATATGCTATGTGCTGATCTAAATCAGGTCTTCTAATTCCAAGAATTTGGAACAAAGATTTTTGAATCTATGTGAAGTGCTGTGATTAATTGAATTCTTGTTTCCTCCATTTTCGCCTTTGTCTGTGTTGTAAACAGGCCCAATGCTATTTCTGTTGGCTGCTCCATGCCTAAGCAGTTATGGTGATACACCATATGATTCACAGTTACATATGCAGATAACACATATTTAATTGGCACATTATTGGCAAAAAATCTTGCGGGGCTAAGTGCCTAACTCTGCCTATTTCAATCCATGTTTTATTTTTTGCATTGGTAATATATCAACACGTGTTTCATTTTCGATTTTATTTTATAAATATATGCCAAATGTATGTCATTCAGAACCGGTATCCTATAAGAAAAGATTTAGTACATATCATTGAAGACGAAACATTTATTAAAATAGATGATCTAAACTGTATATTTCAAGTAAGCGAATAAATAGGGGGATAATGTCTCAACGCCTTTGAGATTTATCATAATTACCAAAACTCTCTCTTGATGTTTAGATAATTATCATTACACCTCTGAAGTTCGGATAGTTATTATGAAACTTCTCGAAAATCCTAAATATTGCAAGTACACTTCTTTGGTAAAGGGGTATAATTATAATATTATAAGTCACCCTAAGATGTCTAACTGTGATTATGCGTATGCTCGGAAAATGTAACTGTAATTATACATTAACTGTATTGTACATTAAAAAGTGTAATGATAATTATTCAAATATCAATCAATATTTTGATAATTATGATAAATCTCAGGAAATGCAAAGCTAATCATCCGAATAAATAATTGTTGGTCGTAGTGCATGTTTAAACAGTGTTTAAAAAGTGTACAAATAGATATGATTATGTAGAATCCCATACCTGAAAGACAGGTGCCTATTTTTTCGTCAATGAAATTGACATCCTCCAATACATAAGGATCACTTAATAAAAAGCAATTGACTGATTGAATGTTGCTCATACTATTGCTCCATAGTGGAATTATAAAAAGTGGCCCATTGGTTGCCACTATTTGTGACAAGTATTAGTGCTAAGCCATGGAGGTACCAATTTTTTATAATTTGTTCTTCAAGCATTTTCTTTAAAATATTGCACTTAGGTCAATCATAAATTTAAATCGATTATCTTGATTGATGTTATAATGGTTAAAGGCGTTTATAATTAATAATGGAGTACAAAAATTATGCTAAGTTTCCTGTGTTTTTTCTCCGAGTATAATTGGGCTCTTGTATTCCACCTAAAGATATTTTTACTTATCAATTATGTGGATCAGATCTAAATCAAATCATAATTATATGGATCTCAAGTCGACAAGTAAAATAAATCTTCGAACCCAACTCAATAATTTGTAGTATCTATACTATTTGAATTCGTATTTGAGTTCGGTAGATATCTTAGATTCAATAAAAATATCGGACAATTAAATATATATATATATATATTAGAATTTTGATGTGCATATAGTATGTAACTTTTATAAAATAATTTGTACGAGATTTGAGTTTTTGATAATTTTAAGTTGTGGCCATAAATTTGTTAGATCATGTCATCAATCTTTGAAAGTATTGATACATTGATATTGGTATATTAATTGAACATAATCTCGAAAAAGAAAAAGAAAAAAAGAAAAAAAAAATCTTAAAGATATAATTATACATTATTATACTTGACATTCTTTGTTCTCTTCTTGATTAGCCTGCCCTTGTTTTTTGAACATTTTTTTAGAGCTACACTTGAGTGCCAATGATAAAATATAAATATTAGATTAACATAATACATAATTTTATTTTTTAGAAAATTATTATTAATATTATACAGGTTACTAATAGAGTAAAATGTATTATCAAAATTTGTATTCAAGTTTCAGTGGATCGGATTGCTTAATTCCATATTTGATTAATATATTTCGAATTATGGATATTTCCAATCAAACCTAATCTATCAAATATTATAACCAATTAAATATTCTAAAATTCAGATCGTATTCGAAATAAATGTTGTGCTAGTAACAACTCTATAACCAATGATTGATTTTATTTTTCTGGTTTCAACCATGAAAATGAAATTCTATTTCCTGAAGTACTCTTTCTTTTATATTTAAAATTAAATAAGTCAAAATTGAAAATGAAATTAATAGGGTTAATTTTTGTAATAATGTATTTATATCTTAACATATTTATCAAAGAATTTTCTCAAATACCCCTGACACGGAAATAAATACGATTAACAGTTGTCAACGGTTATGATTGACATTTTGGGTTAATTGTTCACCGTTAATGTTTTCGATACACTAAATTCAAATACAAAATTTATTTCCAAAAATGACATTGACTTAACGGTCGAAATTTAAAATCAGACGAGAACACAAAATCTAAAACCCTAAAATTGATCATAAACCTTTATTATACTTGAGCAGATATTATCTTAGGTTAAATAATTAATTGTTGCTCGTTATAGGTGATGGCTCAACTAATCGACCGGTATGCTTAACCTAAAATAACTAAAGAGGTGAGTGTCTTTAGCGAGCAATTCTGGAGATTTGTAGAATAAAATTGGCTAGTAGACCAAACACCTATAACTTGGGCTAACTTTATGAAAGAATTTATAGACAAATTCGTACCGCAAGTTGTATGGGATGCCTGAGAAAAAGAATAATTTTCACTTTAATATTAACACTTATCACTACTTACTGAATTTCGCTTCACACTTATCGTTACTGAATGATTGAGGTGTTTGTATTGAATATTATTTGAGGTCCAGGTATTCAGTACGTTAACCTGTAACCTCTTACGTGTAAGGCAAGTGCTTGTTGGAAAATTGTGTCACAAATGTGGTATGGGAACTTCACATGAGGCCATTTGAATAGAGGCTTGATAGCTATTGTTATAAGCAAATTCGATAAGTGGGACATGTTTATTCCAATTACCAGTAAAATGTACAACGTATAATTTCAACATACCTTTTAAGTATCTCATCAGTCTTTCAAATTATCCATTGATTTGGGAATGTATAGTCGTGCTAAATTACAGTTTAGTCTCAAAATATTTTTACAAGCTTTATTGATCAAATGCGATACAGACTGCGATACCATGCAATCCAATAATTTGTGAAACACATTTTCACTAAATGAAAAAATCCATATATATCTTGCAGTATTTC
Source organism: Handroanthus guayacan (assembly GCA_014898755.1). Lineage (NCBI taxonomy): Eukaryota > Viridiplantae > Streptophyta > Magnoliopsida > Lamiales > Bignoniaceae > Handroanthus > Handroanthus guayacan. The sequence continues at coordinate 163,744 of JACFYI010001436.1, read as the reverse complement.
TAACGCCCCATCCACGGTAGGGGTAAGAGAAAACAAAAAGCAACCCAAATTCTTGGAAAAACAGCAGATATCCCTACTTAAAAACATGAAACACATTTAGCATTTATCATAATTACAACAATCGGCCCCAATTATGACTAAATGCAAAGCACACCCCAAGAGAACAATTACATCATTATCCAATGACAAAACGGCTTCAAGAAATTCAAATACACCAAACCGACTGCTGAAATATACATACATTATCATCGTATCTCTATCCGTTCGTGATTTCTGCTGACGTGGCCCAATGGGATTATGCCCCTCCCCACTGTCCTTCTCTTACATTTCCTCCAACCCACACTATAAATGTTCAAACAAGCAAATGCTGTCTCATCCACTGTAATGCTCCATTAAGATAGTCATTATAACTGTAATCCTTAGTGCAATCCCGGGGATTTCTTGGGTTTTCAAGAATCCCTCAATTCAATCTTAATCTTTATTGCCATTGTTCATATGCAATCTAGACAGCATTTCTCTTGGATTTCTTTCTTCAAAGTCTTGATTACAGAGAGCCCTTTTCAAAACTCTATATAACGAGGGTGGTGTAAGGGAAGAGAAAAATACAAAGAGTTCTTAGTGTCTCTTCTTGGATATCTGTTATCTTTCCTTGTGTTTCTGTGATTTTAGTCGGTGATGGCTTTGAGTTCATTTGCTTTCTCTGGGAGTGTAAGCAAGGGAGTTTTTGGAGATGCTCAAAGGCACAACATTTTGGGCTTTCAGTGGCTGAATGGGGTGGATCTCAGCTGTCACTTTGTGTGCAAGAACAACCAGGTTTGAAAAAATTAATTTTTTTTTTATGTTTTTGATCAAGAATTTTAGGTAAAAGTACGCTTTTTAATACTTTTGTGGATTGTCAAGCAGCTGTTCTTCGATTAGATATAAAAATGAGTTCCCTTTTTTGTGTGGACTTATTTGTTTGATTTTTGTTTTTTTATCATGTATGATTTTGTTCTGTTTATGTTGTTCCATTTAGGACTGGAGTAATTGATTTTGATGGCTATTTTGTGCTGTTAGATGAGGAAAAGATCATCTGGGATTTGTGCATCATTGTCAGAAAATGGGGAATACTTCTCACAAAAGCCTCCTACTCCTCTTTTGGACACCATCAACTATCCAATTCACATGAAAAATCTCTCTTTGAAGGTATAAGAAACAAATCATCTGTATTTTTAAAAATAATCATCTGTATTTTTAATAATATTATTTTGATCTAAGAAATTTTTGGGTTTTTTAATGTTTAAGTAGCCTTTTACACTAGATTCTGTTCATGTTTTATGTAGGAACTGAAACAACTTGCAGATGAGCTCCGATCCGATGTTATTTTCAATGTCTCTAAGACCGGGGGTCATCTTGGTTCAAGCTTGGGCGTTATTGAGCTCACGGTGGCTCTTCATTATGTTTTCAATGCTCCTCAAGACAGAATACTTTGGGATGTCGGCCACCAGGTGATGGTTCTTTATCTGATGCCTTTATGAATTTGTACATGCTGATGATTACTAGATTTATTGTCTTTGTAATGATATTCTTGCTCTGTATGCTGCTGCAGTCGTATCCGCATAAGATTCTGACAGGAAGACGACACATGATGCCGACTTTGAGGCAAACTGAAGGTCTTGCTGGTTTTACTAAGCGGTCTGAGAGCATTTACGATTGCTTTGGAACTGGCCATAGTTCGACTACCATTTCAGCCGGACTAGGTATGATCTTATTCTAGATCAATAATGCGTTGGATAGGTGATCAAACAAGAATCTGTGGATTATAACTGAGCTACTGTCTAGTAGTTATGCAAGAGCTTTTATTTTGTTCTTAAGAACTGACACGTGTCACGATAAAACCGCTTAAATGAATGCTGGTACATTGCAAATTCCGACTCATTAAATGGAATTATGCCGCAGTTTACACGTGTATGCTGTCTTATCAATGGTTAGTTGTGCTAGTTACTATATGCAACCACGTGGAATTCGTTTCTCGTCTAGGTTTTCATTCTGGGATTTCTTGTCTGAACAGGGATGGCTGTTGGGAGGGACCTCAAAGGAAGAGATAATCGTGTAGTGGCTGTGATAGGTGATGGTGCAATGACTGCTGGTCAGGCATATGAGGCCATGAACAATGCAGGCTACCTTGACTCTGACATGATCGTTATTCTAAATGATAACAAACAAGTATCTCTGCCAACTGCCAATCTAGATGGTCCCATTCCTCCAGTTGGAGCCCTGAGCAGTGCCCTGAGTAGGTTGCAGTCGAATCGACCTCTCAGAGAACTGAGAGAAGTTGCTAAGGTTATTATTACAAATGAAGAATGCGAATTTAGAAAAACATTCTATTATCTTTGGTGTTCTTTTCATGAATTCTTGATTTGTTGTGGTCGAAATTTCAGGGAGTTACGAAGCAAATTGGAGGGCATATGCACGAGCTTGCAGCAAAAGTGGATGAATATGCTCGTGGGCTCATCAGTGGTTCCGGATCGACACTGTTTGAAGAGCTCGGACTGTACTATATTGGTCCGGTCGATGGTCACAATATTGATGACTTGACAGCGATTCTTGAAGAAGTTAAGAATACTAAAACAATGGGTCCGGTGCTAATCCATGTCGTGACCGAGAAGGGACGGGGATATCCATATGCTGAAAAAGCTGCAGACAAGTATCATGGTAAACTTTTAGCTAAAAGATATCGAAAATTTTTCATAGGGAAGAAATTATCAGTATAATCTTGTTAATAGCTTATTAACAACATCAGTTTTCTCAGTCTCTAGGTGCTATATGGCTCATTATCTAGGTTATGCTGTAATAAATGGCTGGTTTTTGTTGGCTAATGTAACTGCCAATAATAATAGTTAGGCAAAAAATTAATTTCTTGATAATTTTTTTGTCTCAAATATCATTTTTCAGCATTTGGATCTGATTTGCTTGGCAATTACAGGTGTAACCAAGTTCGATCCGGCAACCGGGAAGCAGTTCAAGGCGAGTGCTCCAACTCAGTCCTACACAACCTACTTTGCGGAGGCTTTGATCGCAGAAGCCGAAGTAGACAAAGACATTGTCGCTATCCATGCCGCAATGGGAGGTGGGACGGGTTTGAACCTCTTCCAACGTCGGTTTCCATCGAGATGCTTCGATGTCGGGATAGCGGAACAGCATGCTGTAACTTTTGCAGCTGGTTTGGCATGCGAAGGCATAAAACCCTTCTGCACAATCTACTCCTCATTCATGCAACGAGCTTACGATCAGGCAAGTCAATGCTCATTTCCCTCTACCACTGTCGTTTATTGTTACTTTTTGAGCTCGTTAAGTTCTTAACAAAATGCTCTTGTTTCCCGATTCAGGTGGTGCATGACGTTGATTTGCAGAAGCTGCCTGTGAGGTTCGCGATGGATCGAGCTGGATTAGTCGGAGCAGATGGTCCCACCCATTGTGGGGCGTTTGATGTTACGTTTATGGCATGCTTGCCGAACATGGTGGTGATGGCTCCTTCTGATGAGGCCGAATTATTTCACATGGTTGCAACTGCCGCAGCTATTGACGATAGACCAAGCTGTTTCCGATATCCGAGGGGTAATGGGGTAGGCGTAGAGCTTCCACCACAAAACAAAGGCGTCCCGCTTGAGGTACTTCACTAAAAAGGTGTTGTGGTGAACTTATCCAAAACATCTTGTAAGCTCCTTATAAGATGTTAGACTTACTTCAGGTTGAAGTGTTTGGATAAAGCAAGATTTTGGAACTTATAAAATGTTGAAATGACAATATTGTAATAACATGGTTATAATTCAAATTGGCACGTTAAGATCTTATAGATCTTATAAGATGTTTTGACGAACTATAAGCTCACTCAAACACCCTCTTAACTCCTAAAGCTCTCTGAATTCCAAAAAGAAATGCAATGTTCCTTTATCGAATAAGAACTAACTCGACTTTCTGAATTTCCTCAGGTTGGTAAGGGCCGTATACTGATTGAAGGAGAGAGAGTGGCTCTCCTCGGATATGGGACAGCTGTTCAGAGCTGTTTGGATGCAGCGGACTTGGTAAAACCCCACGGTTTACAATTGACAGTTGCAGATGCTCGTTTCTGCAAGCCGCTCGATCGTGCTCTTATCCGCAGCTTGGCTAAATCACATGATGTTTTGATCACCGTGGAAGAAGGGTCGATCGGTGGCTTTGGATCGCACGTGGCTCAGTTTCTTGCTCTAGATGGACTTCTTGATGGAAAGTTAAAGGTAAAAACTTCGAATAATAGTGCTAAATATACAAACTAGTGGGGTGCTTTGAGATTCTTGTGCACTTTAGCTTAAATTCTTCGTAGCAAAAGCAAAAGTCACTTTATCAAACACTCTAAATCACTTTTCAATAGCTAAAAGAAGACCAATAGTGAAGTACTGTCAAACACCATAAACCATCTGACATTTACTTGAGACTAAACATATGATCAAAACGGCCTAGTAAACGCCTTCACACATTCATTTTGAAACCGATACTTTCCCATGCAAAAGTGATCATAGATACACTTGAACAATATGGATTATTTATGGGTATCAGATAGATAATCACTTTCCACATTTGAAACTTGCGCAGTGGAGGCCACTTGTCCTTCCCGATCGATACATTGACCATGGATCTCCAGCCGACCAACTGATGCAAGCCGGGCTCACACCATCCCACATTGCGGCTACAGTTTTCAATATACTCGGGAAAGCTAGGGAAGCTCTGGAGATTTTGTCATAAAAATCTGTTCTAGAAAACGTCTTTCATAGTCTGTTTTGTAGTCTTGAAAGGTGTAAATTCTGGGCTTATGTTGAAAACTCATGTTCGTGTGGTATATTGCTACTCTAGTTATCGTCAAGATCGATTTATCGATGTAGGTTAAGTGAACAGAAGATATAGGAAATAGAAAAGAGCAGAATATTAGCTAGGCACAATAAACTGTTCTTGCAGGGTCGTTTATGTAAAAAGAAACATGCATGTGTTTAAGAATAATTGTTGTTGTCATTGTTGTTCTTGTTTTTTCTTTTGTGTGTGTGTGAATCTTTATTTTTTCAGGATGTTTTTTTGTTTTATACTAATTTGGGGCTACATAAAGAGAGCTGTGAGGAGATTATATATTATGCTTCTAAGATGGTTTTTTGATACTAATTTCAGGCTATATAAAGAGAGTTGTGATGAGATTGGATTTTATGCTTAGTCATTCAAGTTGAAGGTCACGGTTGTGTTGTTATTACATTAAATGCTAAAGGTTTGAATATGATGCATTAAATGCTAAAGGTTTTGTTTGTTTTGTTATTATATCAAATAAATAATTTTGATAGGGATATTTTGGTTGTGGTGAACTGAATCCAACTAGGAGGTTGAGGTGGAGATGAAGCAAGTATATTGTAGGTCGAGCTTGCAAGACAGTTTAGGTTTGCAAAAATGCACTCCGCATTAATCTTTTGATGTTTAAGTCAGGCCGAACAAATCGATGAGCGGGTAAGTAAATGCGAAAGAGGTAAATTGGTTGTGTGTAACAAATGAGAACAGAAAATGCATAAAGTATTTTTATGGAGGGTAAGCAGTAGTGCGTTGTAGCGGGTACAATTCATGCAGATATCTTGGGATCCAATTTGTATATTCGGCATGGACTGCAATAAATGAAGCTTGCAAGTGCATTAATGGGGCTGAATCACTAATCAAGACGAAATGATGTTCACCACAGGTCCACATGTGAGTTTGGTTGTTGTGGGATTGGGATGAGGTTGTGAGTGGTCGAGATTCGACCCCTTATGGGATGTCGGACTCGCCCAAGGGTATCAATATGCTCAATCATCAAGGTCCCCCACTTGCTTCGAGGTCAAACAAAGTCTTAAAGGCTTCTATTTGGGTCATGATTGTCCTACAATCCATTCGGGTCGACCTCATAATCGAATAGACACGAGAGGAATTTACAGGACAAGCAATGTTTAAGAAACTGGATCGGTGATTGAATCGGTGGTCTTACTACTTATTGATTCATTCGATTTAAGCACTAATTCAACCGGTGTGATGTCATAATTATATTTATTTTTATATAAAATCATATATATAATGAAAAAAAAAAAAGAAAGTGGTTGTTGTTTTGTGAATTTGAAGACAATTTGAAATTTTTTATTGAAAAATAGAAGAAGCAAGAAGAAGCGGCTATTGTCTTGTGAATGTGAGAAAAGAAAGTGAGAAGAAAATCTTAAAAAGAGGCCTTTTTTTGGCTAGGGTTGGATTTTTTTTTGTCATATTTATTTTGGTAGGTCGGATCATGGATATTTATAATAAAAAGACAACGTTTACCCGATGAAATCAAAATATTTATTTAGCAAGTAATAATTCGGCATTTATTACAAAGAGATCATGTTTAGATAATGGAATGTAAGACAATCAAGACACCAATAAAAATTGTTACATTTATCAAGTGATTGATTTATAATAAAACAAAAAATTTCTAATCTAGGGAAATGATGTCGCCCCAACTATTTTAAGCAATTATTGTAGTACGATATTTATTTTCCATTTTCTTGCCAAAATAAAGTATAAACAACTATTGGGCTATGGAGCGGCATGCCCAGGCCATATACATTACTGGGCCAATTTGATTTCCCAATAATTGGGCTGGGTCTGTCCAAACCCATTTATTGATTACTATTGCGCTGGTCTGGCCCAAGAGCCCGATCCACAGTGAAACCCGCGAAGCTTTTTGAACGATGAGCTATAAAACCCTACAGATGATGCCCCAAAACCTGCTCTAATCACCATATAATTTACTTTATACTCGTTAATTTTGCTGTTCATCTCTATTTGTTGCTCGTTCAATTGTTTATATTTGAGCAAATTCAGATTTTGAGGCATTTTTTTTGCGCCAATGCCGCGGTACTCTTTCATCTTTTTTCCGTGTGTTGTTTTGTATACGAATTTTTAGGGTGTTTTTGGATATTTGTTTCAATTACTGAGAGAATTGATATTTGCTTGCAGGTACTACTGCGATTATTGCGACACTTACCTGACCCATGATTCCGTAAGTTTATTCTTTCTTTAAATTATGCGTGGTTTGAGTTTGGTTTTACCTTAATTGATTTATGTCTTGGCATGTGATTATTTTGGAGCACTTTGTTTCAGATTAGTTTTCCTGATTAAGTCGGAAAGCTCATTTATCACATTGTTAAATCTGGCGAGTTGTTTGATTAAGCTGTCAGCAACCAAGTTAAAAAATGAAAAATGAAAAATGAAAAGAAAAAATTTTAAACTTGATTTTTGAAGAAAAAAGAAAAATTCAATGCAAAGTCGACGGGAAAGAACAAGCAAATGGAGTACCAAACATTGGAAGTCTAGATCTAGCTAAAGTTCATGCATAGGAGATTGAAAGACTGGCATCGAGGTAGTTAATAAAACACACCTGATAAGCGATACCAGAAGCGCATCTGTCCCTGTCACGAATAGCTTAAAGTTTGGAGTTGAATGATGAATGTGATGGATTCTTAGATGTCACCTAGGTGATGTAAATCCTAGTTTCCTAGTAAGTCTGCTAAACTTTGATCATTCTAAAAGCTATATTTGACAATATCTTTTAAGAAGGAAAGGGAAGAAAAACACACTTCTAATCTGTGACCTATTTTACATGGACTAGAATGGGATGTGTTTAACCACAGTTCTATGAAAATTGAGGAGCCACTTGCTTAATATGCATTTTGTCCTTTACCTCAAACTCTGATGTACGCATAAGTTGTGTATACTGTTCTACAATTTGTGTAAATACTCTTTTAAGTTTCTGATGCTTCTATGGGCCTCTGCACTGTGCCCTTGTTTTCTAAGAATAAGATGTTTGCTAACAGTGTCTTTATTTTTCCAGCCCTCTGTTAGAAAACAGCATAATGCCGGTTACAAGCACAAGGTATGGCTTCATATAATCAGTTTGAGTTGTTTTTTACCCTTTCCACTGATGATGAATTTATGTTGGTATCCAGGCAAACATAAGGGCTTATTACCAAAAGTTTGAAGAACAGCAGACACAGATTTTGCTTGATCAGAAGATCAAGGAGCATCTTGGGCAGACGGCAGTATACCAACAGATTGGTGCAGCCTATAATCAACATCTTGCTGCTTTCCCTGGAGGACGGCCACGCCTACCTCTCATGCCACCCCCCGTGATGCCTCTTCCAGGAGCAGTACCACCCCACTTGGCCCCGGGTACCAGGCCTCCTGTTTTGCCGTTACCGGTTCCTGGTGCTTCCGGTAAACCAACTATCCTTGCAACTTGATTAATTACATTACTGATGACCAATTATTATCTGTTGTATTGAGCTGAGATAATTAATGATCTAAATGAAATTTGTAGTCCATTTTTTAAAAGAGCACTCAGTAGAAGCATGTGGGCTTTGTTGAATGGCAATTAGGTCTTCGGCCTAGCCAACTCAAAGAAAGTCGAAAGCGTTTGCATAGTTTTGTGAAATTGAGTTGGTGGGTTTGTTATCTTTCTTCCCTTGATTCCCGATTATGTACTGGGGAAAAAATATCAAATAAACCAAAGAAAAATGACTTTGAGAAACTAATTTGCCATACAAAATTTTTCCTTCTGGGTGTGTCAGGTTATGCAACTGCTCCAGTGGTGCCAATGCAACCCCCACCTGGTTCTTCCTTGCCGCAACAACCAAATGGGATGCCAGCTCCACTAAGTACAAGTACCCCCTCCCCAGTTCCAGGAGTAGGCCCAACCCCTAGCTCTAGTAGTGTGCTACCTTCTGCTACACAGATATACAATGTTAATCCTCCTGGGGCTGCTGCTGCTGGTGGTGCTACTGGTCCAGCAACTACTGGGAGCTATTCTTATCCACAAGCTTCTCAGACTAGTCATTGATGTACATATGAAACGGTATGCTATTCGTAGTCTTGTTTGATGCTTTGCATACATCTGTATTTTTGCATGATTAACAAGTTATCTCTTCAATATCTATGAGCTTGCAGGGGTGGTGCATGTACAAATATTGGATAAACGACTTCAAATCGTCGAGCCATTTCTGTGAAACAATGAATCAATTCTGGACCTAATGATATTGGCTTTCCTATGTATTTTGCAGGCTAGAGTATTCAGGACTTCAAGTTGTGCGTCCTTCTGAATCCTGAACCTTTCTAATACGTCTCGTCTAATTCTCTCTCATCTCTCCTTTTGACACCTCGGTGGCTACTTGGTTAGATGGTCATTTGAGCACTTATTTACAGCTGCAGTGGAATGTTGTAGTTCAAATATCACAGAGAGAGATTTGGATACAGCTGCACCGAGACCATGTTTCTGGAATCAGTTACCTTTGTAAACTGCTTATTCTGCCAGTAATCATTAAAGTTATGAAGTTAATTGTGGAATTGGTTCTCTATACTTCTAATTTTGTGACAGTTCAAGCCGTGTTCTAATGAATCAAAATGTATGTTTCTTTTCATATGGCTTATTTATTTCTCTGTTGATAGGTAGTTTTGGTGTATGATGCTCTTAGAGATCTTATCGCTTTTGCCCGTAGCATATTTCAGAGAGGAAAGTAATTGAATTAACCATGTCTTCTTTTGGCAATTTCTTGTGGTCTGATATACAAACTTCATGGTCTTATTCGAAACAAATTGCCCACTTTTCTTGCAAGGATGTCAAAAAAAGATGAGGTATTAAAAATATGATTGAAAACGATAGTATGTTTGGACGGTAAAAAAGAAAATAGGAAACAAACTCAATCTTTTTGGTACAGTTCATCCGTTGTTTTCAATACAAAAACTAAAAACAAAATAATAAGAAGCACCTTATACATTCAAATGTACAAGCTCAGAAATGTATAGTTTTGAACAGCTTAGAAAGGGCTAAGCTAACAAGTGACAAAGCATAGCTTCTACATCAAATAAACCAATGGGCAAATTCAATAATTAATAAACCAATGGGCAAATTCAATAATTAATAAACCAATGGGCAAATTCAATAATTAATAAGGGGGGCAAAAATCAAAATTTATGCAATCACTACCAGTGAAGAAAAAGAATAGCTTGATCGGTAAACAGACTATTAACATGGGAGTGCCATTGACACGGAAAACATATTTACACACCAAAGTGCTGTTAAGAGTCCATAATTTGCATTACATTACATAAGAATAACATCCCGCACGGGGTGGAAAACCTCATTACTTGGATCTTGTTACAGGATGATACCGATTCTTCTTTTTCACCCATATAGTCGAACGAGTCCTCTTGACATGATCTGCAAAGAGACGGTGCCTGCAAATGGAAAAACAAGCATTAACGCATATAAAACAGATCTTTGGCACTGCAAAATGAACATGAGTTCAGATACAAACCTTTCGTACTCTAGCTTCTGTTTAACTATGCCGTTCAAAAACAGTTCTGAACTATAGACAGCACCACCTGCAGGTAAATTGCAATGAGAAGATTGTTCCTTATATTTAGCTAAGAGTAATGGTTTGAAGAGAGTGTATTTCAACCTTTCTCAAGAAAGGGGACACAGATATCATAATCTTCTTCACAAGATAGAATCAAGAGATCATCTGGAAGTTTTTCATCCTTCAATGCTGATCTGCCAAGTCTCTCGACCGCCTGATGACAAAGGAAATGAGAATTAGCATCTGGCATTCAGATAGTTTCATTTGGAAACATAAGACTCAAATTTTGATACAGTTCATCCATTGTTTTCAACAGAAAAAATAAAAACAAAAATAATAAGAAAAACCTTGCACATTCAAATGTACAAGCTCAGAAATGTATAGTTTTGAACAGCTTAAGAAGGGCTAAGTTAACAAGTGACCAAGCATAGGTCAGTAGAATAGTCAAGCTGAACAGTCAAGCAAAAAGAAAAGGCAAAAATTTTGAGGGAACCTACTTACCAAACCATGAACCGCTGTGACCAAGTTTGCGAGAATATCTTTCCCGGGCTTTGTATTTGGAGTAATGAAGACCTTTTGTCCCTGCACTAACATTGTGAGAAAACTGTAAAGTTATAGAATCTCATTTTTGCAACAATCAAATATATACCTGTAAAAGTGGATGTTGACACGCTTTTGAGAGAGAAACTGGCAAAGAGAAGCCAAACTCCCTTTCTTTTTTTGCATCTCTAAGTATGTAATTTTTCTCATCAATGAGACAATTAGCTTCTCCACAACTTTCAAGCCATAAGCGAGTAACCACAGGTTTTCCAGAGGCAATAGCTTCTAGCATATTCCTAGTGCGGACAAATTCATCAGCCACAAAATGCGTGGCATCTGACATACAGGACGCAACTGCACCCCCCAGCCGAGCCAATATCTGTAACCCCAAAAAAAAAAAGGAAAAGCACTAAGCAATCTACACCTTGACATATTAAGTTGCACAGATAAGTAAGCAAAAGAAAGTAAGATTACCTTTTTTTGCTGCTTGACAACATCCAAATCCAGGTGCTGGCTAAACAAAACTCTAACGTTTGTGATGTCTTTCCTCTTTCTGGATTCTTTCACTTCACTAGATGTTCCTGCTGTAGCGGTTACCAAGTTATTAAGTTCTTTAATAAGAGAGAACCTAGAAAGACTCTTTCTGCAAGATTGTTTGTGATATTCATCCCCCATGCAGATAGGAGATACATTTTTCATTGGTGTTGCACAAGCAGCAGCAGGTGTTGCACAGGAGGAATTTCGACATCTTTCGCCTGGTGAGGCTTCTTCTCTGTTATTTGTTTCTGTGCCTTTAGCAGATGTCTCAGCATCATTTTTCTTGTCATGTTGGTTAGATGTGCTGGCACCTACCACATCATTTAAACTTGCTTTCACATTCACGTGATTAGAATCACATTCAGCAGCCTCATTCCTTGCACTGTCATTGTCTATATTTTGGTGTGAGAATGTTTTTTCGGACTCATCCGAGGAAGACAAAGCTGGACCATTACATATAGATGTGTGATTTGGATGTTTCCTGCCAGACTTCGGGGAAATGCCTGCAGCAACCTGCCTTGCTCTTTTTAACCTTCCACTATAATGTCTGTCAGCTTCATGCCCAACAAACATTTCTTGGTTAGATCTTTTTCCTCGTGGATTATCTACTGAATCAGTATTTGAAGCACTAGCTGTACCACCACATGTTTTATTTAATTGCTTAAACCCAGTTGATCCAGCCTTTCTAAGTTGCTGAATGGTGACAATTACAGCATTTTTATCTTTGGCAGTAGTCCTCCTTTTTCTGAGGACATGAGCACCTATCACATCATTTATCTCCTCCTGAGCATCGGATGAATTAGCATCTGCTTTTAAACGATTTAACTCTGTGCATTTCCTAGTTCGATGAGCCACAGACTCAGGAAATTCAGGTTGTTGATGCTTCTCCTCAGACATTTGACCAGTTGATTCCGCTCCATGATGTGCCAGCCTACTTTGTCCTGCCTCCCCTAGCACTGTATCACGCCTCTTCCTGAGTTTCTTGGGCTGTTTTTGTGGAATAGAGGACCCCTTACTGCAGTTGACGCTGGTCCTCTTTATCTGTTTGGCTTGTCTAGTAACAACTCCAACAGAAGCAGGACAAGGTATTTTTGAAGTCTGATGTTCTGAATGAGCAAGTTTATTGCTCGATTGACTTTTTCTAGTGGCTTTTCTTGTGCTGTGGGCACCTTTATTAGGATCATTACTGTCATCGTCAGGCAAGGATACCTCAAAACACAAATTTTCCATTGCTTCAGCAGCCATTTGAGTATCAGGACCTATACTCATGTCTGGAACATCCTTCTCTGCAACATTATCTGCCAATTTGGGCTCAGGAACCATGTTAACCTGTTCATCCAAATCCTTCATAAGATTCTTATGGAACCCCTTTTCTCCACAATAAAGCGATTTTCTCTTTGCTCTTAGTTTATGCAGCCCTGAATCTGAGTAAACTGAATCCCCTAATTTATTCTTAGTGTACTTATCCTCTTTCTCATCCCCATTATCTCCAACCGCCTTGGCACTTCCAAGGTCAGTACAACTCCGTTTCCTAGGTTCCGTAGAGCAACTTTCCTTTGGACCTCCCTTGTCAAAGAAAATTTCCTTTTTCTTTAGGAAAAAATCTCCCCCACCATCATCTTCACGAGTATCATCCCAATCATAAATTTCATGTTCTCCATCTGCACTTTTCAGAGTAGAACTTTTGGCCAAATCTCGAGAACCTTTTCCAACAGAGACAACCTTTGGTTTTTCTGCTTTGTGAACTCCAGTCCCAAAGCCTTCGTCACATTCCATAACATTAAGATCAAGAAACCTGTCCACTACCTCGAGTGCATAGGCTTGAGATAGTTCTCCAGGTTCCTGAGAATTGGCATAGCTTAACCCTGCCAAGCAATTTTCAGCAGGCAACTCAGGCATATCCGGAGGACCTGTATGGTTATCATCAGCTTCTGACTGACCGTCTTCAGCAACTTTATCCTCTCTGAAAAGTTTCCTCATGGCTGTACCACCAACCTTGCATTTGTTTGAATTTTTCAGTTCCCCACAGTATTCATCGTACTCATTCTGAAGACATTCCTGATCATTTTTCCTGCCAATAAGAGATGAACCAGCTTGCTCACATGTATTTGGCTCCACAGAAGATCTATCGCTACTATTCCTTTTAGCACCTTGGGCACGAGCTGCCAAACCAGAGGCCCTAATTGATGCAGTGCGGATAGAGGTAAATCCTCTGCAGACTGATCCTGGAACAACACATCACAAGTAGGTAAACAAAAGCAATCTTAAAACCATAATAAGGATGTATAAGAATGAACCTTGAAATGTAATTAAATCAACCATTCTAATGCACGAAAAGCTTGCCCAGTAGGCCCACAGCAATACAATGATAATAAATATATGCTAAATATAAAAAATGGAGGTTATATGTACTTATCTTTCTTTCACTCAGCTAAAATTTACCCATGGTGAGATGCTAAGGCACTAATAAAAATGATCAGCACAAAAGTAAGCAAGAATGCTATAACAATCTCAAAAATTTTGCAACTCTAAACAAAAAACCCTTGCTAATGATCCCTTGTCCACAGGCCAAGAATCAGTTGAACAAATTTATATTCAAATGAACATGATAGATAAGATATTGTAATCAAAAGTATTGTCTGTGTGCGCATGTGTGTGTGTATATATATCGATCAGTAAACATACAGTACATGTTGGCAAAAACAATATAAATTGGGGGGAAACAACACATTAAATGCGTAATTAGAAAGTACAGAATTTCACCGTATGTATCAGGCGGTGCTCCAGAAGTGTAGTCACCTTGTTTGGGATGATCATTGTTAACTTTGCTCCCTGGTCCAACTGAAACACTGCTATCAGTTCTCCAGGGGTCATCCTGAGATAATTCTTGCGTCTCACATGCAGCTTTATGTTTTAAATCAAATTCGTTCAAAGCACCAATGTCAGCATTAAAGTCATTTGGCATATTATTCATGCAATCAAGATCATCCAAGACTTGAGTTTCACCGGCAGGATCCACCACTTGGGTTTCCCCAGCAAGATCCACCACTTGTGCTTCCCCAGCGAGGTCCAACACTTGTGTTTCCCCCGCAAGATTCACTAATTGAGTTTCAAATGCATCTTCCAATAGATAAGTATCATCAACAGGCACCGTATTGGTGATATATGAAGAATCGTTGGCTCCATCGTCTTCAAAAAAGCCACCTGACATATTAGAAAGAAAAAAAAGGAAAGGAAAAAAAAAAGGGAGGAAAGCATCTTGTTACGACACAGAAAACTTGTTTTCCTGCATTTCCAAGCAAAAAAAAAATGCTATAATTTTCTAAGAATCTGCAATATCAAGATTCAAGAGAAGCACAAAACTGTTCCAGAATTGCTCCTTTTGACACCAAAGTGTATGCCAACATAACATTTTTACTTGTATAAAAAGAATTACTGGAACATAAAAAACTTGAAGTTGGATCCTGACTACAAACGTAAACGCATCCATCACATTGTTTTAATTAAACTACGTAAGCCAAATAACCAGCAGGCTCTCTCTATTTCAAACTGTCACTGTAGCAGCCATAAACCCTAAAACATTAAATAGCACACTTTCTCAAGCACTAAAAGAATCTTATTTAGACTGTACCCTAACAAATTGTATACCGCGTAGAATGAAACGCTGATTGCAGAGTGATTTCTCAGCATTCAGAGGGAGAAAATAATATATATATATATATATATATATAAAAAGGAATCTTCATCAGGGAACCAAAAAAAACAAAAAGATAAATCTTTATCACCAAAACCCTAAACTTCACTAAGATATAATAAACTTCCTGTTACCAAAATCGGAACTCATAAATTTCAATAGTTTCACGACTGCGATAATCCAGTAAAAAGTACATCCGATTTAACCATAAAGTGAAAAACCAAAGTACCAGGAGAAAACTGGCTGTCAATTTGCTGCGTCTCGAAGTCGCTTAAATCTATGTCGAAATCATTCTTTCTTGAATCATTATTATTGTGACAATTTTCATCATCATCAAGAGGACCCATTTCAGTTCACCCGCAAACTAGTCGAAAAATAAATAAATAAATAAACAGATACAGATCAAGAATTTTTTTATACAGGAAACGGGAGGGAAAAAAAAAAAAAGGGAAATCCTAATTTCCAGAAAAATAAGAAAAAAAAGGGAATCAAATTAGAAAAATAAAAATCAAAAAAGGAGAAATTACAGAATTTGGTAGAAGCAGAACTGCGAGTGACTCAGAGGATCATACGATAAGGCCGGGGCATAAAAGGGAATTGGAGGGAAAATTGGGCGAGGGTGGTCTCTTTCCACTGTTTTGGAGGGAAAATCGAACCCTAAAATTTTAACGTGGCGTGTACCGTCCGATCAACTCGAGTCGAGGGATTGTACGATCAAAATTTTCACTTGAACATGTGAATCCAAACTAAAAACATGAAATTTTATGTCTAATTTGAAATCGAGTTATAAGAGTAAAATTTTTATTTAAACATGTAAAATTTAATTTAATAGTCCAATTGTGAGGTTGGAGTTTTGAATTATATTAAAGAAGTACGGAATATAGAGTTGATATGTGACATAAATTGACCGAGTTGAATTAAATTTGCTTAAATTTTCCCCTAACTTTAATAAAAGTATTTGATACTAATTGTGATTGTTAACTGAGTTGAGTTTAAATAAAATTTAAAGTCATTAAGAGTACAATTCAAGTAGCTTATATTTTTTCCACATCTATATTTTTTTAAGTGATTATGTAAAATTTTAGACAAGTTTTACGTCTTATCAAATTAAAAATGCATTCAAATTTGGTCTGTCATACTTAATAAATCAAGCTCAAATGAGCTATTATCATCAAGTATTGAGTAGTTTGATTATCTTCATCCCCAAATAGAAATATAAGTATATAACTTCAAAACGTTGTTTATCAAGAGAATATGCAATTTCTTCTTGATATTATGGCATAGATACATAAATACAAATGTTATACATGGAAGCAACATATAAAATCTAGTAATTCGGTACTAATGACTTAAAAACAAATGTCAATGAAGTCTTGTTCTAGTAGTAAAATGAAGGTCTAATAATTACAGAAGTCATGAGTTCAATTGCCACTAATATATAGAGCTATTTTTCTATTATATGATAGGTTTGCTTGAAGATTTTTCTAGATTATAGTAGTGAAATGTAAAAATTGGTTTATGATAATATATTGCTTGAATATATTAATCATTTCTATTAAAAAGAAAAGTATAAAAAAAATTAATCTATTATCTCGCTTCAATTTCTATCATCAAGTGTTTGACACTTGCTAAAAAGCCCATAAGTCATTCAATACTAATAAATGGGGCCACAATACTTCAATCACAAAACAAGATCCTCTACACAACCTTTGAAGATAAACAAAGTATATATTACTTAAAATCAAGAATTCCAAGAACAAAAACCTCTTCAACAAAAAATGAACACAAAAACAATACATTGAATATGATCCAAATCCTGTCTATCCTTGTTTTAGTCTCTCAAAGGGGATAACAAATCTATAGCCATTTTTGAGCTTTGAGAAACATCAATGGCTGCTCAAATCATGTGGCAAAGAAGCAGGATCGAGCTCAAAGAATCTCTCAATCCCATTTAAACCTTCTTTACATTTCATTTCAGCAGAAGGAACTCTATGGGACAATCTGAATCTATCCTTAACTGGGATCACTTCAAAATCCACTTCATCTTCCTTAACTCGACAGAAAAGCGAAGTAAACCCTTTCATCTTACGCAAAAATATTATAGAAACACCAACATCACTGTCATAATCCGACAAGATTTCTACAACCTCAAACTCGTAAACTTCATGTCTCTCTGGATTTTGATACCATTCGAAATCCCAGTTCTTGAAAAGAGCCCACGTCTCGCCTTTTCTTGGATGTACCTCATAAACGTTAGGTGAGTTGACATGATTTTGCCAGGTTATTAAATGGGAGAAAATTGCATGATCTTCGATGATTTCAGTGTATCCAAGTTTGAATTTCCCACAAGAAGTTGGCAAGCCTTGATATAACCATTTTCGTTCGTTTGCATTATGAGGGTATGGTTCAAGCCAAGTAATCTGCAGCTTAAAATCTTCCGAGATAACCTTAGTGATCAAAGCATAGAATCGTGGCATTGCATCCAATGTATCATAAGTAGCCCATACTTGTCCGGCTCCAAAGCACCTTTTGGCCCTTTTTGCATCAAAATCGTTAAATTCTGCAGCCAAATATTCAAGAATCTTTGCATCTAATGCAATCCCAGAAGCTGAATAAACTTGAAGCTCGGAAATTCTAACATTTGGCAAACTCTTATCATCACAACTTTTTTCATTTTCTTGAGTCTTAGAAGCAAATTTAGCTGCCCTTTTGCCCTGTTCATCAACTTCTTGTGCAGAAACATCGAAAGAACTACTATTTTTCGACCTTTTCAACCCACAGTCAATCTCTACATCATCATCCATACCGTCTGCATCATCTTCCACAACACTATCTTTCTTTGACCTCCTTTTTTTCCTACAATCTTTCATCGAACCCTGAAACCCCCTCCGCCTTTTTCCTCTCTTCGACCCTTCAAAACTAGTCCCTTTCGACTCATCCCTTTTCTGAACTCTTGAAGAACCATAGTCCCACAACACCTCAGCCTGACACATACTATCATACCACCTCCGCTTCTCACTATCTGAAAGCACGATTTTCGCCTCCCGAATCAGCTGAAATGCATCAGCTGCTCCAGGAAACCTGTTTTTATCAGGATGAAGACTTAACGCCAATCTATTATACTGCCTCTTGATTGACGCTTCATCAGCTGTTTTCTCAATTTGCAGAATTTTATACCAATCCATCTCATTACCACACACTTTCTCAACAGCATAACAATGAACATCACAAACAAGAATCATTTGAACAATATTTTCTAAATCAGGACAAAGTTTCTGCGCTATTTGAGCATATTTACGGGCACCCATAAAATCCTTTTTTCCCATTTTTTCAAGGGCCATTTTCTTTGCTATAATGGCCTCCTCTCTATTGCAATGTTCCATCAAGAAATAATAGTTTAAACAAACTAATTCAATCTCGCATGCCTCAAGAAATTCACACAGAATAATCCCAGAAAAATTAGCATCAAATAAGGATGTAATTACTTACGATCAAGATAAAAAACGTGTCCTCCAAGGAACAGAAATCTGATACATAAATAGAATCCAATATTAGCTGAGAATTACACAGAAGTACTTGCGAAAATAGCAGTCCTGAATGGACTATGATAAGACCAACGAATGTTGAAAAATGAATAGACGTAGAAAAGGATTTGTTTCCTATAGAACTGCTGTCTCTTCTATACCCGCGGTAGCAAGAACCCAACGTCTGGGAGGCTGTTGAGGTTTAACCTAATTTTAAAATATTATTTTTTATTTGAAAAATTATAATAATATTTTCTTTCATTATATTTCTATTCAATGCCTTTTACACCTTAAATTCTCTATTTCTTTTTTTGATAAATCCTCTATTTCAATTAATATTTTATCCTCTACTTTATTATACGAATGCTTAGTAAGTATACGACATTCACAAACTTTTATTTTTATAAGAAATTATCTAAGAAAAATGACTTGATTTTGATATAAAATAAAAAAATGAAAATTGAAATGTTATTTTGGAAGATTTTATGGGCTAATTATTTTGACTTGGATTTCAACGTAGAAAATTTTACAATTAAATAATTCCTGTAGAAGTTCAAAGTAAAATAATTAGAATATACTTCAAAGATAAAAGTTTTTTTTTTTTTTTTTGAGAAGAAATTGTTAAAAGGTTACTAAATCACCTAAATAATTAGGAGCATTTAAAAAATAAAATAAAATGCCCAATAGAGAATTATATTATAAAATATAAAAAGAATCAATTCCATATATAGATTACTAAAAATAACTTACAGAAAATTTTGGGATTGAATAGATACTTCATGCAGCAGTTTGGGGCATTAAAGTTCACGACGGCATGCACTAGAGCCTGCTTAGGCATAATGCAATTAAAATGGTCATAATTTTTGATTTGGGAGGAGCTATGAGACATAAAATGTATGCACGTGAAGTTCTTTGTAGGAAGAATTTGGGCCCTCATTGTTGTGCAGTGAGGGCACCATGGAAGGAGTTCGAATTTTGTCATTTCAGTGGCTACACGTACCTCTTTTGGAAACTCTAATAGGGATTTTACTCATGTAGAATGCTTTCCGGTCCCAATTTTGTCAATAAGCATTATCTTGAGTCTATCAACATACTGTGCTAAATTTTGAAATTTTTTGAGCCTAGAACGAACACTATTTGTGATAGTTTAGAGTATCTAAAGTTCATAACGACACTTTGGTAGAACCTATTTCGGTAGAACGAAATTATAACGATCGTAACTTTTGATGCGGAAAGAGTTACAAGACACAAAATATATGGACACAAGGCTTTTCACAAGACAGGTTTGAGTCCTTGGAGCCATGTTGTTGGCATTGCGGAGGGACCTCAAATGCCATCCTTTTGGTAGCCGCTTGTACCTCGTTTCAAAATTCTAATATCTGCTCGAGGTATGTTTCCCTCTGGAGGGTGTTTCTTCTCCCTAGTCTTCTCGAAGAGCTTTATCCTAAGCCTATCCTTTTGGGAAGGTTGAGTTATGGGTTTAGTTCAATCCAATTCTTCGATTGGGAAGGTTGGATCGTGGGTTTACTTCAATCCAATTGGGTTATAATAACTATATGAGTTGAACAAGAGCCAATTTGACTTTTGAATTTAGAAGCTAAAACGGTTTAAGACAAAAACAATTATAAGAAAAAATTAACATGCCCTTTTTTGTGAAAATATTAACACCTCCTGAAGTTTAGTGTAATTACGAAAACACCCTTCAGGTTTAGACAATTACCATTACACCCTCTGTTGCTAGTTTAGCATGACGTATATTTATAATTACACCCCTTAAACTCATGTATAATCATAAATACACATTTTCTCATTAAGGGGATCTACTAGTAATGTTTCAAAATTTTTAAGAGGGTGCAACGATAATTTTTCCATCAATTAAACTAACTAATAAAAAGTATAACAGCTATTTGAATCTTAGGAAGTGTAACAATAATAATAATAATAAAATCTAAAGGGGTACTGAGGTAACTAACCCTCAAAAATATAGTAAATACTGTTATATATCAAATTTCAAATAATTAATTAATTGGAGAATTCAAAATGAACCACAATAGGACGGCCGATGACATCTCTTTCCACTCTATCCGTCAACATCAAGGCCAGAAGCGTACACGGTGTTGATACTCAATTTTGCTTATGCACCAGGCAAAATGTTGGTTGGTATTGTCTAATCTCAAATGTCCTTTTAGACAAAAGGGGTATTTGATAGGGTATTTAGCCTAAATACCATAATTGGGCTCAATAGAGATTATAGTATT
>JACFYI010001436.1:129910-142685 GCA_014898755.1 Handroanthus guayacan | reverse complement strand
CCGGTCCGTCCCGGCCTGAAAAATCGAAAAAAATCTAGTCCCGGTTGAGCATCGGGACGGGACCGGGACAAAAATCATTGTTCCAATTGAAAACCGGGATGGGACCGGGACAACTGTGAAAAAATCGGGACTGTCCCATCCCGTCCCGATTAATTTTATTTATTATTTATTTATTAGTTGTTGTTGTTATTATTATTATTATTATGATCTAGAAAAATATATAATATGAAAAAAGTAATTAGGTCCACTTTTTCTTAATAAAATTGAGTCTAATTTAAACTTTAAATTAAAGCCCATTAGCCCAATTTCATCTTTCAACTTAGAACCTAATTTCTCCTTATTATTATTATTATCATTACATATATATATATATATATGTAATTGAGAGTTGAGACTGGCTTTATTCTAATTAAGTTCAGTAAATCAATGTTTTAAATCGCACAATGAGCTCTATTTTTGTGGAATAATAAAGGTATTTTGGTTGTATATCATGTAGGATATATTAAAAATATAGAATTCAATATTTTGATTTCAAGTCTTGATTTGACGACTTATTTCTTCCTTTTTTTTTAGCTCATAATTAATATGCCGCGTCCTGATCCCGTCCCGGTCCCGTCCCGATTTTTTCGGGACGGGACAAAATCGGGACAAGTTAAAATTGGGACCGGGACCGGGACACATTCTTGTGTCCCGAATCAAAACCGGGACGGGACCGGGACATGCAAAATCCCGGCTTGTCCCGTCCCGTGCTCACCCCTAGTATAAATTATAAAAATTACACTATTAATTAAAATATTATATATTATTTTCAATAAAATATTGGTATTCCAAATAACAAGTTAGTTAATATTAACAGTTCATAAAAGAAAATTCTTCCCAACCTGATTGAGATTGCATGAATGATTACAAAATTCTGTAATCTTAAGTATAAATTTTACAACATTACTTAAAAAATTTATTAATTTTTTTCAATTAAATACTTCTTGTACGGAAAAGTAGTTAATATTAATAGTTAAAAAAATAGCATACGTTTTTTAATATTAATAAAAGAATTAAAAAATTAGTAAAAAATTTTAATAGAAAAAAAATTAGTCAATACAATTCTCACTATGCGGATATGATTTTGAGGTGTTTTTTTTTGTTTTTTCAATTTAATGGATAAATATGATTTTGAGGTTAAAATTATCCACAATCTCCATATACTGTGGGCTAATCGCAGCTCCATCCTTGAGATTGGAATGCATGCTAATCTTCAATGGCCCGCCGGGCCGATCCTGATTATCGGGCCAGCCCCAAAAGTATATCTCCTCTATCTAACACAAGAATATGGTAGTTGGGCCAATTTAATCTCCTTTAATGTGGGCTAATTGTTGCTATCAAACACCCCCAAAGAGAAGTCCTCACCACTACGCACACCAAACTTCTTGTTTGAGTGTGTGTAAAGAAGTCCTGACCACTACTCATACCAAACTTTCTGTTTGAGAGACTTTACCTGATTTGACTCGTATTGGTTTAGCTGTCGTACTTTAAATGAAGTAATACAACCTCCTTAAAAAAAATATATGTCTGAATCTCACCGATAGCATGTAAGCGTTTATATACCAAATGATAATTTAAAAAATCTAACTTATGCTTAGTTCATGCAATAGTGTTCATATAACGATATTGAGGTATAGTTATATGCAATTGCTTCTCTAGAAAAATATCATATCGATGTAAAGGTCAACATCGATCAACCTAAAAAAATCGCAATGATTCTCATGAAAATCTTGAGTAACATAACTCCGATTTGTTAATAATTGTATCATAAAAATGTGAGGACAACCTACAAGAACCCGCAAAATTTCAGGGTGCTATTAAATAAGTCCAACTGCAATATTTACATATTTTATTTTTTAAATCATAAAAATAAAAATTCAGTTCCACGGGTCAAACTCAAGAAAACGGGTTTGAGAGGGTCATAGTGCATGCAGATTGAGATGGTTGGGTTTTTGAGTCCCATCAAACCCGCCTCAAAGCTGTTCCACTGTCATCCCTATTCACTTAGTTTCTTTGTACCTAATTTTCTATTTTGAAACAAAATTATGTTGGAGATACATAGTTATTTCAATATATCTAAAACAAATTGTTCTGGCTAAAAGAAAGTAGGGATCATTCATGGTACAGTCCCTAGTTTCAAATTACATTATTTGAGATGGGACAACAATAAAAAGAATGATACAACAAAAAGAACTCACCACATTGGGAGTCGACGAATCAAGTTCTCGACCGCATAACTGAGAGATGAGGGGGCCAAAATGGTCAATGCACATACCTAGTAAGAAAATAACTCGATAATCACGTTGTGGAAGAATCATCAGAGCAAGGCAATCCGAGGTCGTAAGAGAAGGATTTTCAGTAATCTTTCATGATTTCCTTAAATAGTTGCTTCGGAGCTGTAATAAGATGACGGATAGTAAGATGAATGAAGCAATTGATCGAAAGCAATAGAAGTTCTCTTATAAAGTTGTCGCTACCTGGCAATCCAGTAAACCTTTCGTATTGTTCGTATGCCTGTCCGATGAACATTTCGACTCCTGATACGATTTTGGCTCCTGCTTCTTCAGCTTCTCGTAAGAGTCTAGTGATTTTGGGAGTGTATACGGCATCAAAAACGAGCTCATAGTATCCTAATGCTTCCTGCAAGACGAGATTATCGGTTTAGAGCAAATATTCTTGTAGTTAAGGTTGCCAGAGAATATGACCAATGATGAGTATCGTCTTGGATTCAAGGTATAACAGGAAATTCAACTGCGAAAACACTCTTTCAGTTGGAGTATTCATGGCAATAGGGTGGACCTGGAAAGAGAGAAAGAAGGGAAGGAAAAAAAAAATATATATATATATATATACTGGACATGATGAAATTATTGACTTACACAGCAGAAGAATTCTATTTTATTGAATATGAAGAAATGGAAGGACCGATAGATGCAACTTATAACATAAGGCCATAACGAACCTTGGAAACGGGCGTTTCGTCAACCTTCGGTTGCATCCCAATAGAAGTTGTGTTCGCAAGAATCATTCCCGTCTCCGGATGGAAACTACTTAGATCAGCCAGAGAAAAAGCCTGCCCGCCTACGAGCTCCGCCAGTTCTCTAGCTCGATCTTGCAGAAAACGAGAAAGGTATAAATGTACATTCTCTCTAGATTCCATCATAGTTGAACTATATGGATCATGACAAGATGCTCAAGCTGCAACAAGAAAGAAAGAGTGCACTAAAGAAGTCTAACCATATGTACGATTAGCAATCACGACCCGTGCTCCCTTTTCTTTTGCACCATAGGCAAGGGCCCGGCCCGCACCACCTGCACCAATGACGATAAAGAGTTTACCTGCCAAGGGCGACCAGACTCCACTGGCTCCGTTTTGTGAACCTGCAATGAGAAATGGTATCAAGCTCTAGAACTTCAAATCCCATGAGAAAAAATCTTGTCGACGAGAAAGTTCTAGAAGATAACCTTGTAGGCCAGCCTCGATTGCAGAAATTGCACCAACGTAGTCTGTGTTACAACCAAAGAGCTTTCCATCAATAGGTCGCCGGATGACACAATTAACTGCCCCTATTGACTGGAAATAGTCGAGAAATCATTTTAGATGCAATGTAGAGAGTCATATAATATTGATTATCGCCATTAATTAGCATAGATAGAAGCAGCCGATTACCTTTGCAATGGGATCAACTTCGTCACAACAGGTGAGTGCGACTTCCTTATGAGGAATGGTGCAGCTGTTATAGAAAGATATTCGTCAAGCTTATTTCCATAATTTCATAATAAAATATCTGTTTAATTTATCCATATAAAAATAAAAATAAAAAACCTTAGTTTGACTCGTTTACAAAAAGTCCCTCCCCATCCTTGAAATTACAAATGCCTCATTTTACCTTTGCCTCCATGTTACACATCATATCATCAGCCATAAGAAACCAATACAGAAATTTCTACACACCTGACTTAGCCGTGAGGGTGGTATTTGTAATTGCAAAAAACAAAGAAAAATGTTTTGTAAAACCTGAAGAAGGGGTTTTTGGCAATTAACGCTAACAGAGAATAACTTGCAGCGAGGTGAAACTTCCAAATGGAACCAACCACATAGCAGTTGAAGACCTCACCTGAAGCCCAAAAAATCGAAGGATGAATAGGTCTTGAAGAATTTTGCAACATCGTCCACCAACAAATGTACGAAGACTCCATTAAAGCCAACTTCCTTGAAAGCTCGATTATATAATTTAGGTGATTTGCTATGTCTGACTGGATTCCCGATGATCCCGAATACCTTTGTATCAGTGTCGATCAATCTAAAATTGTATAAGTTAACCAAGTCATCGATTGATGGCTGCCCGGGAGCTGACACCTTTCCTCCTTCCAAAGTGCCAAATGTGAGGTATCCACCAAATTTAGGACAGAGTAACCTCGATATCAATCCCCTCTCTCCCATAACCATAGCAATAATTGGCATCTGAAGATTACTAGACTTTAAGATAAAAGACTGAGAAGCTGAGCACTTTCTCATAGTGAAATATTCAGTCAACTTTAAAGGAATTATACGTATAACTATCGAGGAAAAAGAGATACAAAAATCAACAGAACTTCGAAGGCCTGCTTATATAACGTTGATATTTATGTATTTTCGACTGGTTTTCACATTCAAAAGCATAGTATCCTATTATAGAAGTAAATTGTGACTCGTTCTCTAAAAAGTCATCTGACAAAGCACAATCCATATCGTTGGGGATAAATATGTGCCAAAAACTTGTTATGCATCTTAAAGACTTACTTGAGAATGAACTGTTATTTGAAAAACTCGAGCTACATCTGTGATATCTAACGCTGTTGTAGCAAATTTAACTATGTCGGCTCCAGCTGCTTGTATTCTTGCAACAAGGTTTCCCAGTTCCTCAGCCGAAGGAGTGTTATCGAAATTGTGTGAAGAAACTATAACTTTGCACTTTTCAGGCTTATTTCCATGGATAAAGTCAAAGAACTCGTAAGCAGCCTACAAAGAATTAGTCAGTATAAGATACTATGTAGAACTTAAGTAGAGTACAAAAAGCAATGATAAAAAGATCATCTGAAATCTTGGGGACAAAATTGACTGAAATCATCTGATATGTGCATATTTTTAAGTTGTTTCTAAACTAAAGTTCCTCTAGGGTGGGTTAATTTTAAGCAAGAAATAATAGAAATTCTTTCAACACAATTTACACTTCAAAGTTTTTGTACGAACTGCAACCATTTGTGTCTTCAATTTACTTTTCACTAGTCGGGGTGGCAGTTTTGAAATTCCTCCAATTATCAGTAACAATAAGCATTCGTCAATAATTTAAAATTCGAGATAAGAAGGCACCTTGAGCTCAATGTCAATATGATCGGCACCCAACTCCATGGCGAGTCGAAGGGCATTGAAACGACTTTTCTCGTCACCATCGTACTGACCACCTTCCCATATAGGTCTAGCAGAAAAGCCAATTCTCAAATTAAATTTATGTACCCATGCCTCCAAAGTACAAATTCAAATACGTTGCATGAAAATGGTTGGTTATGAAAAATAGATTCAACATACATAATTCTTACTAACAAAACCGAGCAAATTGGCACCAATGATGCAGTAACTGTAAACAGCCAATATACAATGATCATGTATAAGCGGCAAATAAAGTTGATCTCAGTAGCTATTTATGCATTTTACTTCAACTTGAAATAAATTGGAAGACACTATTGAAATCTATGATAGTTTTGACAGAGGTACTAAAAGGAAACTCCTTCATATTTCACTGGACTTATATAAATAAATAAATAAATCAAATATTTGACAACAATCGCCAAGATAATAATTATACAAACATAAAGTTCATTCGGGAGGCAAAAGCATGTTTGCACCCCTTTCGTTTTCAATCACCACCCAAATTTCATCATCTCCTTAAAGAATTACATATTTTGCATTCTTGGTATACTTATAAACAATAGTAACAAAGAAGTGAAATTGTATCAAATCAAGAAACTTCTTAGTCGAAAAAGCTTATGCGAACCCTAATCCAAAAATCCTACTGCTGCAACATCACCTCTATATTCTTTAATTTCCCATCTAATTCATTCCTTCAACTCTACAACTCCACATTCCATACTGAGAAAACTAATATTTAACTACGAAATCATATCCCAAAAGCACGTAAACTCAAACAAACACAATATCACATATTGATATTACAATCAAAAACATATAAATTCACAAAGAGGCAGCTGAATATCAACCTGTAAGTAAACAGAGTGGGCAAAGGGCACTCTCTGATTAACTTTTCAATATCAGCATTCGGATTGAAGCTCTTCAGATGATCCAATCTGATTTCCACAATATCAGCTTCTTGTAACTTTGCCTGGCGCATCAACTCCACCGTTTGATCCACTGTGTCAGCCATTAATGGTGCACATATCAAGGTTTGATTCTTCCTCATCCCCACCGAAGTCTCCATGCTTCTCACACAAGATTCCACCGCCTGAAAATCCCAGAAAATGAAAAAATGGTCCCAAAAATCTCAAAATTTAAACAAATTCACATGTAGGGTTTTGCCAATTGACAAATCAAGAAAAAGAAAACTCGGGTTTTATCTTGATTTTCAAATAACTTCAGCTCTTGAGATGCCAGAGCAGCCAAACAGAGGATTACGGCAGAAATTAACAAAGAAATAATAACCAAACAACACAAAAACAGCTTGAAGGATGAAAAACCAGATTATTTTAATGGGACTTCAAAAAAAATTAAATTCCTTTCTTTCCTAAAGTTTATCCACCGAAAGCCAAAAGGGTCAACATAGAAATCAAAGATACCAACTACAACCAAATAAAAAAATGAAAACTCAAGGAAGAAAAAAAAAAAAAAAGACGGCAATATAATCTAAACAAATGCATTTGTTGATGCTTACAGATTCCATGTGTTCCAAGTGGGTATTCTAGCAAGGGATGAAGAATCCTATTTCCAGCAGAAACAATGTCAGAATTATGTGTGTTCTTGACTGTTTTATTAGGTGCAACTGGATCGATACAAGAAGTTGGTGTGGGTTGGTAAGCTGGTGATGGGGGTTTGGTTGGTGAAAATATTTTTCTCAGATTTTATCATGTTGGGTGGAATTGGTTGGTGAAACCGTGAAAGTGTATCGTTATCCATGAATTTTATTTATGAGTGGGCCTAACTTTGGATTTTACAAATTGTAATTAAGGTTATGTCTAGGCAAAGGATTCTTACATAAAAAGCATTTATGTAAAATTATGATTATATGATCAATAATATAGGATGTTTAGGATTTTGTATCAATGGGTTCTCTCTAATCTTGTTTCAAAAAATAAATTAATTTAGATGAATAATGGGAAAAATCGATTTATATAAAGAGGGTTTTTGGAAATATTATGGAATAAGAGTTTGTATCAACATGCCCAATTCGTACGGATAATATGTACTTCTTGAATGAAAATGGTACAAATGATTTAAATGGGTCAATGTGATAAACACCAAAACAAGCGGCAAGAAAACCCTTGGCCCAAATAATTTATTTTTTTTCAAAAATTCCATCATTACATCATATCAATGTATCGATAATACATTCAAAAATCAATAAATAACGGATAAAACAAGCTATTATATAGTAAAATTAAAATTAACATGCAATAGATGAAAAGCCCACACGTACTCGGTGGGATTCAAACATGAAAATTTTCACATCTTGAGAAAAATGCTCAATTATTAACCATATTATTCAAATTGATATTTAATCTTGTAAGACAAAATTTACAATTTATGCATTTTTAATTGAAGATGAAGTCAACTGATGAATTAAAAATGCTCACCAAGCATGCGTAGTTTTTTTTTTTTTTAGAGAAGTAATTACATTAGAGAAGTAATTACATTTAATCATTACATCAATATTATTATATGAATATATTTCAAAGATCAAGTACAAGAACTAAACACAAGATAAATTTTATGAACTACCATGCGGTAGA
This sequence comes from Handroanthus guayacan, assembly GCA_014898755.1. Taxonomy (NCBI): domain Eukaryota; kingdom Viridiplantae; phylum Streptophyta; class Magnoliopsida; order Lamiales; family Bignoniaceae; genus Handroanthus; species Handroanthus guayacan. Next base: position 134,645 of record JACFYI010001436.1, on the reverse strand, counting down.
TAAATACTACTATACAGTAGATAAAGACCCACACGCTACCGGTGGGATTCGAACTTGCACCTCTCCTTTGAAAAGGAGGAGACCGTGCCACTTCATCCAGGGGGCGGAGCATGCGTAGTTGAATAGCAACTTGTTTAATTTTCTTTTGTATAGTAACTTTCAGTGAAATTTTTTCTTATTAATTATTAATCTTCAAATATTACTGATATAATGTATTCATGTTAAAAATAATACATTAATCTTCTCTCTAAAAAATTAAAAATAAAAATTCCCACATAGAAAATGGGAAACGAGAAAGCAGCCGAGCCAAACAACTTGGAGCTCAGCAGACTCTAGCCCCCTCAGTCAACTTACCTAATAGCCGCCTTCGCCTTGCTTACAATTATTGACAATTTATTATTGCGAATTTTCATGTCCTCGCGACCATGTAAGCCACCTTTCATGATTTATCCCGCAATAGTATTTGCTTTTAAGAAGTGAGAATTGTAGAAATTGTAATGAAGATGGTTAATATTAAAAAATAAACTAATAAGTTATAAAGTGTCATGAGTTTAATGGCCAGGAAACAATCAAAAGGTAGCCGTTGGATTAAAACAAAAGGGAACCATCGGATGGGACTGAAGGATGATGAAAACAACACCGTTGCAACTAAAGTAACTCCAATGGGTGATTTAACCTTGGCTATTGATGCACAGCAGGATATGGATGGTGGTGATGCAAAGCTGACCTTAACCGTTTCTAACAAGGCGCGCGCACTAGAGGGAAAGGAAGAGATGCAGTTGATGGCAATGGCTTGAGAGCACGTATTCTATCAATTTAGTATTTTGAATACAATAAATTGGTGTTGGGCAGCTGAATTCTTCCTCAAGAAAACACACAAGCAAGCTCTAGACTTCTCACCTCTAATTTCTTCCATTTTCTCACCTATTTCTTCTTCTCATCTTCACTCATTCTGTTAAAATTTCGTTAATCCAGGTTGGGACAAAACATAAAGCTCGATCGGAGTTGCCCTTAATTTTTTGCATTAAAAGAAAAAAATGAAAAACCCACTCAAGGGAACAAAATATAAGAAACACTAATTTTAAATACCCAAAACAGATCAAATTAACTAATTCGGTTAAAAACAGGAGATCGTTTTTCTCAAGTTTATTACACACACACACATAGTGCCTCTTACAAAAAAGATGTGCCATTTGTAGTTTAAAAAAAAATTGATGTTTTTGTTGGCATGCCACACAGCAAGGGAGTATCGACATAAATATCACTCATGCAGCACTAAGTCTGCACCATAGAAGTACGCATTTGAAATCCATCCAGGAAAATTCAACAGGCAAAAGGAAAGTTATAACATAGAATTTTAAAGATAGCATAGGAGGTTAAAATTACAAATCAAACCCATCATTTCAAACAAGCCTTTATTAAGAACCCTCTGGACAGCAGATAATAACAGTAGTCTCACGAATAGCTCAGTACAGGACACAAGCCATTACAAAAGTAGAGTGCACCAAGAGTTGTCTTCAGCCCTGGAGGCCAATGACACCTGCACAACATTGCAGAAGCCGTAAGCATGAAGGCAATGTATCTGCTTTATGCTTTATTCACACTAGCATCAAATGCATATTTTTTATCCATGTGCATTTAATAATCAGTGCGCAAATGCTGTGTGTGCATACATGGTTACCCTCTCCATAAATTGCAGTTGTGATAGATAGTTAGACAATATCAAGTAAATTTTAGAAAGATCATATAAAATACACCAAATGGAGCTATTGATACTTAGTTACATAATATCAAGTGCATTTTAGGAAGATCATATAAAAATACACCAAATGGAGCTAGTGTTTTTACGTAATATCAAGTGCATTTTAGGACAGATCACATGAGATACACCAAATGGACTTAGTGTTTCTAATAATCCAGATTCTTTTGTTGTCACTTATAAACATTACACATGGTTGCCACAAAACTCAGCGTAGAATTCAAGAAGTGAGATAAAAATGAGATTGAACTTTTACAGTCTTCTTGGTTATTGCTCAACGATAAGCCTGCATAAAAGCTATTCAGCTTTGAGACACAAAACTGATGTTTTAGGTTCAATTTTAGGCACTTCTAGAGTTATAGGTAACTATTTCATTGGGTCTTTGCTTATATGGCAGGGGCAGAAATTACTGTTTTACATAAGATTATAGGACTTCATATAAAACGGGTTACGAATATGTCCTTGTGTTAATTTATTAGAAGTAGCAAGATCACATTTGAACATGCACATTGTAAACATAAACATTCATGCACCATCATATTTCAAATGGCATGAGATTATCAACTATTATTTTCCTTACCACAAGCAACTCTTCCACCAGCGTTTCCAGTAGTTTTGCTTAGTTCATGTCCACCTGAAGCAATGACAGAAGTCATTAAACAATGGCAAGATTTGAAACATAAACCAGTTAACTTCAAAAATCATGATAACTTCAAAATGATAGTTCAAATGCAATAGCAATAACCACACACCGGGGCACAGAAGATTGTGATCACGCCATGCGCAATCCAATTTAAAAGGAAACCGTAAAAATGAAAGAAAGATGGATAGTGCTTCTGAAGTCTCATGATGGTACCCTAATATAATCCCACTTTATCGAATAAATTTTTTTCAACATCAAGTTCTTGCAGAGGATTTTTTTTGGTAGTCACTGTTGGCAATAACATAGAAGCACCAAAACAGTTAGAACTTTCTCCTGCCTCTGATCTGCTGTCAATCCTGCTGGTACCACCACCACATTTCATACTTCCGCTTTCATACTTCCGCTTAAGCAATAAATTACTTTGAAGAGGATGCTTAGTAAGTTCTAACAGCGAGCTGGTGAATGAGATCGATAAGCATTATAGCAAGTCTAGTTGACACTCACCCCTTCCAAGATCATCAGGATCAGCATGCACAACTATAGCTCTTCCGACTATAGAATTTGGCCCTGAAAGAGGTATCTGCAAATATTCCAAGATATCTCATGACACTCACAAGAAAGCCACTTAAGATATTAACGAGAGATGGTGGTGAATAAAACGGACCTGCTTGTCAACAATGTTGAAAGCAGCATTACCTGAAACATAAAAGGCAGTAAAAAGAACAGTTAGGAACCACAACACCAAGTAATTGTATCGCACTTTACTAACAGTGTCAAAATGAATCCTCAGCACAGATCATAACATAATGCCCAAGAAACAGAATAGAGAAACAAAACAAAATGAAAGCCAGAAAAGTTTGACCTCCAATTCTTTTAGCAAGATCTTCTGCTGAAATATAGAAGTCTCTGAAATACTAATATGCTTTAAATCAAGTCATCCCTCTGAAGTGCATGCTATAAAATAAACTTCCAATTACACTGAAGATTAGGAACAACTCTTACTTCCATAAGCCACTTCCAAAGGACAGAGAAACTTTCAGACACAGATTTTCTAGTATAATACATGTGCAGAATTTTATTATCTATTGGTTGTTTCATAACAGCATAATAATTACCGTCTGCTCCAGCTGTGATGTTACCAAGGTCACCAGCATGGCGAACCTCATCCTCAGGAGCACCATGGTCTTTGCCATATGGATTGAAGTGGGGTCCTGCAAAGTTGCAATAACAAAAATACGAAATATTACAATCCCAATTGGCATGAGTTAAATGGAAAACCTACATCGATGCAGCCTACAAGTATTTCACCCACGTGATAGGGTCAATAGGGCTAGAGAAATTACCAGTTGACATACAACCATTGGTGGTGTCACCAAGGGCATGCACATGAAAGCCGTGGAGCCCAGGCTTAAGGCCAGAAACGTTTCCAGTTACAGCTGTTGGGCCTGTAGCATGAAAGAAATGGAAGTGTAATCATCCATCTGAAATTATTAAACTAACACAGCAATTGATGTATAAAAAATGGAAATTACCATCTCCTTCCTGGGTGAAGTAGACGGTGCCACTAACACCCTCGCTGCTGCTAAGCACTGCGACAGCCTTCCCCATGATGGTGGTGTGTGTATGTATGATCTACAAAGTCAATAACAACACAGCTTTATCAGTCAAATGCAATTAATGAAACCAAAGCGAAAATGCGTAAAAGGAAAAATTAAGTGGGATTAGTTGTCAAACATCCACAACAAATAAAGTTTCAAATTAAAGAAGCCCCCTACAGGCTCTAATGATGTTAAGGAATATGAAATGCCACAAACGTTAATATCTGCCAATATATTATACCAATCAAATTGCATCCACAAGGACTTTAATTTTGTAGAAAACACCATCACCATCACGATATATGTAGAATGACACTGAAAAGGATCTATTTATATCTATTTTGAGAATTATTATGCAACAACTGAACTTAGGAAACATTGACACTCAATTCACTCAACAGAAGCATAGGAAAAATTGAATTAAAAATTCAAGTATCAAAAATTTAAATATAATTGAAGAAGAAGAGGAGGAGGCTCAACTTCAGAAACTACTCAAATATTGAAAACCTATAGAAAAATTAGCATCAGGAAGAGGTTTCAACACAAATAAAACAACAGGATGCCAAAAAATGCAGAAATATGGACCGTAAAATTAAGCACATCTTAATCTAAACCACACTCTGTGATGAACCTACATAATTCTATCCTTCTCTGAGCTAATACTAGTATAACACCCATTCACAACTGAGCTCAGTAAAACAAATTGACCAAAAAGGCAAAAAGATTAAAAAAAAA
>JACFYI010001436.1:112573-123237 GCA_014898755.1 Handroanthus guayacan | reverse complement strand
ATAATCACTTATTGTGCGTGCGTGCCTTACTTGTATGCAAACTTCTCTCAAACTTTTAAAAACACTAAGCACCCGTCGGACAGATTGAGTAGGCTGACTAGTCGTTGGGGCGACTAGGCCACACAGCGGGTGAGTTTTTGGGCCAAAAATTGACTAAGTACAAACCCCCTGTGACAGTAGAACTCATGGGTTTCCACCCACTTGAAAATCTAGCCAAAAATCCAAACCTCCCAATTTTTTTGTGAACTTTCAGATCTAAACTCATCAAATTCATGAGTAATGCTTTCCAAACCTTTGTCTTAACATTGAATCAAACCAATAGTTTAAGATCTTGAAGGAAGTCAAAATTGAAGAAAGGCAAGAACCTAAAGCTTTTCTACAGTTTTCATCTTTTCCATTTGAGATGCCTCACTTGGATTTCCTCAGTGCTTACCGAATTCGCCGAATCTGATTAAAAAATGGGACTCCATCCTTTCTTGGATTTTGCCTGCTTCGTTGGATTTGCCATTGGTGCATACAAGGGAAAATTAATCTAAAACTTGAACTTGGAGTGAGAGGAAAATATCCAAGGACGTATGGGTAATTTAAGTTAATATTAGTTGGGTTGGATTGTGCTATCACAGCTCCCAACTGTGATAAATTATCATGCAAAATGCCATTTACATACCGGGCTGGCTCAATTTTACAGGCCTTAAAAATTTGTAAATCCAGCAAAGTAAATAATGGATTAGGTGAGATAAAATAATAAATCCAACCTAATCAGTCATAGTAAACGAGCCCTATGTATCCAAAACTCGTCGTACTATTTATAATTCTATTAATAAAATAAATGGGTAGAAAGAAATATCTGGCAATCATAATGAAGTAGCAGGGAGTTTTGTGTAATTTAAGAAAAATATAACCCCACCGAAAAACTAGAAATCGAAAAACATTTTGAATATTTTGGGCACTGATTGGCTACAGCAGACACTACCCTTTCTCATTTCTCCCAAATTTGAATTTTAGTCAGTTCTGTCTCCCCGCTCTCTCTCTCTCTGTCTCTCTCTCTCTCACACGCACGCAGACACACAAACAGAGAAATATCAACTGAATCAGATTTGCAGAAGCCCAAGCATGAATCACTACCACATTTATGAAGCAATCGGCCGCGGCAAATACTCGGTAGTTCTATGATTTAGTTATTGTTCCATCTCCCAGAGAATTGCGATTTTTAGGTGTGTATTTCATGTATTTATCTGAAATTATACTGTGACAGACGGTGTATAAAGGACGAAAGAAGAAGACTATCGAGTACTACGCGATTAAGAGCGTGGATAAATCTCATAGGAATAAGGTTCTTCAGGAAGTAAGCGACATACTTACAGTTTGTTTTACTTTCGCTGGATTTTCATGCATCTTAGATATTTTCTTTCAAAAATGTTCGTGTTAGCTAGTTTTCAACTGGGTTGTTGTTAAACTACTTGTTTTTTCAGTAAATTAAGCCTGAAATTTGTTACTGTAAGATTTCAGTTTCGTAAATTCCTCCATCACGGAAAATCCATTCGTAACTGAACATCTTTTCTTCTTTAGCTGTCTTCAGCAAGCATAAATACTAGGACCTAAGTGGAGAAAACAGAAGTTCTAACGGGCTATGCAGTTACACTTTCACTTTTTCTAGTATCAGCTGGTAATATTGAAGATATGGTATTTTCTATTTGAACTAGAGATGTGTAAAGATATATCATGATGTTTGGTGCAAGAAAAGACCCCTTGATGCTACCCGTGCCTTACAACACACTTTAAGATTCATACATGATGCTTTTACGAGATCTTAATAATATTCATGCAGGCACATGATTAATATCTCATGTTTGTACTTCCAAATTGTACCATCAAACTCTGTTTCTACCTAATAAAGTCACAGATTGTTTCTATATGGGACTTGCAGAGATGCAAATGCAGGCTGCATCTGACTTCATTTGGTGTCTGTATCTCTAGTTATTGGAGAAAGCTTTTAATGTGGTGCCAGCCAACCTGCTAACCCATATGTGATTGTCTCTTTTTAGTCTCCATTTTTCAAGTTTCTTAGCCTTATGCTGCTCAATTAGTGGAGCACCTCTGAAACCAAAGGATAAAATAAATGCAAGCGCTTTGGAAGTTGGAAAAATGAGTTTCTGGAAATTCTTTAGGAATTCACTATGAAGACAATTGACTAGTTACGAGACCTCATGCATATATGTTTATTCTACTTTTTTGCCCCCCATATTAGATCTCTGCTTTAGGAAATTTTTTGCTCACTTTTGATTACAGGTGAGAATTCTTCACACTCTGGATCACTGTAATGTGCTAAAGTTCTATTCATGGTAAGATTTGCTACAGCCTGGAGACGTAGAATCTTCTTTCTTTTGGCAGATCAAATACAATTTGGACTTCTATTGATTACCATAATAGTAGGCATTGATAATGCCTTATTGCCTTTAGTGTTAACTTGGATTCTATACTCTTACTCCTTTTTGTCATCAAATGACATTGTAGGTACGAAACGTCAGCTCATTTGTGGTTAGTTTTGGAGTACTGCGTTGGAGGAGATCTAATGACTTTGTTGCAACAGGTGATTGATTGTTAAACTAGTCATGTGCGGCAATTCTTTTGAAAGCATCAAGATGCAAAAGGATACCCTGTCTGGTTACTTAAACCCCTGAATGTGTAATCTATTTTGAATATCCATGGGAATACAATGTGTGTTTCTTTGAAACATTGTTTATTACTGTCCTCTTGAAAGTATGAAAGGAGGAAGGTTACAATGAAAGCCAGCCTGGCTGGATTTTGTGGGAATTTTTGTCGCAACAGCCTCTGAGATCAGTGAGCTGATATATGCTTAGTAATAACAGCTTTCACACTTGCAAATCCACTAGTTTTATTTGCAAATTGAGTCTATTTGGGTGTAAATATGTTCCTTGCTGAAAACACTGTGGCTTGTTACTGCATTTCTTTCATGGCACAAGCTGAAGCTAGAGCATGAATCAGGTGTTTTATTTTGGCAACGATCTCACGTCATCTTATTTGGCTTGATAAGCCTGAGACCCACATTTAATTTTATTTTTTTATTATTTTTTTTTGGTTCACTTAATCAATTAAAAGTATGGTTGTTAATCAACTCACCCTAGGACTTACCAACCCTGGAATCTTCTCTGGGAACTTTTGATAATCTTTCACCAATCTAACAATGCTTTGATGGCTGTATGGCAGGATGGTAAACTTCCTGAAGATTCTATACATGACTTGGCTCAGGGCCTTGTCAGAGCCCTGCAGTAAGAATCTGATTTTTCTTAGACTTTCTGGTTCAGTATTACAACTAATGTTCTTTTCAACTATTAATGGCCTCACAAACAGGTACTTGCATTCAAAGGGAATTATTTACTGTGACTTAAAACCATCAAACATTCTACTGGACGAAAATGGTCATACAAAGGTATTATGTTTCTGTCCCCCACATAGATCATTGTGAGTGTTTTGGAAACTTTTGACAGAAAGCTGCTCTTAATGTTATCCACTGCAGCTATGTGACTTTGGATTAGCGAGGAAACTGAGCGACATATCTATGACACCTTCTTCCCAGGTGGGTTTTCAAATTTATAGTTTCTCTTATCATGAAGCATGGCTAGCTGATACAGTTAACTTGATTTTGGTCTATTTTCCCCCTTGAATCTTCTATTTATGTTTTCACTTGCTTCCCTAGTTACCACAAGCAAAACGTGGAACACCATGTTATATGGCTCCAGAATTGTTTCAAGATGGAGGGGTTCATTCATACGCTTCAGATTTCTGGGCTCTTGGTTGTGTGCTATATGAGTGCTATACAGGCAAGCCTCCATTTGTTGAGAAAGAGTTCACTCAGTTGGCAAAATCTATTCTCTTGGATGCACCACTTGCTCTCCCTGGAACACCATCACGTCCATTCGTAAATTTGATAAATTCTCTCTTAATCAAAGATCCAGCTGAAAGGATTCAGTGGCCTGAACTTTGCTATCATGCTTTTTGGAGAACAAAGTTTGTTCCAGTGACATTACCTCCTCAGCCTGCTTTCACTAATATGATTGAGATGTCTTCTGAACCACGTCTCACAGAGCGCAATGGGGATAGACCTCTTAGAAACAAGACTCCACCTAATACTTGTGGAAAAGATTCAAGAGTGCCTAATAAACAAGATGAGAATTTTACTGCTGGAGTGAGAGGAGAAGAAACACCGGCAAAGGGTGTGTATAGTGGCCGCAAACCTCAAACCAAACATTCAGGGAGAATACCTGATGGAAAGCATAAAGATGCTATAAAAAATATGGGTGGTGTCAATCTCCTGAGGCTTTCAAGGATTGCAAAATCTAATCTGCAGCGGGAAAATGAGAAAGAGAACTACCGAAGGCCATTGCCCAACAGCTCCAAGAACGATGAAGAAGTCAAAATTGAAAACCATGACATGGAACTTGATTTTAATGAGAACACAGAAGATGAGGGAAACGATGAAACTGAAGGAACTGACAATGCAGCCTCCACCACTGAAGACAATTTATCAACTCCAAGCAAGCCTGAGAGCGAACTTGAAGAGACAAACAACACAATGAGCCAGTCAGACACATCAAATGCAGTTGACACACCTTTACTGGATGACACAAAAGCACAAGAACATTCATCTTCAGACCACGTGGAAGCGATATCAGCAGCAGCTACACCTCCCAGTGCTAGTCCTCAACTGAAGACTCCAAGAGTTAGAGATGTTTCTGGGCGTGCCCTTGATTTTGATGCAATAAAATCATCTTCAGACCTCTCAGAGGTGTTATGGCATCCATCTGATCTCTCAGTTAGACCAGTAATGCCTAGCAGAAAATTTGATAAAGGATCAGATGCGATCCCCTCCCTTCCATTTCATGCTATTCACCCATCTGATTTTACAAAAACGCCCAAGGATAAATTGGATATTCTGTATAATAGAATTGTAAGTATCATGAATGGGAACGTCAATGGGGAAAAGCAGAATGTTATTAGGTACCTTGAGATGTTAAGCACCAATGCTGATGCTGCCAATGTCTTGACCAATGGGCCAATAATGCTACTTCTTGTCAAAATGTTAAGGCAGTCTAAGGCTTTGGCTTTGCGTGTTCAACTGTCATCACTTATAGGCCTGTTGATTCGCCACTCAACTTTCATTGGGGATGATTTGGCAAATTCTGGAATTTTAGGTGCTCTAACTGATGGCCTCAGAGACAGGCAGGAAAAAGTCAGAAGGTTTTCTATGGCTGCTATGGGTGAGTTGCTTTTTTACATATCTACCCTAAATGATTCTGCTAGGGATAACACTCCGCAGGAGTCTCCGTGTAAAGACGGTCGACCCTCTTCTAGCTGGCAGGTTAGCTTCTTTAGTATTTCCATGATTTTTGCAATTGCTTTTCCATCATATATCCGATTTTGATTAATAGTTTTCACGGGATCTACTTTTATCTTTTACTGATATAGTGTTCAAAGTTACTTATATTTTTTACTATGTTTATAATTGTGCCTGTTGTTCTTGTCTTGATATTATTAGCCAATGCATTTTTTCAATCTTTTGACAGGTTCCAAATGCATTAATCTCTTTGATCTCATCTGTCTTACGGAAAGGAGAGGATGATCTTATGCAGCTTTACGCTTTAAGAACGATAGAGAACATCTCTAGTCATGGAGGATATTGGGCCACTCGTTTCACGAGCCAAGATGTAATTAGCAACCTTTGTTATATATTTAGGGCTCCAGGAAAACAAGAGAGCATGAGACTCACTGCCGGATCATGTTTGGTTCGTCTGGTTCGTTTCAGCCCACTTAGCATTCAACATGTTATTGAGAAACTTCCACTTAAAGAAATTTCTTCCGGTCTTTTCAAGGGCAATCAACGTGAGCAGCAAATCTGCTTGAACCTTCTAAACATGGCAATGCTTGGAAGCCAATTCCTTACCAATTTCGGGCGTTGCCTTCTTCCCTTAATGGAAGACAAGAATCTTGTTTCAAATCTCGTTTCTCTTATTGAGCAGGGAAGTGAAGTTCTGAAGGGAAAGGCACTCCTCTTTGTAGCTCTGCTTTGTAAACATGGGAAGAAATGTCTCTCGCAGTTCTTTTGCAATGCAAGATTACTATCAGCTGTCGATAGGCTCTCAAAAGAGAAAGATCAATACGTGCAACATTGTCTACAAGCATTTGTGCATGCCGTGGTGTCAACTTTACCAGGTTTGCTGGAAACGATAACAGGAGATATTCAGCAGCTTATGGGAAGCAGACGTCATGGGCTGATTCCTGGTCTCAACAGTAGAAGTTCTCCAAAGAACAGCATTCATTTCTTTCCTGTGGTTCTCCATCTTCTAGGGAGCTCCTCATTTAAGCATTCTGTAGTCACTCCACAGGTTCTACAGCTTGTGGCAAATCTACTTAAACTGACAGAATTGCCTTTCCAGGTAACTGAAAACTAAAGCTATTACGTTTTATGTAGTCCTTTGCTGGGTATCAACTTCTCCCAAGTTGTCTAGAACGTTAATGCTTGTGCATGCTTATATTATTGGCCCTCCACACTGTAGGATCTCTTAAAATTTTGCCATCATACGGTTTGTCTATATCTTATGTGACAGAACTCATTCTCTTCAAATTTGGGTATTCTATGAAATTTGTAATGTACAATCATTTCATATTTTGATTTCAGGGCAGGGATGACTTTCAGATAACTCTTCTACGAGTTTTGGAATCAATCTCAGAGGAGCCACCAGCAATCAACAATAACCCCATCATCTTCATTCGCCAGGTGCTCCCCAGCCTAGCTGCTCTATACAAGGGAAACAAAGATGGAGATGCTCGATTCTTATGCTTGAAGATTTTCTTTGATGTGATGGTCCTTTTGCTGAGTGAAGCATCAGACAATGAACAAAGGGCAGAAGATTTGAAGTCCATTTCTAATGTTCACTTTCTCCCTCTCTACCCATCTCTGATTGAGGATGAAGACCCCATTCCTATGTATGCTCAGAAACTGCTTGTGATGCTCATTGAGTCCAATTACATAAAGATCTCAGACATTCTTCACATGAAAGCAGTCTCACAGTGCTTCGAATTTCTGCTGGGCGATTTTACAACCATAAACGTAAGCAATGTAATGCTTTGTCTGGCCCTAGCATCTGCTCCAGAACTAGAAACCAAGATTCTATCCCAGTTAAAAGTAGTGAGAAAGATTGGAAATCTTTTAGAATTTGTATACGCCAAGGAGATGGAGGATTTCATCGAGCCAACACTTGGTCTTTGCAGAGCATTCCTTTTACGCTCCATAGGCTCTAGGTCAGGCTTCGTATATTCTAAGCAGCCCACACTCTTGTATGATGGTTCCAGTGAAGGTACAATGGACCAGCAACAATGCATTAAAGATATAATCGACTTTGGCAGCAACGTTGGAGTCTTGCTGGAACTGAGCAGGTCCCCCGAGGTCAATATTTCAGATTTAGCCTCTGAGTGTTTGGTTTTGTTGTTCAAGGCAGCTCCAAGAGAAGCAACTATGAACTTTCTCATGAATCTCTACAAGGTCTTGGTGTTCCTTGAGTCGGGACGCCATAGCATCCCCCACTTGGTGGTAGAACGTATTCTGCATGCTCTTGGTTTCTCTTGCAGACAATATCTCTTACAATCAATGATACTGTCCATTTGTACGTCAGACTTGGCAAAAATCGAAGCAATTGTTTCAGATCTTAGAAGTTCTAGCATAAAAAATGTTGCCGACGCCTCTTCACGAGTAGCACTGGAGTTACAGAGGATACGTCGCTAGCTTTTAGCTCTGAAGGTTCGTTTCCTTCATCTACTGTGTTTTGCTCATTATATTTCCATCTTTGCCTCAAATACAAAAGGGTGTTCTTGTGTCTGATGGTTGATTTGCAATATTGTAGGAACCAAGAATTCACACTAAAACCAACATGATTGACAGCTCTGAATGTGTTTCAGTTGCATTAGCACATGCGGTGACTCTTCATACGCAGTTTCTCTTCTTATTGCAATATCTATATGTAATATTTTTACCATAACATTATGTGTTGAATTCAACACAATTTCTTGAAATATTTGTACACAAGTTATGAACATATAATGCAGTTTCAATTTTGTTACACATCTGATTCTGGCATTGAATTTTGGTAATTCGCTTGATGACTTACCTTTGGTAACCTGGAAAAGTAGAGTATTTTCATTTTTCATTTTTCACTTAGTATCCCAAAATCTATTGTGCTTTTTCACGTAAGTGTAACTTGCAAAGAATAGTTTCCAAATATGGTAGATTTGCAACATCTATTATACTATATGTGGCCAAAATTCAATCCCTCTCTCCATGAAGTAACAGAAAAGAAGAATGAATCAAAGGCTTTTATTAGTATAATAAAAATTTAGACATTTTTTTTCTTTTTCTTTATTTTTTTAAAGAAAAATGATTACATTCAATGAATATATATATTTTAATATTTCATTATATTCAAGAATGCAGAAGTTAGAAAAAGGAGTATTCCATGAGATATAGTTGTTAGGTTAATTTTAAATTTCTAGTTAATAACAAACACTTCGCACTCTTTTTTCTCATTTTTCTTGGAGTAGTTGATAATCAATGTAGTTTTGACATACTAGAATTGATAGTAATGTTTCAAAAGGAAAAAATCATTTCAAGGGAGGAATTTTAGGTGAATTGAATAGTTTTATGTCCAAGAAAATTCATGTTCAAATTCAAGTTAGTCGAGTCCAATTTATTAATTAGTGTGAAACGAATTACTCTCTTTGTTAGAGTATAAATCAATCACAAAAACAAGTATAAATTCACTCGTTCCGAAATTAACATTACTTCGATAAACCAAATTTAAATTTTCATTTCATCTGACTTAGTTTTCCAAATGAAGCACCCAATAACAACCAAAACTTTTTTTGATCTTGTATTCAACATGATATTTTATTAATTATTTCTTATAAAACAAACTTGATTGTGAATATTGTACACTTAACACGTATCCATGAAATGAAATAAAACATGAAATACTAAAATAAACGATACAAAATACTCACTATCACAGGCTAAAAACAAATCATGCGCCAATCAAGCACTTCAAATCAAACGTTCCCTCCATGGACATTATTACACATTCACTAACAAACAACCTTAACCTCTTCCCCACCTGTCCACCACATGCAATCCATTACATCCATTAATCAACTCCTCAATGATCACACAAATTCTTGTGACACTTTAACCCATACATTAATTTCAAACCCTTTTCATTTCCTCAAATCATAGCATATAAAAAACTTCCATCAAATACAACTTTGTTCATCTCTTCATTCCACTATCATTACAATGTCTTCTTCCTTAGTCTTTCTTGCAATAGCCTTTACTACAACCTTTGTGATTGTATCCTCATTGCCTTCAAATGATCCAAGTTTAGAAACACCTGATTTTACAGAATTGCCCCCTGATATCGCTCCTCTTTTGCCTTCTGCTGGTGGCTCTGCCCACCCTCCTGTAGGGGCATTCTTCCCAATAATACCCTCCACTCGGAGCCCTCCGAACCCGGATATCACAGGCTCGACTGGCCGGGATACCGCCTTTGGACCATCTGGTTTATTAGAAGATTCATCTGCAGTGTCTCAAGTGATCAAAGGGTATAATGTTGATGTTTTTATGGGATTCTCGACTTTTTGGTTAGTGTTGGTTTTCCTTGTTTGAGGTTCCTTCGTTGTGAAATGATGTTATGAATACCATTTTCTTTGTATTTTTAAGTATCATGTGTCCTATAATTCTTTGTAGTAGTGTATATTGGTAATGTTTACGTCATTTTCTTGTGAACTATAAATGGTGTCTACATTTGATTGATTTTGACTTTCTTGAGTGTTGTTTTGTGTATTTTAGCGGGAGTTTTAATATATTTAAAATATGTTATGTGTTTCTACATCTTATAAAATAATTTTAACATTCATGAGACGTTATATTTCATTTTAAGAACAAGTTGGTAAAATATTTGGATAAAATATGATGTTACAACTTACGGGTTAACAGTTTTGTAGTTAATTGAATTAAAAATTAAACAAATGAGTTAAGATCATAAAAACAACTTAAAAATTCCTCACTTTTTTGAAAAAAACAAACCTTATATGATCATAATTTCTAATTTCGGGAATTTGCAAACTCTTTTTCAAAAGATATAGCAGATACTTTTTACAAATATATGTATAAACTCTCTTTGAAGAGCTTATAATTCCACACCAAATAACTTTTACAATATATAATATTTTATAATCCCACTCCAAATAACTTTTACCTTTTGAATTAAAAAGCGTAAATGTATGATGGTGAAAAGGTAAAATTCCTAGTCATTATATGGTTAAAAAAAGTGGGTAAATTCATGGTTGCAAGATCAGAGGGTGATTGTGAAAGTGCAAGTTGAGTTTCTTGTAAATAATCATAATAAAAGTTAATAAAGGGGAAAGAGGATGTCACTTCAGCTGTTCCCTTTCCAGTTATGTAAATTTGTCGGGACATTGGTAATATGTCAACAATTCCAGCTGGAATTTGATTGTTATATATAGTTCATAAATATATATGGAGTGGGATGGCATGTGAAATTAATAGGGCCACACTCAAACTTCACATGATGGTACTA
>JACFYI010001436.1:90836-104323 GCA_014898755.1 Handroanthus guayacan | reverse complement strand
TAGTTTTTTTACAAATATGAAATTTCTGTTTGTAAGTTTACGATTTTAAGAATGTTCGGTTGAAAATATGCTATTTAAGGTTTATTATTTCTCAAGCTCTCTTTCAAAAAGATACAAGGGTTCGGAGAGAAGAAAATAAATGGGATTCCGCGAGAAGAAGCGGCGGGTGAAGGTGGTAAATGGTTCGTAGGGGCAAACAAGTAGCTTAAACTGGGTTACAATGTTCTCTTTGTTGGGGGAAAAAAGAGAATCTTTGTTGTCTTTTGGCATTGTTTTATTTTATTTTGAAAATATGAAATTTCAATCTATGTGGTTCATGGTTTTGAAAAGATTTGGTCATAAAGATGCTATGAGTTTCTTTCACAAACTCTCTTTCAAATTGAGATGAGGTTTTAGACAGAAATTCCCAGAAGTAGGCGTGCAGATAGTGCACTGTTCCGTACACGAACAGGTAGCTTTAATAGAAAGTCATATGCTTATGTTTCAATTCGAGTTCATATGATTGTATTTTAGTTAATGAAATCTTACTTTCGTGATTAGTTTCTTAATTTTGATTCAAGAAGATTTAGGTTTAAGTTTCTGTTGTTTCTGTACCCTGGGTTGGAATTATAGTTGGGAGGCAAACTAAATTTTGAGAGTACCAGTGTTTTTGTATTTCGTTCTTATGTTCTTGAACTGTATGCAGGCGTGCCCTTAGAGGGTTATTCTTTTGGTTTCTTACCACTTGGTCAAGTTTTAAAATGGTTTACAATTCAAAATGTTTCATCAATTGATGGGAGTACTTCCTTTGAAGAGGTAAGCCTATTGTCATTTGTGTTTCGATGACTTTTTATTTCGCCAAATTTCATTATAGTGCTCATAAATTTACGTATACGATTTTCATCCCTTCTTTGTGCACTGTAGGGAACTTTGATTGACAAGAATTCCAATACTACCACCACAACGACCTCACATCCAGTGGTTTATGGGGTGTTGATATACAGATAAAGATATTTTCTATGAAGTTATAAAGAAACAAACTTGTCGCCAAATAAAGAACTCTTCTCTATACTTTTCTACTTCTAAAGTTGTTCAGGAGAGTGGAAATTGGAGTTCGTGTGTTAGCTTGTGTTACACTTATGATGCAAGGAGCATGATCAGCTCCCACAAGAACCTGACTTCCAGTGGTTACAGAATTTTAATATATAGGTAAAAGATCCTTGCTTATGAAGTTATAAAGAAACATTAAATCACTTTGCTAATCCTTTATCCCAGAATATAAGTTGAGGTTTCTGTTTTTACTGTGAAGATTGTGATATGTTTGTTCCATTCACTGGAACTCAAGCATGGACACAATCATTGGGATACAAAGTTGTGGGAAAAAGCAGAGACTGTTGAAGTCCAACGACTGAATCGAAGGGTACATATACTTCGTCACTAAATTCCTATATTTTCTGCTTTTTTTAACATTTTTGCTATGTGTCATGAAGTTTTATGTGAACTCTAGATTCATGCAAGAGTATGCTAATGTTCTCACTTTCCTCATTTTTATGGTAGAAAAACTATATGAAACTTTTTTTTTCTTCTAAGGTGTTTTGATTTTTTGGAAGTTATATTACTATCGAAATTCTAACATGAATTTCATGTTCAACTGTGTATCACTGAATATGCAGTGGTACGATCACTTTGCACAGTGTTACAAACATGTCAAGTCATCCTCCAAACTATTACTTCAATCCCCCATATTTTTCATTTTCTTTTTTGTTTCCCAACTGATAATCATAATAATGGAGTTATGTAAACACTTGGGTTTTTGCAAATGGCCATACCCTTTGGTTACTTGAGAAATTGTGGCTTTTAGACTATATGTGATACAATTGTATTGTGGAGTAGTTGCATATATTAACTTGGGCCATTCTAGCTTAGAACTTAACTAATGCCTAAGACAGAAGAATGGGCTCACACTCATACACCCATTAAAGGATTTATTTGTGAGAACATATTAACTAATTTTGGAAAAGGGAAAAAATAAGCTGAAATAGCTTTTTTAATAATATTTCTATAGCACAACTTAAAATTTTATGCCTTTGGCCAAATTTATCTTTCATGATCTGTTTTTGTTTTGGTGAATGCTGGTAGCCCAGTATTTTCATAGATTAGCTCTTCTGTTATCTTGGATAACTGTGTATTTTAATGTTTGGTAATAGATCTTCTTGGACATTTAGTGGATGTAAATTAATGTTTCTCAACTTGACTGCTTCCAACTTTTGTAAGTATGGTTTTATTTTTTAACTTATGTGTAGGACTCAACTTTTTTCTGCTTTCAGCCTCGATGGTTCCGTTTTGCTGGTAGGCACTGTCATTGCTTGTACTTTTTGCTATGTGAATTGTTCATTTTTTTGTCTGCTTAGGAGTCTTCTTGGTCTTCTTTTAAAATTTGTCTCTCAGTTTTCTGGGTTTGAGCTCCTTTTTTCTTTTGTCATATAAGTTTCTAAATTTCATTTTTTTATTTTGGTGGTGGTCTTTCAATCTTTGGATTCTATGATCTGGTCGTCAGTTTTAGGTTATTATCAGTATTTTGTGCAGGATTACTTTTTGTGTTTGCTTATTTTTTGGTACCCTTAGTTCGTCTTTATTGCTTGGGGCATGGATGAGGAATAACTATATTTGTGTATGTTTCCTTTAATTTCTCTTCATCAGTATTTTGCAAGTTTTTGTGGCTGATTGTTTGACTACAAAATAAGTTGTAGAAAGTTTGGCTGCTACTGCTCTTATTGGCTGCTTATAGGGATTTCATATCCTTACTGGTTGAGTAACAACAATTGAGAACCTAATTTTTGCACCATGGTTGTAAGCTGCTCCATTTTTCTGAAGCTGTCATAATTATGTCTTATCTGTTATAAGAATCCATGTAATGAATCGGTTAGGAAAGTTATGCTGAAGAAGTCTAGTATCATCAAATCATCAACTTGCTTGTCTCTCTCTCTCTCTCTCACTCTCGTTGTAGATGCACATGCAATGAACTCCGGATGGAGTGTAAATGTAGAGCAGATCAATTCTATCAAATCCGTGAACTTCACATGAGTTATCACTCAAGCTGTATGCCTCAGTTCGTACGAAAGAATGTCATTCTTTTGAGTTATTTATTATTTTAGAGATTCATTTTTATTTTATTTCTTGGATTCTCTGAATAACGTCATTTCTGTTTCTCTTTTGATGCTGATAAATATTTTTTTTTTTGGCTTCGATATTGACTTATTTTCATTGATGAAATTCATATACGGGCAGCTATGACTGTTTTATTAATTTGAGTTTTGTTTTGATGTAGATTTGAGACTTTTTTCTGTCTTTTGAATTACGATGGATAATTAGATGATTGGAGTTTTAAAACACATTTGGTGCCTCTCCATTGCTTGGGAAAATTCTGTTCTTAGGACTAAACATGTTTGAAAACTGCTCTTTGTTTTTCTTCTGTTTGATTACAGTACTTATTTAGAACTCTAATGTACGAAGACACCACTTGATCTTGATGTTAAGTTATGTTGGCAATAACAAATGAAGTTGTCCTTAAGAGTTTTGAGCACTGGTTATTTGAGAAAACTGAACTTACCAAACCAGGTACCAACCAAAATCCTAAGCTTTACATTGATCACTCTGAGCAATAATTTAAAATGTTAGTCTGCAAGTTGATTCTCTGTTTTATATGAATTTTCTGATTATAAACTTAATCGATCCTTCTTTGAAGTTAATGCGCATAAATGTTGCACGCATTCAAAGTCATCACTTCACTGGTTTTGTGCCCCTTATTATCTATTATTATATTCTCTAAGTAATTTTTCCCGCCATTTTTATGCACTATCATAATTATGAACACAACCAATTTAAACCAACGGGCATCACACTGCGCATTGCGCGGTGTACTTCCTTCTAGTTATATATATGTGTATGTATGTATAATTACATGATCACAAAGGATCATTTGACAAGGTAAGATAACAAAAAATATTAGAATAAAGCACAAATTCAGTAGTATAAAGGAATTATAAAATTTTTTCAAGGGCAATTTTTTACAAATACCCTCATCTGTTATTTACAAGAAATTTCGTATGCATTCATAAAGTAAAAAAGCGCTTATAGACTTTCAACTCGTCTTTTGAAAACAAGTATTATTGTTTAATATCAAATCCTTTTAAAATATCAACGTAATATTCTAATGGTTATACATACTTATTCTTATTTATTATTTATAATTTTATTAAATTTTTAAGTAACTCAGTCACTAGAAAACCCTTTTTTTCCCCCTTAATTTCATGTCATTTTATTATCATAATTAGGATCAAGTTGGAATTATTGCTATTAAATTCGAATTTTTAATAATTATTGTGAAGACGTTTGTAAGTCTAAGTATTATTTAAGTAAATGGCATCTTAAATTAAAATGTAAGTAATAAGTCAAATCAAATAAAAATCAGACAATTTTGAATTTTCCCTTTAGTTGTGTTTACTTTAATCGCTATTAAAATATAGATTAAGAGCTAATGAACACTAATTAAATATTGCTGAGGTGTAATTAACTCGTATATGATGGATCTGTGCTTGTATGTAGATTCCAACGGCATTTTTAGCACAGAGTTGTTCTACTGCACCAAATCATTCCCCCCAAACCCCCAAATGTATTGCTTAATTTCTACTCAATATCTCATTGTAACCGAAAAGTCTACCATTTTTCTCAAAATGTGGCTCTAGTTTTCGAGAATGTTGCCAGTAACTTTTTCAGTTTGAATTTGAATTCCAGCATCGCATCACTGGTGAGTTTCTGGTCACGTTTTTGAGTGTTTTTTCAGTGTGTGCGATGGTTTCTAGAATTATGTTAATTTATGGAGTCATATCTTGTTGTGATTTGCTTTGATGATATGGTTTTGATTTTTGAGCCCAAATCGCTTGCAATTAATAGTGAGTAAGTAGGAGATTTTGTGGTGGAGTTGTCGTTATTGCTGGCGAACATTACTTTCAGTCATATGCTTGTTGAAGATGATGTAATGGAATTTGTTTTATGCTAACTGAAGTGGAGAGTTAACATTTATTTTTTTCTTTGGTCGGTTGTCTTTTAGGCATTAGTTATTGTGATATCACCGAATTATTTGTTTATGGAATGCGTTTTTTATTGTGGATGAAAATGTGACAAATTGTGTTGTTGAATGGATGTTGTGGTTGTTTTAGTTTTGCAAAAGTCAATATATGTTGGTTTCATATGCAATTCCTTGAATTTTTGTTAAGTAAAGACAAATTTATTTCAGCTAATTAAAAAACGCATCAATTCACCGCTTTAATATGTGTAAATGTAGGCACAATTTAAAAGTTGTCCATTTCAAATTTGAGTTAACTATATCCTTTTTCTGTGTTATTCAAGGTTTGAATAATTATGAATACTCAGCTAGTGGAGATTTAGCCTCGTGAACTTAAGTTCATATGTAAGTAAATTAGACACTGCAATAACATTGCTAATATAAATTGGATTAATGTATCGCATTTCCTTTCCTGTTCCTAGCCCTTAATTCTGCAATTGCTTGGATCATCTTGTATCCAAGTTGAAATGTTGGCAATGGATTTGATTATGACATGTTCTTTTCCTTAATTGACCCTGAAAACAAATTCATCTGGAATATCAAGCCCCATATATTTGCTTAAGACAGAAAAGCTGCAGTGTCTTAATTAGAATTGCATTGTTTTTTTATTGTGCACAGGATAGGAATCTCATGTCAAAATTCAGAACATTTGCACTAATTCAATAGAACTTGTCTATCAATATGCCATTTATGCCACTCCAGGTATGAACACATTGCTGTTGTATCCACTATAATAGGATTTTTGTTACTTTGCATATATTTGTGTGTCTGTATGTGTGTCTTTGTGTGTGTTGCTGAGATTGGTTGATGAGCATTTCATGTTTGGGCATCATCATATTGACGCTGTTTGTGGGAACGAAGGCCATGTGTCTTTTTCCAAGCTCCTCAACTTAGAGGACTTATGATAGTATGAAGTTTGTCCTACATCAAAAGAGTCAAAGGGCTTGAGATAGTTTATAAGCTATTCTCCTTCTTTAACCCTTTGAAGAGTATTTTGAGGACAAAAACCCTTATTACGAGTGTCGGTGGGACAATATATCGAAATTGATGAGCATTCCATCTGGCACTGATAGACACAAAACATTCTACTATATACTGATTTTGCAATTCTGATAACTGCAAATGGAGTCTCACCCATGTAAAAAGCAATTTCTTTTCAAAATCTTTTCTCCTTTTTGATATTTTTTTAATTATAGGTGTAATATTATACTTCATTTTTGAAGATCAAATTGCCACATCAAAATATGAGAAGCAGAAATTCAGAAATTCAAAATAATGTATTCTGTAGTGAGTCTGTCTTTTTCTTCTAAACATTGTAGTATCCAAAAGCACTCCATTCAAATTCAAAATAAGGAGTTTTTTGTTTGAACCTTATCACAAACAACTTCAGGTGTCCTGAAAGGGTTTGCCAGTTTATTTTCTTTCAAAAAATCAGGGTAATTAGAGAAATATACCAATTTTTCTATTGCAATCTCCCAGATAATTAATTTTCTAGCAATGTGAACCTGATCTGGTTTAGCAATATTGGGTTGATATTCCATTGCCCAACATTGCATATTTTTTCAATGTGAAAATTTCACAACTTGTCACATTTCTCTGTTTTGAATTGTGTGCTTTACAATAAAAATTGTCCAGTGACAATTCTTATTCAAGAATTCATTTAAAATTCATACCAAAGATTGCATTATACGCACGTAGTATGTTTGTTGATGGTTCATAGAATCAAATATATATGCACTTTTTCTTTCTTGATATGAGCAATGATAAAAAATCAATGTTCGCAATAAATTATAGGAGAACTTTTTTTTTTGCATTTTTAATCAGTTTTAGCAGGGTTTCAAGACCAAAAAGTTCCTTAGTAGTGGGTTCCGTTGACAGATAACTTACCATGAAAGATTGCAAGAGTAAAGAACTGAAGAAATCTCGTTACTCATACTCTTTCTAAAGTAGATGAAGGTTGTGTTTCACAATTGGGCATTGATCGTTGTTCATGACTTGCGTCAATTTTTCTTTTATTATATAAAAAACGCAAGTCTTATTTACTGTCTTTACATAAGTTGTTGGAAGGATTTCTCTAAAATAAAAGTCTACAGCTTCTTTCAAATTATCTTCTAGTTTTTTAGAATATTTTACCTGACATTTTTTCAAAAATGCGAATCCTGTAAATGTGGTTTTTTTCATCTCCAAAGCATCGATTGCTTTTGAAATTTCTTGTAGCTTTATTTTAACCTATTTGTCAATATGCATTTGCATAGATTAGCCATTTTGGCTATCAGGAATTTGTTTTGAAACAAATTCATGTTCTGAAATTTTAGAATTTGTGGGTATGTTAAAGGTCTTTAGAGCAACAGACTGTGAAATGCTGAAATTACACGGAGGTTTTTGAGCTGAAATATCCATGTGAGAGTTATCAAACCATTGAAAGGTCCATGGAGCAACAGACAGTTAAATGTTGATGTTAGGAGACTTTTGCGGTGAAATGTTGATGTGGGAGCAAACATCTGACAATGTAAAATTATTGTGTTCAAACAAATTGATTAGACAAGTGAGCAGCATCCAAGTTCGATGAATTTTCAGCTGCAATGTCCTCATTGCCATACTTCTCAATTTCAGCAAACTTTCCTGCCTCATTGAAGTTTTCTTTTTCTTGGACTTTCCTCTTTTTCTTACATTATGTGTTGTCAATTTTTCTATTATTCTCATTCTCACACTCTCCAATCAGATTATCATAGATATTTTGAAATTTCTTCAAAATTCAACCTCGATTTCGAGTGTTGACTGCTGGTGTCTTAAAGTATGAAACTCTATTAACTTTGTAGGAAAATCCCTTATCTTACTCATGAAAATGGATATCAAAATGCTTAAAAATCTTAGTAAGCAATTTACCAAATGGAAGATGAGATTTTTTATTTTTCATTATATTAACATTTTTAACCCTGTTTTAAATGATGGAAATGATCAATTTTTTAAAATTCAATAGCTTTCTTTTAGGCATATGCTACAAAATTATCTTTTCAAGTAAACTAGTCTTAGCGATATTTCATGCTTTAGGCACTAGGACATGAAGAATGATTAAATGCAAAAATAATAGGGAGAACTTTCATATTGGCTTCAGGACATGAAGAATGATTAAACGCAAGAATGATTTTGTACACTTAATATTTCTTTAAGATGCAGTATGTTTAAATTAACAACAAGTTATTTCGGCTAGTGATCGAGAATCCAGGAGAAAGGGGAGGGTTTTAGGTAAACAACAAGTTATTTTCGGCTATAAATAGCAAGTTATTTTCGAGTACTCAACCCACAATTCAGCACTTTCAATTCGGCTTCGTTTTCCCTCCAAAAATCCAGTTGCCAAAGACAAATACAGCAAGTTGTTTTCGACAACTCCATACACAGACCATTTCTCTACAATGGCTCAGGAGCGTAAAGCCACTAGCACTAAAAAAGAGGTTATTCAATTCAAAAAGAGTAAGCAACAATCTTTGAGGTTACTCAAAATATGTTTTCTAGTCTTAAAGTTGATCCAGTTACGAGGGTTGATGTAGAATTGTTAATTGTTGAAAGTTTTGATATTGTGGAATAGATTAATGGGTATAATTTGAAGGAAATGGTGACAAGTAACGATCTGCGTGACAAT
The DNA here is from genome assembly GCA_014898755.1 of Handroanthus guayacan. Classification (NCBI taxonomy): domain Eukaryota; kingdom Viridiplantae; phylum Streptophyta; class Magnoliopsida; order Lamiales; family Bignoniaceae; genus Handroanthus; species Handroanthus guayacan. The sequence goes on along the minus strand of JACFYI010001436.1, from coordinate 95,579 downwards.
GAGCTAGTCAAAGAATTTTATTTAAATTGTATTGGAAATAAAAATAAGTATGTGGTATATTTTAAGATGAGGATTGTGACGATTGAAGTGCTAGTCGTAGATTGCATACTGTGTTTGGGTTAGTTGATGATAGATTTTACGCTAAAAACACCAGTGTTAAGGGTATTTCTGTGGAAGAGTATAAGGATATTGAGTTTTGTAAAGAAATTTTACAAAATACAAATGAAAGTTCAAAAACTCTTTGGGCCAATATGAAAGTTTTTCCTAAGATTTAGCATTTGATCATTCTTTCATGTCCTGTGCCTAAAATAGTATCGCTAATGCTAGTTTACTTTAAAAGATAATTTTATGACATATGCTTAGGAGAAAGCCAGTGAATTTTGAAAAATTGATCATTTCTACTATTTGGAGCAAGGTTAAAAAAGTTAATAGGATAAAAAATAAGAAATTCCATTTCCATTGGATAGATTACTTACTAAAATTTTTAAGCATTTTGATTTCCCTTTTGAGAAGCATAATAAGGGATTTTTCTATAAAGTTAGTGGAGTTTCATACTTTAAGACACTGGTAGTAAACACCTGAAATTGGATTTGAAGAAATTTTGAATTGTCAATGATGATGTGATTGGAGGGGGTGAGAAGGAGAATAATAGAAGATTTGACAATGTAGAGGGTGAGGAGGAGAGAAAGTCCAAGAAAAAGAAGAGTTGGATGAGGTGGGAAAGTTTGCTGGAGTTAAGAAGCATGGCAATGAGAATGTTGTAGTGGAGAATTCATCGAGTTTGGATGTTACTCACGTGTTTGATAAATTATTTGAGCATATTAATTCTACATTGTCGGATATTTGCTTCCACATTGGCATGGCACCTCAAAAGCCTCATAACTTAAATATTTAACTGCCTGCTGCTCCAGGGGCCTTTCAATGGTTTGAATACCTTGATTATGTACTGTCTAATGTTGTTAGCTCTGATATTGACATTTCAACTCAAAAGCCTTTCTGTAATTTTAGTATTTCACAACCTGATACTGTAGGGGCCTTTACCATACCTTCAAATTCTAAAACTTCAGACCATGAGTTTGTTTCAAAACAAATTCCTAATGGTCAAAAGGACCAATCAATGCAGATCTGTATCAACGAACATGTTAAAAAAAAGTTACAAGAAATTTCAAAAGCAGTTGGTGTTGCAGGTGAAAGAGACTCACATTGATATATTGGTATTCTTGAAAAAATGGGAGGTAAAATATTCTAGAGAACTAGAAGATAATTTGAAATAAATTGTAGACTTTTATTTTAGAGAAATCTTTCCAGCAGATTATGTGAAGACAGTAGATAATGTTTGCATTTTTTATATAACGAAAGAAAAATTAGAGCAAGTCATAAATGATGATTAATGTTTCGTTAACTCAGTTGTAATATACAACTATCATTTACTCTAGAAAGAGTATGAGCAATTTGCATTTTTCAATCTTTTATTCTTACAATCTTTCATGGTAAGTTATCCGTCTACAAATTTGCAGAATAGATTTTGTCCCTATAATTTATTGTGAGCATTGATTTCTGATGATTGTTCATGTCAAGGAAGAAGAAGTATATATATATATTTAATTTTATAAACCATCAACATACTACGTGGGTAAAATATAATCTTTGGTATGAATTTTAAATGGATTTTTGAATAAAAATTGCCACTGGGCATTTTTTATTGTAAAGCAGAATTCAAAATAGAGAAATGTGACAAGTTGTGAAGTTTTCACATTGAAAAATATGCAATGTTGGGCAATGAGATATCAATCCAATATTGCTAAACCAAATTAGGTTCACATTGCTAGGAAATTAATTGTCTGGGAGATTGCAATGGGGAAATTGACATATCCCTCCAATTACCTTGGTTTTCTGGAAGAGATAAACTGGCAAATCCTTTCAGTACACCTAGAGCTGTTTGTGATAAGGTTCAAACAAAAAATTTCTTATTTTGAATTTGAATGAAGTGCTTTTGGATACTATAGTGTTTAGAAAGAAAAGACAAACTCATTATAGAAAACATTATTATGAATTTCTGCTTTTCATATTTTGATGTGGCAATTTGGTTTTAAAAGATGAAGTATAATATTATACCTATAATTGAAGAAATGTAAAAAATGAGGAAGGATTTTGAAAAGAAAATTACTTTTTACATGAGTAAAACTTCATTTGCAGTTATTAGAATTGCAGAATTAGTAAATAGTAGAATTTTTGGGTAATATTCTTGATAATACAAAGTTTGTCCCATATTGAAAGAGTCGAAGGGCTTGAGATAGTTTATAAACTATCCCCCATCTTTCACCTTTCGAGACGTCTCTTAAGGACAATCTTCCACCAGTGTCTTAGGACAGTATCTCAAAATCGATGAGCCTTTCATGTGGATTACAACTTTGGGCAACATTATATTAGCGGCGTAGGGGCTTATGATGACATTAAGTTTGTCTCACTTTGAATGAGTCGAAGGGCCTGAAATAGTTTATAAGCTATCCCTTCTTTTTCACCTTTTGAAGTGCTTTTTTAGGACAAAATTTTCCACCACGAGTGCTGGCAAGACAATACCTAGAAGCTGATGAACATTTCACGTCAATGACAAATTTGGGCATAATAGAATACTCATCAACTTCGAGGTAGGCTCGCCGGCACTCATGGTAGGGAATTGTCCTGAAAAGGCGTTTTCAATGGTGCAAGAGGAGGGGATAGCTTCAACTCTTTCAATGTGAGATAAACTTTATATGATCATAAGCCCCCCTAGTCGAGGGCTTGAAAAGAGACATATGGCTTTCGTTACTACTGATGGTGCCAATATGATGGTACACCTAAATTCATCGCCGACATAAAATGCTTATCAGTTTTGAGGTATTGTCTTGCCGCGCATGTGGTGAGGGGTCGTCCTGAAAAAACGACTCGAAGGGTGAGAGAAGGGGGGTAGTTTATACACTCTCAATTCTTTCGACTCTTTCGATGTGGGACATATTTAGTATCATCATAAGAAAAGGCATTGGACTTGCATGGATTCAGGGGATGGACCCCGAAGTGAATTGAACAAGCAACCTTCTGATTTGGAGTTAGATGCACTACCATTGCGTCACAGATCATAATATATCTCGAAGTAGATGAGCCTTTCATGTAAGTTACGAATTTGGTAAACATCATAAATCTTCCTAGTCGAGGGGCTTGGTAAGAGACATATGGTTTTTGTTCTCACAGATGGCTCTAATATGATGTTGTCCAAATTTGTAACACATGAAATTCTCATTTGCTTCGAGGTATTATTCCGTTAGCATTCATGGTAGAGGGTTTTGTTGTGAAAAAACTCATCGAAGGGTGAGAGATGAGATAGCTTATAAATTATTTTAAGCTTTTTGATTTTTTCGATGTGGGACAAATTTAGTATCATCATATTCCCAAATTCGTCGTTACCATGGAATACTCATCAGCTTTGAGGTATTTGTTCCACTGACACTTGTGATGGGATGTTTTATCCTGAAAAGGTGCCTCGAAGGGAATAGCATATAAATTATTTCAAACTTTTCAACTCTTTCAATGTGGGACAAATTTGGTATCATCATAAGCCCTTTGGTCGAGGGGTTTGGGAAGAGATGCATGACCTCTGTTCTTGCTGACGGAGCCAACATGATATGCCCAAGTTCGTCGCCTACATAAAATGTTCATCAGTTTCGAGGTATTGTCCCACTGGCATTCGTGATGGAGAATTTTTTCCTAAAAAGACATCTCAAAGGGAGAAAGTGGAGAGATAGCTTATAAACTATCTCATACCCTTCAACTCTTTCCACGTCGGATAAACTTGATATTATCATAAGTCCTCCAATCGAAGGACTTGGGAAGAGATATATGGCATTCGTTCTCACAAACAGCGCAAATATGATGATGCTCAAGTTCGTGGCCGACATGGAAGCTTACCAGTTTTGAGGTATTATGCTGCCGGCACTCATGATGAGGAATTTTCCTGAAAAGGTGTTGCTTTCACAGAAGAACAGTGTTCATGTGCAGTTCACCTTGCCAATATCACAGACCAGTATGTTGCTTTCAGGGTTATGTGGTTTCCAGTCCAATCTTGTTCTTGTTTACTACCTTTCCTGCAAGTTCATTTTCTTTGAAAAGAAATTTATTGTCTGATTGTACAATTAGGCTGGTTAATAAAGAATTTTTTATTTCTACAAGAAAGACAGTATGAACACACCTCTTTCTTTTGAAGGAGAGATTATTGAAGTGGCCATATGTCATTGTAGCAGCTGAAGTCTACATCACCCAAGAAGTACTGTGTGAGACCCAATGTAGGAATCATCAAGCCAAAATCCACATATGATTTGACAGGTACTTTAGTTTGTTTACTTGTTATGTCCTATTTGTGTTTAATTCTTCGTTGTCTTCTGTTGTTGGGGTGGGAATGGTGGTATGGGTACTGTATTTGATGTCATCTCACAATTATTTATGTCTTCTAATGTAGAGCTTTCTGTTAAATCTTGTTTTGCATCTTTCAACTGAGCCGTTACATTTTGTTGTATTTACATAAGACTTCTTGGCTACCTAAACTTTTATTCATCAGTGGCAACATTTTCTGTGTGTTGGTTTGAGTACATACCTTTAGTATTAGATTGTCAAAATAGCAGGTACTTTAGTAAAACTATGCATCTTTGTGACTAATTGTTGATGGGTGTTAATTTTTTAAAAGAGTTTTGACATGGAACTCTGATACAGTTA
>JACFYI010001436.1:62297-85102 GCA_014898755.1 Handroanthus guayacan | reverse complement strand
GACTTGAAATCAAAGATTAGTGCCATGAATTCCAAGCTAGCTGAGGTTAGTAATTTCATCTCATCTTGTCAGTATCCGAAAAGATGAAGCCTCTTAGTAACTTTATACATTAAAGTGGTAAAATTATTGCTCAAATTTTGTCTGTATTGCCAATCAAAGCTTTATATTACATCCCAAGTCTAAGTTTCGCTAATCAAGTGACTGGTGGGGTCGATTAATGCTCAACTAATGCATCATTCCATTAATGGAAATGCTCACTAGATACAATTATGGCTTTTTTGCAGGCAGAGTACACAATTATGAAGCTAAACGAAGAAAAGACCAGCACCATTCGTGAAAAGGAAAAGTTAAAGCAAGATTTGGTGGGTGAATTTACACACTTATCTTATCTCTTTCAATTAATGTATAGGGGTAATTACCTCACCAACTCCCGATATTTGACTTAATCACACAATACTTCATCTGGTTCGAAAATTACAATAACCCTCCTACCGTTTGTTCAATTAAAGGAGAATTTAATGGTGCCTATGTAACATTATAGTTAGATACCTTGAAAATTTAATATATTGATTGAAACATTACAAATAGATCCTCAATTATTCCAATATGCTTAAGTTTCAGGGATCTAATAATTATAATGTTACACAGGCTTTGTTAAGTTATCCATCAGTTGAACTAACGACATGGGTGTTATTATAATTCACCAAACCATTGGACATGTCTATATTTAAGGCCAAATTTCATGGAATATTGAGGTAATTATTCTCAGTGCATACAATAATCTTTCTCCAATCTACCATCTTTCCTTTTTTGAGACATCTCTTTTCGCTTAGGTGATGTTGAGGCGAAACGGCGGTTCGAGAAAAGTTCGAATTGGGTTTCCACCATTGTTTGTCTGCATGGTCGCGCTGATTGGTCTGATGATAGGATTCTCATTTCAAGCTTAGTGCACGGATATGACGCAGGTATTGTTATAAAGGTTTGGAAACTAAGAAACGTATGTTGACTTGCTAGGTTTAAACACGCTTGCCGTTGTACTATATTGATACCTGTAGTTGAGATCCTTTAAGTCTGAATGTAAAAAGAACTGATTTTACTAAAGAAAATAAAATAAAACAAAGTGGACCTTCAGTTTGACTCGGGATTTGATAACTTTGTGTTGAAAACATTTATTTTTCAAATTAACAGCCCTTCAATTGTTACATAGAGAAATGAATTAGGGTGTGTTGGCATGAGCTTATAAGCTCTTCAAAAAAATATTAAGCTGTCATAAAGTATTTAATAAAATTAGTTCAAAAAAATATCTTATTAACTTTCAAAATAAAATATTAAAATCATAATTTCATTTTAAAAAAGTGGGGAGTTCTTAAATTATTTTTAAAATTTTTACATACACTTTCAATTTTAATCATATTTATTACAAAATTGCCTTTACTAATATCTTATAAGTTAAATTGTCTTGTTATGTCTAGAGATTTTGATAACTTATTTATAAAATAAGATATAATATCTTATATATTTCAAAAACATTCTATAGATTGCAGAAACTTATAAGATGTTTTGAATAGATTTTGACCGAAGACCATCTTATTACTTGAGAGTGCTGGAATGAAACGAAGGCATGTTTCCAAGATGACTATATTGGTAATTTTTTAAGTGAGAGGGCTAGCTGATCATTTCCTTTTTTCTAAAGGGTGCTTGCTTTGTGTAAATAATCCTTTATTACATGTATTCCCCAACCTTTTGCTGACCTGTTACTTTCCTGCTGCTGCATTGTCCTGAAAACTAGACAGGGCTTTTGATGCTCAATTTCAAGAAAAGGCAAAAGCAAATTCATATGAAAAAACTTGCACCGCATTTCAACTATAATTAGGAGAAGTTAGAATCCACACATAATAATTACATCATGACTATACATGACACGTAAATCCTGTAGACCATATACAGTGCAAAACTCTCTTACCCAAAAAAGAAAAAGAAAAGCCAAAAATCACACACCGATTTGGTGTTTCCAGTTCCCGCAAAACCCAAGTCTGGGGAAAAATCTCTCGGACCTCCCAAGTGCATGGTTTGGGTGGATGACTTCTCAACACAAACTGGAGTTGAAAATCAGTATAGAAAAATTAAACAAATATTTGTTGGAACCTCTATACCAAGCTATATGCCCCGGTGGGAAAACCAAATTGAAAAAAATAATCGAAAACATAAAAACCCCAAAACTGATTTATGTGCCACCCAGCAGCAAGAAGTTGATAAAATTAAGGGAATAATTACCTCAAAAATCCCTGTAAGTTTGGCCTAATTACAAATACTTCCACTGTCTTTGGAAATTACGATGCCTCTGCCGTTAGTTCAGTTGATAGAAAATCTAACAGAGCCTATGTAACATTATGATTAAATCCCCTGAAAATTTAAACATGTTAGATTAACTAGGAAATTCTAAATATAATATTATACACGCTCTGTTAAAGTTTCCGTTGGTTGAACTAACGATATGGGGTATTTATTGTGATTTCCAAACCCACAAGGAGTTTTTCATAATTAGGCCAAACCTGGGTGTATTGAAGCAATTATCCCTAAAATTAGTGCAATAGTAACCTTAGTGTTTGTCTTCCCCGTGTTTCTCTTCTTCTTGCCAATGATGATGCCCATTTTGTTCAAATGGAGAAGTTGGAGAGGGTGGTATGTACGGAACGAAACCACGCCCACCAAAGACGGGACGCATGAAAGCATTGTCGAATTTTCTCCAGTAGTAGTGGACGGTACGTGTAGGTTTTGTCAGTAGCATTCGTAAACTGCTTGGTCGGAGTATATTGTCATATTCACGAGATTCTGGATCGTGGTGAGTTTCAGCGAAAAGATCGGCATCAGAATCCTGGCTTTCACCGAGAAGTGGCACAGTGAAGGACCTAGGTGTTACTGGCTCTGAAGAGATCATTCTGTCTAGTTGTTTTGATGAGGGCATTAATAGCCTCACTAGAGGCTTTGTCGCGAGGCCAAAGACCTGGGTGCATTGATAGTGGACACACAAGAGCCAAGGCAAAATCCTTTTAAGATGAATAAAAGAGTCTTGTACCAATTACAGCATGCGCATGATGAAGGAAAAAGAAACAAAAACATATATAATTCATGCTTGGCCTACTCGTTTGGGACAGTGGTGGAGTTAATGATATTACTTGGGTGTGATGTACCAAATTGCCCCTAAAACTTTATCTCAAAACACTCAGTGACCTCAACCTTCATGTTTTAATGCGTCATACCTGGCCCAAATGGCCAAATCTGCCCATTACCAACACGAAACTCGGATGTTTTATGGACCGTTGATAGTTAACATGTGGTTTCATCATAGTCCGCGGTAGAGTAGACAAGACATATCTACATCAATCGTGCATTATAAATACTCCAAATCATATTTATATATGCACAAAGGGTTGCATTATTGGAATCTCAAATTTCACATTTCGACTCATCTAACTTAAGTTTCATTGGATCCCTCGACTTTAACCTTTTGTAATCTCAAGTTCAACCTCACCTTACACAATCAATATATACACACATATATGTGAGTGTGCGTGCGCATGGAGGATGGGGCTTAAGAACGTTCATCTATTGTTCATAAATTCATTGCTTTCACTACCTAGCCGAAACAATGTGTAAGGGTTTAAGATTTCTTACCACAGTGCTGAAGAGCACAACTGTTATGGTACTGGTAATCAAGATAGCATTTCCACGTAACTGGGTGTGACCGTCCCTAGTGAACTGCACGAGCAAAAGCTATGAGTCAATTTAATCTTACAAATGCACAACCACACCTCTTGATGCTTTCTTAATGCACGCTGATGAAGTGAAGAAGCAATATAAAAGCTACTTTCTTCTGTAAGTTTTTGTCACAGAACTAGTGCGTAAATATCCCAATTGAAGTTGGTAGAGCTGAAATTTACTTGGTTGTAAGCCAGGGCCATGGAAACAGCACCTCGCATAAGACCAGCCCACCATATTGTAATCTGCAAATTGCAATTGGCAAAATTATTAGATAGGCCAAGTAAATAAAGGTCTTAACATACCTGAAATACAAATTCTGGAGCTCATACTTGCTGCTTAAAGTCGATTTTCTCATGTTGGTGCTTCTTGGTCAAGTTAGACAGAAATGACAAGGGGAAAACAAAGGCTGCTCTTCCAACCAAAATCAATCCCAGTAGCGTTGCACTGACAGAAATAGACGTTTTTGGGCTGAAAAATGAAAGAAAGCATAAAATAAGAAAATCTCCAAGCAAATAATATATAAAATCCCTACTTAATTGTGTTTCCTAGGGAATATTTTGACGGGAAATATTTATCTTTGTGTGTATGTCCATATAAGCACACACTTCATACCTGTCACTGACGACTCTCCACTTCTCAATGTCTAGAGCATCCATGCCAACATAAAGGAATATGAATGTCTCAGCAACAAAGGACAACGTTGCAAAGGTGTGCCTGCGTTACGGTTGATGATATACTTCGATAAGAAATATGAACTAGAAGCTACAATTTGATTGAATGGTATTAAATCTTAAGGTAATCTCATACTTAGTTGTAACTCTGGAGTTCTCTGTCACATTATACCAGGTGTAGTGTGACATCACAATCCCACAGAAGAAAACGGTAAGGATACCACTTAAATAAAATAACTGCAAGACGACTCGCAGGTTAGAAAAATGATTCAAGGGTTTAAACTCAGTGTCAGTCACTAAGAGAGAGTATGCCGAGTTCAAAACTACTCCTTATGGGTTGTCAGAAACTTACTTCCGCCATCATGTATGAAAGGTAAGCCATGAGCATCATGATCGCAACCTCACGGTCCGTGGAGTGCCTGTAGTTGATCAGAAAATTACTATAGAGATCAGGGAATTATTTTTTTGCAAATATATCATCAACCAGTCATCATCTTGACCTTTAATTTTGATATCAAATCACATAGTAAAAGATTAATGAAAGTTTGCCGAATTTCTTGATGTGGTTCGTTGTGGTAAAAAAATAAAAATTCAGCCATGCAAGTATGATCTCTTAAAACTCTTTGGCAAAATTAGTTCCCTTGGGAAATATTAATTCTCAATTATAAACATCATTTCTGTAGGATGTAAAAGCAGATTATAGATATTGTGACCAACCTTCCAAAATAGAGTTTCTTTATGATGTAAGCGCTCAGCAGTCCAGTCTGCAGTAGAAGATAGATGTTCAGTATCATGTAATTGAGCATTTCAGAAGCTTAGATGCATTCCAGAAGAAGGAAAAAGACTCACCAGAACTCCCAACGCAAGGCTTGAGATAAACAAATAAATAAAGTTTCCAATCAATTGCAAAGCAACAGTGGTGTTGATATGAGACAGGTCAAAATTTTGGACTGCATTGAAAAGCACCACAGATGTTGCATCGTTCACAACACCTTCCCCAAATACTAGACTGTATAGTAACGGTGTTTCATCCTGATTTAGCACCTGCGGCATTATAAATATTGCATTAGACCTGGAAGATGTTTCTCAGTGAGGATTTAACAGCAAAAAGCTGAAAAATGCACCTGCAATGTGCATACAGAATCTGTTGCAGCAAAAATAGCTCCAATTGCTGCAAACAAACAAGTGCCATTAGAAGCAGAGATAAACAATCGCAGAGAGAGAGAGAGAGAGAGAGAGAGGGAGAGGGAGATTTACCAAGGTAATCTGCAATTGCAAGACCCACACCCAGTTTCTGGAAGAAGGCAATAGCACCTGCCACAACATTTAGAAGATTTAAGTAAAGTAGATTAAATTTACATTTTCACATATGACAAATTATAAAAATTTATTTATAATACATAAGTAATCACAGAGTTCTGCAAAAATTATTCTTAATCTGCTTCTTTCTTGATTTCTCTCCATTTAAAAAGTTTCCTCAGAAGACATCAAATTATCATCATTATCGTTCCCCCAGGGATAATTTTATTGTGTTATGGAAACATGACATTGATATTTCACGAATCTGGAGGTACACAAGGAATGGAGAAACAGCAATTGAAAAACTATACATCAAACTATGGTTATATGCTCCTGCATACTATTTTAGGAAATGAAATAATCGACAATCTTGACTCAATGAAAGCAATTTTTCTTCCAGCTTAAAAAGGCAAGAGGCTGGCAGTGAGTTCAACCTCAGTAAGAGCTTCAGCATAAAATTCATTCTTGTTGCATTGTAGACTCTACTTCAGACGGAAGAGCATGCATGTCCAGCTCAAAGATAGTTTCTCTTTTTACAGTGAAGGATTCAGTTCAAAATATAAAGATTGAGAAGAACAAAAGGAAACTACAGAAGAGTGAGAAATGACATCAGTGAAAACCAGAAGGCAAAAGTTTCCTTCTTTGTGGTAGTGGATATCCATAGATAAGATGAACTAAACAAGGTAGAAGGCCATACCCAATGATATGATGGTGAAGGATATCATCGTGCCAACTGCTCCAAACAGCATTATAGTCATGAAATTGCGAAAGAATTGTTTCTTTTTGACCTGGAACCTGATAAATAGATTGAGGCAGGAGAATGGAACTGAAAATCACCATATAGCAAAATCTTAAAAGTCCTAAAACAAAGTAAAGCAGGTCAAATATCGATAAACTAAATATAATAACAATTTATAAGGCTTGTAAGGCTAGCATTTAATGTATGAAAGTTTTAGGTTTCACTCCCATGCAAAAGAAAATACAGCAGAGATGGAAACACTCTCAACAGAATGTTTCTCATCCAGGAGAGAGAGGGGAAAAAAACAAAAAACAAAAAAAAACCACGTGTCAACCAGATTTCAGCATTAAATGTGTCGTAAATACACTTTTACTGTAACATCATGATTTCTACAATACACAAATAGGAACAGAGGCTAAGAGTCACAAATTATTAATAACCTCATGAGGTAGTACCGGAAAGCAGACCCCTTATGGATACGGTGGTGCAGTTTGGCCCCTAAATAGGCCCTCGTGCAGGTATAGTTTTTCATTTTTCTGAAGTTAAACGTTTTCTACAATTCGTAAACAGAGTCTTGATTAAATGACATTCAAGCCAAGCCTAACAACCATTTTTCAAATCACAAATTCACTAGAAAATGAATTTAGGGCCGCCCTCAATTTGTAGAGTTGTTTCTGCAGCCGAGTTGAATTAGTATGATGTATTTGTCTTTCTAGATACTAATAAATTTACCTCATCAAAAGAAAAGAAGTTTAACAATGTTGTCAAAGTCTCAGGCAGAAAAGTAATCGATATCTCACCGATGTGCTTCTCAAATTATAGGGCACTCAAGTACTTGGCATCATATAGGAATGACTATTGATATGTTGCAGCCAGGAGACCAGGATGCAAAATATCGGAAAGGAATCAAGATATAAAGCAAGCCTGTACCCCAAAAAGGAGGGTGTGTAGTTGAAAATACTTGACTTACCCAGCATTAAAAATGATTGGAGGAAGCAGATAAATGAAAAATAGATCCTCGCTAAACACAAACAGATGTGAGCTTTTCCCTCCACTTACAAGCAGAATTAGAACTCCAGTGCCTACACCCTGTCACTTAAGTTAGTAATGATCATTTAAATGCACAAAAAGATATCGTTTAAAACACATAATCCAAATCACAAACAGTTACCAGCAAAAGCATATAACATAATGTGTAGAGCATTTATACTTACGATTATAAGGGCAGTGATGGATTCATTCATCCAGCGGTTTTCCTCCAATAGATGACCAAGCACGATGCACGTGCAAACGAGCGTGACAAATACAGTAATCGAGACCACTGAACTATGGTCAGAGGTTGACAGACGATTCACTGTCTCCATCATTGTTCCGAAGTCAAAGCCCATCTCGTCCAATATTCAGTTTACTAGACAATATCGGAAACCTCTGCAGATATTTTAGATGCTATGGAATTTTGATCAAGGTTCGTGCAATAACTTTGAATCAGCTCTAATGTGACAAATTATCCTGCAATAAAAGCATGCGTCTTGTAATTAGATACTACATCAATTAATAGAAGCTCTCAATACATAGAGATATGTATTGTTGCACATTTATACGCATTGTATGTATATGTAGTTATATACCAGATTATGCACAGCATAAATGGTAACTGCATCAATGCCAAGAATCCACAGCTTTTTGTCTAATTACTCCATTAATACACAATCAATAGTTTGCATAATCCTGAAGAAACAATCAATCATCATGTTTTGAGCACAACAAATATTACATGCTGATTCGAAGAAACCACAAACTTTGAAATCGATTAAATAAATCAATGATCAAAGCTTAAAATCTTCTTAAAGTCAAAGTCACAAGAATGTATCCAACGAACAGGTATGTGAACCTTTACGCAGGACGCTATGTCCGTTCACATAGTAACTCCGGTTTGTACACTACAAAGCCAACTGATCAAACTTTAGTACTGATTTCTTTTTCGTTTTCACCTCATAGAAAGTTCAAACCGTACGTTTCACTTATTTCATAAGATCATTCAAGTACCTTTGTAAATAAATTAACCAAACCGTTCACAATCTCATTTGAGATAAATATGCAGCACAGGCAGGACATTAATTTACTTCAGAAGGGAGACTTATATCCGTACACCACGATTGCATGCACAAACACAAGGGTAGATCAAATCGCAACGATAAATTCCGGCAATTTTACGTCATGATACGCAAAATCATGCACATAAGCCACATAAACGCATAAATAAGCACAAAAACCGTACGTAAAAGCTCTCCACATAACTTCTTCTCCATAGACCGCGCAAAATTACCTGCGGAGTTCGAGAAAGGCACATCAAAATTCAAACTCAGAACTCCGCACTCGATCTCAGCATGCAAACTCCAAATGCAAGCTAAACTGCTGACGATAAGAATGCTTTTCCTTTCAGAAAAAGCACCTTTTCAGCACAAAATTCGTTGAACGCAACGAATCCAAGTCAACCAACTCAATATACATGGAAGTGCAGCCAACCACGGATTTGAATCCTTGCTTTTTTCCTCAAAAACAGGCAGAATTGAGAAAATTCAAGTCAAATAATTTGCTCTCTTTTCTATCAAATACATAGAAGATATTGAGGATTCCAGAGGAGTTCCCACGGATTCTGGGGCTGCTTTGAGAACTTTCCTAAAAAAGAATTTCTGCATTAATGCTCATACAAAAAGTTATAGAGAGAGATAAATTTTGGAACTGTTCGCTGCGTGTGAAAGAGAGGGAAAATCGACAGAGAAACGGAGGGTCTGTGAAAGGGGAGACGTATATATATGCATATGCCTATCAGAATGAAAATGACAGGAGTCCGCATTTGCCATAGAAAAGAAAACAATATATATACAGATATATATATTTATTTTTTTGCAAAGCAAATAATAATAATAATAATAATAATAATAACAATAAGGGACACGTGGCGTAAAGGATGATGGATGATGTTGAGGAGCTTGAGTTGACCTCAACCGTTGGATTCTCTTATTGTTTCCATTGACATGATATGTGAGCTTATAATTGAGGGAATACCTCTAAGATTTGACCTAATTACATACAATAATATTTTTTCTTATTATTAATTTAACATGACGTGTATTTATAATCTTTCAGTTAATATATTAGAAATTAGAATGTTTGATTGTAAAATATTATACATGCTCTTTAAAATTTTCAATTGATTGAACCAATTGCTGAAGGTATTATTGTAATATTTCCAATCACAATGAGTGTTTATTATCCCTTTAATTTAAGTTAAAAATCTCAATCTTTTCGTATTTTCAAATCTTTATTCTTATTAAGTGAAAGGTTCTAGTTTTTTTTTTAAAAAAAATAATAAATTAGTACTTTTAAATTTAAAAATATGTGCAAAATAAATTATTAGCTGGTGATATATACATAAATATAATATTGTTGGAGGATTTGGAATTTTTTTATCGATATTTTTGAGATTTTTGAAATATTGCGGGGGGAAAGTGAAATAACGAAAAAAGTAATTCGTGGTTTTGGCTAATGATTAAAGGCAAATCTTAGAATCGCTTTATCGGTTGCAGTGTTGGAAAAAGACGCAACCATAGTCCCTCGAATGTTTTTGTAGTTATTTTTGGCATTAACTTTTTGCAATTTAAAATTCTTGTCAATTGATATATGGACATGTTGTCTTCTTTCTTTTTTTTTTTTCTTTTTTTTTTCAAGAGGAGCAACCTCTTAAGCCCATAGAAGCCACTCCTAAAGTCTCAACATGTGGTGGACGGCCCTAGACTTTGTCACACCTAGATGAGGACGTTCCGTTCTAAATGAAGGGTGATTGTGACCTCCCACATTGGATATGTTGTTTTCTCTAACATAACTACTTGGTATGCACTAATATATGAGAAAAAAAAAAGAAAAGAAAAGAAAAATCAAATTGTATTCCTATCGTGTTTTATATAATAGTTTAGTATTAAGTATTAAATATTAAACGTTGTATAATTCATCACATAATGATTTTATTTGCTATTATATGATATATGGTGAGAATTTATCAAGAAAATGAAGATAAGACTATTATGGTATTAATCAATTTATTCTATTTATTTATTGAAATTTGAAAATGAAAAAAATATGGGTATCAATCAAAAGTTGAATTCGGATACATCTTATGATTATTGGGACTTCCGTGAATAGAATGTGACTTGTAATGGTTCCCAACCCTCTGTAAAAGTTAATTCTTGGTTTTCTCATTCCATTCGCGAGTTATCAATGTTTGGCAAGATTTGGCCAATTTTTTATTCATGAGCATTCTTCAATCCTTAGTTTGGTTGTATTTCAACTTTTGAGTTGTAACTTAGTTTTGTTCATGATTTTTTTTTTTTTGTTCTCAATTAAACATTACCATAATATTCAATCACATTCCATATTGAAGAGTCCATAAACATACATTTTGCATATAAAGTTGTCTCTGATATTAAGATCTTATCAAATCTTTTAAAAGAAGTAAGGAGTCTCTAATATACTTTTGGTATCCTAACATACTCTTCAATTCCAACTATTTTAATTATAAATTGTAGCTATTAATATCTTATAAGATTAAAAAACATCACATAAATCATAGAAAACTTACATGATGATATCTTAAATAAGCTTAGCCGAACCCCCCAACCCAAACCCCAATTTCTATAACTATAAATTTATGACTATCAATAATTCTCAAGTTGGGAATTTGCCATACCCTTATCTGATATATTGTCACAATTCCGTATGCTAATTGAAATTGGAACATACATTTATATACATGATATGTTACTCGTCCATATCAATATATATAAATAATAAATATATATAAATATAGATATATAAGTAGACTTGCTTTTCTGTTATTTTCACATGATAATCGACAGAGTTAGCATGAGGACCACGTCTTTTATATTGTCCTTATTTTAGGGTTGTTTTTATTACAAGTAACAAAAAACAAATGGATGTTCAGGAGACAGTTGTCTGCTTGTCTTTTTACTTGTGTTTTTAACTCTATCTATCTTTTTTAAGACATTTCAATTTTCATCCCGCAAAATGATTTGGCCAACACTAAGTTTCAAGAATTTTCTTTTTATTTCTTATAATATCATGTTTCTTTGTTATTAGATTTGTGTCATTATCTTCATACTTGGCTTCTTGCTAGACCATTCTTTTTTTTTTTTTTTTCTCATTTTAGTAAAAAGATTGATAACTAGGGATCCAAGCTTTCAGTGTATATTTGTTTGAAACGTAGCTACAAATATCATCAATTAAATTATTATTATTATTATTACACAAAAGATGACTCTGATACGTGTTAATACTTCTATTAGATCACTAACACAATAATTATATAATTATAATATTTTTTTTTAGTGGTGGGATTTCATTTTCAATTGTCAAAAATTTTTTCAATAGCGAAATTCTTTCAAAATACATTGTGATAATTTTATGAGACAAAACTAAAATGGAATGCTCGTGCCTTATGTCTAGGCTCATTGTGATTTTTAGCGACAAGAATAATAAGAAGTAAAATATTAATTATAAATAATACTTTTTTAGGTAAAAAACTAAAATTCAAACACAGAGTTAAGCTTTTTTAAAATTTTTCAAATTGAAGAGTATAGAGTTGAAGACTTTGAAGATGTGGCAAAAATTTTAAAAGCTCAATATGTATCAAATTTGGTGAGTTGAATTTCATTCCTAAAATGTTTCTTAGGGTATGTTGGTATTTTCAATATTGTTATTCATTTTCTGCAAATAAAAAATAAAAATAAAAATAAAAATAAATGAACATGGGATATTGGCGCTAGTTATGGAAGTAATCATTTTCATTCCCATTTTCTAATTAGTCAATTGCTAAGTCATCCACGATTCTATTTTCATAATATATAACATGTGTTTATATATCTATATCTATATCTGATGTAGCTCGAAAATCGACCGACACGTGGCACCTCGAGTTCGTCCGAATTGACCCCTCTGCACACCAGCTTGGATTTAAACCGATGCCAACTTCCGAGGCCCTGCGATCGATCACCTTGCGTCGAACAATTGACCCCAATTGAGCCTCGGCCTTCAGGGCCCTGGACGGTCGATGTTATCGACCATTCTGGGTACTCACATCAGTCCATCTCGCCAATGATCCATCGCCCCCGGGAGGTCGATGGGATGCTCGATATGTGTCGCTTTCGGGCATTTATGGCAGAATCATTAAAGTGGAACCAGGAGCAACTTGCTCTGACATGCATTAAATGAACGCCATCATCAGGTGCGATAATCCAGGCTTAGGAAAGCGTACTGTTAGCTGGCCGATGGCGAATCAAGATTGGCGCACATAACCGGTCCCGTCGAGCAAAAAACTTTTTAGACCCCACCATCATTTTGTCTGCTGGTTCAATCCCAAGCGCAAGTTGAGGGTAAAACAGGGTTTTCCCTGAGCTCACTCACTGGCCCAGGCCTCTATAAATACCAGGTCCATTTATAACTTCATTTAATACTTCATTTACTGCCCAACATTCCCAATACTTAAACTCCCCTGTTCGACCTAAAAGTCTCACTCTTATACTGACTTTGACATCGAAGGGCCTTAGCGGAGGCATTCCGCTAGTCTCACGTGTTTTCCATCTTGCAGGTAGAGCCCACAATCTGAACTCGGGTCGATTTGTCGTGCTGAAGTCGATTCCACCTCAGCAGCCCCAAATTCCTCCCACATCAATATCCATATTTATTATTATTATTATTATTATTATTATTATTATTATTATTATTATTATTAAATTTTGCCCTTTATTACTTGTTTTGGTGTCACTCGTCATCTGATGTGTCCCATCTCAAGATTATCAAAAGTATTGATCAAAATTCAATTAATAAAGGATGTTTCGACAATATTTAAATTGCTAAGTGTGTACAAATTTTCCCAAAAAAAGAAAAGAAAAGAGAAGGAGAAGGAAAAAACAAACAAACAAACAAAGGTGTCCCAAATTTTTCATTGAGATATGAAAAACTCTTTTAATTTGATCATATAAGTGAAAATATAATTTTTACTTATTAATAAGCTCTAAGAATTTATTTTATTTTATTTTAACAGATACTTGTAGTGAGTAAATATAAAATAATACATATTATAAGGAGTCTTGTACCTTTTTTATTTTTTTATTTTTGATGAATAAGGAGTCTTGTACTTTAATTTTAAATATTCATTTCTTAAAAAAGAAAAAAAAACATTTCTATTCTTTAAACTTGAAATATTATATTATTAGGCAAATTACAAGGATAATTTCATTAGCAACAAAATAATCAAATGGGACCAAAATGTCCAAAGTAAACCCCTAGTGGAATACAATCAAATGGGCACGAGCAACCTCCAAAATGAAAGCAAAATATTGTTGGCTTCCCACTTTGATAAATTTAGTACATAGTACGTGTATATTATCATATGCCCCAAGGGAACTCAACATGCTTTAGTGGCTTGTGGGCACTTATGTCTTTTTCCTCAATATTGGACAACACACACACACACACAAATTTGGTATTTATGAGAGGATATCCTTAAAAATAAATCCTATATTAAATAGTCACACTTTATTGATTGTGTCTCTATCATGATCCAAATTAATTAATCCTATTTTTTGATTAATTATCTGGGATTTAAGTCATGTGTTACATGATTACTCCCACTATTCCACCATTAGAATAAAAAATTACATATTACATTTATTACAATATTTACTTTTCAATTCAGTAGTATTTTCTCTCTTTTGTTGAACTCTCGACAGTGCTCTCAGATTCAAGCTTGGACAATTCAGGTCGAAAACTAAAGACCATTAAATTAGTAACTATACGAAATCTTAACACATATACATATGTTGCAGCCCGATGTGTGTGGGAGGCAAAGACCATGATTTATGTCTTGCTTAAGACAAATAATTATTTAATTAATCATTTGGATTTGTTTTAAATGACAAATGAGGGTCCTAATTGTCCAAATGATTAGATTCACTTGCCATGTTAGGGTATGTGCAAGAAAACTTGGTCCTATATATTTATCAATTGATGGTCCCATGATATTTGAAGTAGTCATATAATGTTGGGCATGCATTATAAGCAATAGAATATTTAGCCAAAAAAAGTGAAAAAAAAAATTAATTAATAGAGTGTTTGCCCTAGTTCTTGTGACTTTTTGGTACTTTTGAATTATTTTTTTTCATCATTTTGTCTTTATGTCACATTTATATTTAATTTTTTAAAAAAATATTAACGACAAGGATGTAAGTAGCCCCGGGCGTGCAACGGAAAACAACTTTATAAATTAGTTGATGATTTAAATGTTACATAGGATTCGTTGGTTGTTATTTGAGCATGTAATATTATATTATTATCATTTTTAAATATTTTTTTTTTAATTGTTATTTTTTGAAATCTCTTTGAGATGGTTTAGTAATGATGGTAGTAATTGTTGGTGCTTAAGTTTTTATAGATTCCTTCTTTATTGTCGGGTTGATCTAAAGTTCGATATGATTTTAGAAAGTTAGAATATGCACATATAAATTTATGAATAATTAATTAATAATGTTATTGTTTTCATATTTTGAAAATTATGAAGATTCTTTATAAAAATTATTTTTTTAATGCTTTAATATTGTAAAGTGGATTTAAAGAGTCTGACCCATCAGATTCGAATTCAAATCAAGTAGTATTTATAAAATCTTGACAAATTGATCTTAAATTTTGACAAATTCACTTCAAACTCGTTTTGTTACTGTTTTATGTTAGACACAATATGGTGCATGGTGACTAATAAACTCTTTAAAACATCTTATAAGATATTTAAGAGCATAATGTCAAAAGGTGTTTGTTTTTCTTTTTCTTTCTTTCTTTTCTTTTCTTTTCTTTTTTGTTTTTTTTTTTTTTTTGGAAAAGATCTTATAAGCTACCGAAACAAAATATTATGATGTTGTAAGTCTCTTTAGGAAACACATAGAGTTCCTAACTTCCCTTTTTTTTTAAAAAAAAAAAGTTTTAATATACACATTCTATTTTAACTATATTAATTACAAAATTATCATTACTAGCATCCTATAAGCTCTAATATCTTATTTTATCAAAACACTTTAATAACTTATTTTTAAAATAAGATATGATATTTTTTAAACTCCAAAAACATCTTATAAAATGTTTTTGAAGCTTAGCCTACCACCCTCGAAATGCAACATCACTAAAATCATTTTCCAATTTCCTTGCTTACTTACATAATAAAACTATCATGAAAATGTTTCCAAACGAAAAGAACAATAATCCTTTTCTTTCCCCATGGTATCAAATAATTCTTTTTTTGGATAAATATACTACCAAGTATTTATTTTATTTTATAAGTGAAAAAAAAGGCTGGTTAGGAGAAAGTGACGTGGCTGCCCCAGCTAAAACGTACCAAATGATGTGCTGCATATATCAAACATGAAAATTTTAGCTATTGTTTGGGCTCAACTTTAAGTGGGCTTGAACAATCCAGTACTACAAAAAATACAATAACTCTCACACTAAAAAAGGGGTAAAAAGGAGATAACCTACCCCTTTCTTGATGAGAAGGGGACAAATCAATCTACCTTAGCCACCATTCCTGCACATGAAAGAACTATTTTTCCAGCTGCACATATATACTCAACAATGGTATATAGTACATACCATATTTTTCAAAATATATAATTAGAAATTCAACATCTTAAATCACTATAATCGATCAAATTCAATTGACCTCATTTTGCACTATTTTGTGATAACTCGTTACTCGTTTTCGATTTTAATATTTTCCATACGATAGTCAATGTAACGATCCAAGTGTATTAAGGTATTAGTAGAAATGAATAGCTCTATTTATAGATCTTCAACATTATGTTATTCTCTATTTAGTTTACATCAATAGCCTAAAGAAGAACAAGGGACGACCTGCGGAGGAAGAAAAACCTCAACGACGAAGAAGTATCTATATACAGCCTCCCTAAATCGAATATAGTATCATTAAAAATCTACTCTGTATACGTACGCTATAACTTTTACTCTTAAACATTTCGCGTACTTAGATTCGACTCACCAGCTACCTAATCGACCGTTACCTCATCTAACTTTTGAACAGGTACTTTTAGGCCCCGAACAAACTGAGTGAACGAAGGAAAATGCTCTTGAGAAAAGAAATGAGCTCCTATTCTTTGGTACATAAACGAGTCCACAACAACGTTTTCGTCCAACAATCTCTCCTTGATCCGTGCGAAAGCCCTAGAGCCACACGAAACCAACGAGTTTTGTCCACATACCTCAACTCCATGCTTTTTGCAAGACGATGTTATTTGGGCGAGTAAAGATTCTGGGCTCGACTGGGATTCAACCGGTCGGTACTCATCCAAGAGGTCCAAACCAGGGAGTAACATTTTGCAAGAATTTTTTGAGAAGATATCAACAATGTTCTTGTAGCCATCTCTAGCGGCTGTGTTGTAGAATCCGGCGGTTAGCTCTGACGGATGGGATCGGCTTTGATACCACGAGTGCATCAAAGGAACTTTGCCGGAAAGTGTAACGGGGGAGTCTCTGAAGATTGAGGCCGCAAGTGAGAGGATACGATCTCCATGATATATTAGTTGATTCGAATACCATGAGAGGAAAAAATCGCCGTATGGGGTCTCCCAAGATCCGCTGTTTTCGGAGAAGAAACCACTGGAGAGTGGAGATTGGTCGTAGCCAGGGGCATCGTGAGGGCCACTGAGTCCCCATAGAGGATTACCGCACATTTCAGCATGCTTCTTGAGATTGGCAAGCATATTTTTGTCGTAACATTGGAATTCCCCTGCTCCATACGACATTTTGCTTTTGGTAGGATGATGGTGAGATGGATATCGGAGATCACCGTCTGGTCCGAGACCGACTGATATGCCCTGTAAGATAATGTAAGAAGGTAATCCGGTGAGCTTATAATTTCTTGAAAGCATCTTATAAGATAACGTGTAGTACGTGGTATTTTTCATTTTTAAAAGAGCTTATCAGCTCACTTACAAAAAGACAGAGTTCCTAACTTAATTTAAAACATTTTACAATCACCAAGCTCTTAGGTTATTTAAAACACTTCAAAAGCTTATTTCTAAAGATCTAACATCTTATAACTTCCCTTATATGAACTTAAAACATGTTCTAAGTATTAGCCAAACACACCCTTTAAATTCATAACTTCCAAAACGTAACAACTTATAACATCTTCTCGTAAACTTGCAAATTTGAATATGACATTTCAATATTTCATTGTCAACGTTCATCCTAAACTTACCGTGATCATGGAGCCAATGAAAGGCAAGAATGCAGACTTGAAGCTCTCGCAGAACTCTCTATACACTTCGACTGGAGTCATTCCGCCCAAAACCGGAAGTTCATCCGCAGCTAACGATAGACAACCTTTGTAGTGATGTCCCGACCGATCTCTAAAGTAAATATTCCGATCATTTTCACCGATTTGAGAAACCCATTGTGGAAGTGGAATCTTGCATTCTTCCGATGCATGAAAACAGAGCGATATATGAAGCTCAAGACCTAATTTTTCGATCATCTCGACAATAGCAAGGTAGCTAGTCCACTCATACTTCCCCATGGCTTCTTTTTCGGCTATTCCCCACCACACTGGGAGCTCGACTCCATCGACCCCCAATAGTTTCAAAGTCTTCAAACTTGCAGCAATTGCTCTTTCGCGGTTTATAGCGTTAGAATTGGAGACAGTATCAAGAGGAAGACCGACGTACAATTTGACACCATCAACCTGAAACAAAGGATAAAAACATTTCATATATCTCTATATTAATCCATAAACGCAGAAAATCGTCTAAGAATGAATCGTTTCATGTCTTTTTAGAGTAAAAAACAGCAACAAAAGAAGCAGACAAAACACCAAAAGCTGCAAGAAACAACTTTTTGAATGTTTTAGGTAGAAATAAAATCAGATAGAACAAATTCAAGATTTTACTTTGACAAGGATTGTGCATAAACAAAACAACTTTTCAGAAATGTAAAAGTGCAACTTATTATAAGTAAATAAATCCAAATATAAAAAGGAAGGAGAGCCACCCTCTTCTTGAACTTCAATATATTTTGAATATTAAAGTCCTTTATTTTTCAATATAGACATTAGGATAAAGAAACAAAAGGTGACATCTTTTAGCTTACTTTAACATATTTTTAGTACATTTTAGACCATGGAGTAAATAAACCATAACCAACCGCAACAACCCCATTATTTCCCTGAACAACACAAAACAATTTATTACTTCTAAGTTCTAAGAATAAATAATCCAGCTATAAGCAGCACATTAATGGAAGAAATATCATTCAAAAATAACATGAAAAGTTACCATTTACAAACCATTTAAACAATATAATTTATGAAGAACAACAAATATTTTCACTTTTCTCCGCTTTGCATAAATATAGAGGTAAAATATACTGAAAAAAAAAATAAAAAATAATAAATAAAAGAACTTACAAGCTTGGATCTTCTGATTTTTGAAGCTTTGCCAGAAATTACAGCAGCTTCATTTTTAACGGTGGCAGAGGCTCTTACACTAAAACCAATAGCAGATTTTGGAGGCCAAAGATTGCATCTCTTTGAAATATTGGTCTTCAAATTATAGATCTTAGAATTCAAATTCTTGCCAAAACTGAAGATCCCAACCTCACAATTTCTTTGTAGATTCACTTGTGAGCTTCGAAACACTGAAATCTCCATCTTCAACAAAAAGCCGGATGGAAAAAAACTATTTTTCAAGCAAAATATTGAATAGTTTGGTGTTTAGGCCAGATATTTCAAAGGGGGTAAGAAAAAAAAGAAAAAGAAAAAGAAAAAGAAAAGAAAAAGATGAAAGAAACTCTGTAAAGGTTCAAGAAAATGGATGAACTTCAGAGAAAGGGTTTGAGGTTTGTGAGATTTTGTATGAGAATTTGATAGAAATAGAGAAAGAGGTGGGTAGATTGTGTGTGGATTTATAGAAATGAAAGGAAATGTTTGAATGTGGCCAAGGAAAATGCAGAAAAATAGGACCATATTTTTTTCAAAGAAAAGGGAAAATAGTGATTATACACGTTTGATTGTGATTTGGATAACAGGGATAATAAAATATTACACCTTGTAATCGTTAAAGATTTTTTTCATTATTATTACTTTTAATTTTGCTCTCCCATTTTATAATCCCAAAACAATTTATTTAATTGATCCAGAATATTTTATTTTTATCTTGTAAGAGAATCGATTGGATATATTTGATATTAA
The DNA here is from genome assembly GCA_014898755.1 of Handroanthus guayacan. NCBI lineage: Eukaryota > Viridiplantae > Streptophyta > Magnoliopsida > Lamiales > Bignoniaceae > Handroanthus > Handroanthus guayacan. The sequence continues at coordinate 65,304 of JACFYI010001436.1, read as the reverse complement.
TGATTCAAAAATGTTATTTTAATCAATTCAAAATAAATTACTTTCGTAACTTTACTGACACATGAATTTTATTGATGTTTTTATTTGTTTCCGTCAATCTTATATTACTTAATTCAAAATAAATTATTATGAAAAATTTTACTAAAAACGAAGTAGAAGAGATATAGATAAGAAAAATAACAATAAATTTAGATTAATTTTCGTATATGTGGAGTTAATATTCCAATAAATTTTCTTCCCCTTATATCTTTCTTTTCTTTGTTTTTGTATGAATAGGTGTTAAATAAATAATAATAATAATAATTAAAAAAAAAAGTGTTCTCAGTCCACTTTTTTTATTTCAATCTGATTCAAATATTAGAATTAATTACTATTTATCTGATTTGGATAATGTTGTAATTGATAAAATGAGTCCTAATATTGACCTGACATATGGCAGAAACCCACTTGCTGGATGACTGATTGCTGACTCAGTTTCCATGTCTCAAATATTGTGCATAGGATCTACTGGGACTGAAATTGGAAAATTATTATAACCTCAAAATCTGACAGCCTTTCACAATCTGAGCTACAATTGAAAATATGGATAAGGTTTTATATTTATTAGCTGACTTGTCATTGAATCATGTATTTGAGAATTTTGAGGTAATGTTAATTTATTTGTGAAGTTAATAATAACAGAATATGAAAATTTTCTACTTGTGACATTGCTGGTCCTATAATTATTATCAATAAAAGAATTTAATCAATGATTTAACAATATGAAAATAGCCAATGGAGTGTTTTTAGAATCACATAATGAAATTCTTTTATTGATTAAATTCTTTTATCAATAAAATGCTACTGGAATCATGAAATAGCTCCAAATCCCAACTCATGTGAAATTGAACAAGATAGACAATCCAACAATAATCTATTTATAATAGTCAAATACAAAAAAGTCAAATACAATCAAAGGTCATTTGGTCGTGTCACATAAGCATGAATACTAAATGCTATGGAGAATATTTAGGTTGCATAACCTATTAGAGATGACATAATTGCTATATATACTTGTTCCTAAGGTTTGGCGCATGTGGCCTTTTGTCTTATCGTGGTGTCTGCTCTAGCATATCTGTAGCGGATAGGTACGATTGTGATGTACAGTCGTACCCTATAAACATAATGTGATATTGTGTATAGATAATCTGCCATGTAAAAAGCATTGGACCATCAAACTAAAGATTGCACGTTATACTACCATATCAAAATATTGGCACATAGCAGAGTTGATGGTTTAGACTCTCACGCCAATTGCTCAGTTAGATTGGCTTGAATTCTAGAAGGGCATCCCATTATAAAACATCGGCTAAATTCCACTTTGCACCACCACATTACCTCCCTTTGGCACTTTGCACCCCCCAAAAGAATTAATGGCAAATTGCACCCCCAAATCACATATTATATTCCACCTTGCACCCCAGCTTGATTTTTAGTACATATTTATTTTTAATACGTATTTACTTATAAATAAAATTAAATTCTACAATAGCTCTCGAGCAACGCACAGTTTAAAAACAGTATAAATCTTGTTAGTAAAATTATTAAAAAAAAACTCATTTTTATGGTAAAATTGTAGTTCCAATTTATATAGAACAAATTTACAAAAAATTAATTTCTATAAAGATTATAAATGTGTCTTGCCTTTTTTGTCATTATATATTTAGTAAATAATATGGTAGTTAGAACATTTTTATTGCTAAATTAAGTATAATATAACAATTGAAATATATCTTATTAATTTCTTTTTTATATTTTAACAATAGGGAAGAATGTCGTGATGAAATCAATAATGAAGTTGTGAATTTGAAAAAGGAATTTGCAAAACATGTCTCGAGGCACATCTGGGTCTATTTCATATTGGCATTATTTTTGAATTGTGATTTTAAGTACACTCAAGTAGACATTTTGATCGTTTAACAAAGTAGTATTTCGTTATCATAAATTGTTTCAATTACTATAAAAATATTATATACTTTTATCTTTTGGATTAAAATATAATATTATATATGTTTATTAGTTTAAGATATTTGGCCAACATTGTTAAATATTTGACTTTTGAAATTAAATTTTATTTTATGGATATTCATTAAATTAGGTAAACTTATCACTCATATATGATGGTACAAATAAAAAAAAAATATAAGTTTTAAATTATAATAAAAAATAAAAACTAAGAAAATTTATATATAATAATATCACTTAATAAGTTCATTAAACTAAGAATCTATTTTAACAAACTTTAATAATAAAATTTTTTATTGACCTTAAATTAAGTCCCGCGCAACGCACATGTTAAAAACTCGTAAAATATAAAAACCATTGCTATAAAAACATTATGTAAAGACAATTCTACCCTTAAAAATGAGGCTGAAATCAAGTTGGGGTGCAAAGTGTAATATAATATGTGATTTAGGGGTGCAATTTGCCATTAATTCTTTTGGGGGGTGCAAAGTGCCAAAGGGAAGTAATTTGGGGGTGCCAAGTGGAATTTAGCCAAACATCCATTATAATTCTTGGGTTTTCACTGTAAGATAGATTTGTGGGTTGCTGGGCTAAAGTTATTCTAACCCTTATCATTCCATGAATATATATGCATATATATCCATGTGTGCCCTTATTATGTACATCAAATAACTAAAATAATATATGATTGTTAGATTATAAAGTGATAAAATTGAATTGAGTAGTAATTGAATAAATTGAAGTTACGAGGCTTGAATAACAACATTTTAAGAAAATCGCATAGGATTAGATCAAATAAACAGAACTTGAGGATAAGCTTGATGAGTCAAAGGCTAACGTTCGAGTGTGCTCAAACCACATTATTTTATTATGTTCAGTTTAATTATAAGTATATTACTTTGTATTTAAATTTATTATTTTTTGAATAAAATTTTGTTTGTCTAATTGTAAGAATCCTCGTGAGTTTAATTCGACATATTTGTGTGTGTGTGTGTGTGTGTGT
>JACFYI010001436.1:42115-52592 GCA_014898755.1 Handroanthus guayacan | reverse complement strand
TTTTTTTTTTTTTGGGTCCTCCCCTGGTGGTTAATTATGTGGAATTCTTGTATAATATGTTTAAGTTTTGTTAAAATTATTTGTAAAGCATTGTGGATGAAGGTATTGCATTATGCTATTGAGATTATGTTTTTAAACTTTGGTAGTTGTGGTGAATGGATGATTAATCATTAAAGTAAATCAGAATTAATGTTTAAGCAAAATTGATGCAGTATACAATTTTTGTTTGTATATGACTTCGAGTTCTAGTGTGATTAAATTCTAGTTTTTTGTATAGCATGGTTCGTCTGTTCCTATATAACATATGATTATAATGTAAATATGCAAATCTGTAAATGAAACTTATAAAGTTAATGTAATTCGTCATGGTGAAGGTTCGCTGAACAATGAACTGGAAGCTTCATCCACAGGGTTAATTGGAGCTAATGACTTGTTGATTGTGGGGCCGGGCGTGCTAGGACGCATAGTGGCTGAAATATGGCGAAAGGTAATTTTTGTGCCAATAGTATGATAACTCAACTTGTGTGCTCTGCATGTCCTTAAACAGGTGAGGCGCTAAGTTATTATGGAACAGGTTATTTCTTCAAGCTTTCTACTATTATGTTTTAGTGCGCCTTTGCTGATCTTATTGTGAAAATGCACTTATATGCTTAAATCAATGTAAACTTTTTATACTGTGGCAGGAACATCCAGCGTCTCAAATTTATGGGCAGACTTTGACAAGCGATCATCATGATGAGTTAATGAAAATGGGGATAATTCCTTCTCTTAAGGGAACCCAAGTGACTCATAAGTTCCCTTATGTTATTTTCTGTGCACCTCCGTCCCGAAGTCCAGATTACCCTGGTGAAGTCAGGTAGCATAGAGTAGATTTCCCACATAACCTCTTCAAAGGGTATCTATAGTTCATATCATGAATTTGCTATTTACAACGCCATATAGTTTGGGGCTTTCTAAGAAATGTTCAGATGAACCATTTTGTTTATAATTTATTTGTTGCAAACTTTTTACTTTAGCTATAAATAAGTTATAAATGTGTTAATAAAAGTTGGTACCAATTCATTTTGTTTATAATTTATTTGTTGCAAACTTTTTACTTTAGCTATAAATAAGTTATAAATGTGTTAATAAAAGTTGGTAAAATTCATTTTACTGTGGAAAATCATTGATAGGGAGGCAACTTTAAATTGGAATGGTGAAGGTTCCTTTCTATTTACTTCAAGTTCTGCTCCCTATGACTGCAATGACAATGGATTTTGTGACGAGGTATCTCATCTGGCATTTGACAACTTTCTGTTGAGAACTTTTTTCTTTTGTTCTATTTATAACTTAACAGAAAGTTTTCCCTGTTGAAAAACTATCGAAGTAGATATGACGTAACTTACATTTGCTTCAATTGAGACATTTATTATGCTATACTGTTATGGTTTTGTTCTGCATTTCTCTACAGGACACTCCAGTAGTACTGATTGGGAGGAGCCCCAGGACAGATAAGCTACTTAATGTGGAGAGAGTAGCATTGGATGCTGGTGGTTGCGTTGTTAGGCTGGCTGGCCTTTACATATCCTTTTCGGTTTTATATGTACTTAAAAGTTATCCCTAATAGACACTTTCAAGTTCAAGTAATAGAATTGTGTTATATAAACAATTTCCTTAACTTGCAGTACAAAGCAGATAGAGGTGCCCATACATACTGGTTGGAGAAAGGTACCGTTGATATTCGGCCTGATCACATTCTTAATCTCATACATTATGAGGTGATCCTGTTAAAGTAACCTCTTCTCTTTCTCTCTCCCTCGCTTTCTCTCTCAATTTATAAAATTTACCTTATTTAGTGGGAATTTCTTGGTGATGATTGAATATTTTGCTTCATTAAACAATTTAAATTGATTCAATGGTTTGTTAATTCTGTAGGATGCTGCTTCACTTTCAGTTGCCATCTTAAAAAAGAAACTCCGCAGCCGGATCTTTCTTGGCTGTGATAATAATCCTTTATCCAGGTTATCTTCTATGGCTTAATGAGTTTACAAGTGAGGTCTTACATTTAAAACAGTGTACGCAATGTTACGAGCTGCCTTGTTATCAATTTATCGTATGTTTTCAGGCAGGAACTGATGGAATTGGTCAATAAAAGTGGAAAATATAGTAAGAAATTTGGGGGTTTTACGGGTATGGTTTTCTTATTTCAGATTGTAATTATTCTGAAATGCGATAACTTTTCTTCTTTAAGTTGTTCATATGTCTGTGATGAACTCCCTGTTCTAGAACTCAAACTGGGTAATGTTTTTTTTATATTTGCAGGAACAACGGATCCTTTAGGTAAGAAATTAAACAACTCGAAAACTTGTGCAGAACTGGGATGGGAGCCAAAATATCCCAGCTTTGCTCAGTTCCTTGAGAGTCTCTGAGAAACTTCTGCAATCAGCCTTGATCTCTGCTATCTTTTTTGAGCAAACGATGTTCATCAATCGATCATAGTTGAACTATTCTTAATGAAGGAATTGGTATCTCAGCCTCATAACTACGGTCCGATGTACGCACTTTAATTGATGCCACAATTAATTTTAGGGTTTTGCATGCATTGGTAATCTGTCTGTCCTTGGGATCTTTGGTTTACCTAACCCTTGATCACATCTTTGAAATTCTTGACCCCAAATGTACATTAACATAAAAAATTAGAACTTCTGACTTCCGTAATTAAAAAAAGTGCTTCTGTGCCCTGTGGTTTTGGTTCTCAACTGCTCATGTTTGTTAGATGATTTAACTATCATAATCTGCATTATATTTAAATAACAGTGAAATTCTTGAAATACTGGTTTATGCATCCTCTGCAATCAGGGTTGAGGCAATAAATTTCTTCTTTTTTATTTGGTTTTAATGAAAAAGGGAAATACTGATTCATTAAGCAATCCTGAAGACCAAAGATGAAACTTTGAAATACTTGAGCGCAAATTTTCAACAAATATGCATCTTGGAGAAGTTTTTTCCTTTCTTTCCTTTGTTAGCTTTTGATTGTTGTCCACCTACTTGTTTCGGTATAGGAGATTGTGACCACTTGCCATTTTATTATCAAAATGAGAATTAATTTGTATTTCCATTAACTAATGCACTAATAAATAGTATGGTTGATAAAAGAGTCAAAGAAGTCCATTATTGATCTAAAAACAATTGTCAACTTGTGTGAACAACTACCTCTACGTCCCATCTCCAACCTTAAAAGAAGAAAAAACAAAGATGCAGCATAGCATATGATGTGGCATAAATAGTTGTCCCCACCACTGGCAAATTTACCATAATGCCACTTATGAAAGGAGGATCGACACCTTTCTTATTGGGTTATGATCCGAATCTGAAATCAACTGCCTAATCTCAGACTGACCAGCAGAAGTAGGCCGTGCATCTACCTCCAAATAGGTCTATAATTATGAGAACTATACTCAGTTTTATGGTACACAATCCATATATTTACTTATTTACTCTCCAAATTTGATCCTTTTCGAGCCTTGACTCACTTGATTGTCACATGCTTTTTGTTTGACCCACAAAGCGAACCTAACCATTGCTTCCACTTTCAGTTTCGAGACGGTTGAACTTGATCCCTTTTAACTACAAGAAATTCCAACACTCGAATCACTATATTATCGTTAAATAACGTATAATCACTTCATATTTATACATGAGAATCTCCATGTATCACAAGTGCATAAAAAAATGGTTGCCATGCTGTTTTTATACATATGATGTTGAAAGAAAGCCAATATTATAAGTGGAAATAGTAGAATCTTTCACCAACTACCTCAAAGTTCATTATATCTTTCCCCTTCAAATTTCATCAGCAATCAACTGAACCGGAAACTTAGAAATCTCAGTTGTTCTCATGGTGATGGCTTGCTGCTGTTCATCAGACGATGGTGGTGGTGGTCTAGATTTTGTAACTATTTGCTTCTTGATTGTTCTTGCTATAGTCTTGATGATGATTTTCTCTACTCCTCCACCAATGCAGGGCTATTATCCACCAAGACGACGAGTTTTTGTGGTCTACAGGTGCCCAAGAACTTAATAAGTTTTAAGCGTAAGATTTTGTTGATCATTGCTTCATGAAACGAACTTGTGACGCCCTCATGAATTTATTGTAAGATCTATATTTCTTTGAGAAATGGAAAATTTCTTCAAAAGAAACCAAGAAATGAAATAACTGGGATGGACTGTTGTGTCATCTGGTTTATAGCCGAGATTTGTATGAGCTTGTGGTTTATTTTATGGATCCAGTTTCATCAATCTATATATGTTTTTTGCTTTCTTTTTGGTTTTCATGGCCTTGCATATTCTTGTCTGAGAACATCTCTTTATGTCACTTGTTTCATGGAGATGAATTTGTGGCTCATTCACTTTAGTCCATTATGGATCCTAGAATTTCATATGAATAGTAATTAGGAAGTGTTAGGACGAAGGACTGGTTTGAACCATAGCAAGGAACATTTGAGGCTTGAAAACTAGAATATACACCCCATACTTTGTGCACCTTCAGGACAAAACTGTTGCAGGGCATGAGAAACACCTGCATACATTGGTTTATGGGATTTCAGAAATCTGCATCATTGGGGTTGATGATGATTGTTTGTGTTTACCAAAACCAATCACATTAAGGTATTATTTCCTAGTTAGACATTTGACAGGAAGTTTTGTTCGAGAAAGGAAGCTGATGGGTGACACTTGAGGATCCATATGTCAATTGTCTCAAGTTCCTTGTCTCCTCTAATGGGGGATCAAGTGTCTCGAATCCTTTGACTCCTCCAATGTAGAACAAAACTAAGTATCATTAGAATTCTTAGTCAAGGATTTAGAAAAAAGGTACATGATTGTCGTATTCACGATGTCAATGACAATGAACAAATTGTTACCAAATATAAAGTCCAACCACGTTAAGATATTGGTTCATTGTCACGAATTTAATGGAGTTTTGTCAATAAAACATGTATTTCGACGATTGAGAAAGAAGACCCTATTATAATGCCTCCTGTGTAAGACAATACTAAATATAATCATCTATTTTAGAACACATAGCAGTTTACCTCTTCGTTCTCAATCCCTATGATCTTCCCACCATATGAACCAGTCATTTGGCCCCTTGATGGTGTCATTCAGTTAAACGCAGTGCTGCTTCTCAGAACTATAAATGGTCCAGCAACGCAGTATAAATAGGTCGACCCAAATCACAACCCGATGCATACAAAAATATGAGAACATGAAGTGTTATGATATTTCCTTCAATTTTGAGGGGCATTTTGGCCCATCACTGCTTTTAACCCATATCACACGTGGGAAGTAGAAATGCATCATATTGTTTCACAGGCAGGTTAAACAATTGAAATCTTTACAACATATATATGTATGAAAAACAAAGACTACATGGGACCTTAATTCAATCAAACAAATAAAGCATAGACAAATATACACACAATGAATCTAGTTTTCTCCAACTACACAACAACAATCCACATATATACATACACAAACAAGCAAATCCTTAATGGATAATTACCTCGACGAACCCTAAAACCTGGAATAATTAATAAAATACTTCTTGAAATTTGAATAATTATTATTACACTCCCTACTATTAGTTTAACTTATAAATAATTACAATTAGACACCCTGAAAATTTGAAATATTACAAGTAGACTCCCGAATGAGGGGGTGCGTATTTGTAATTATGCATAAAATCAGGAATATAATTGTAATTATGAATTAACTGAATTAAGAGTAAGGAGTGTAATGATAATCATCCAAACATCAAATGATATTTTGATAATTATGCCAAGCTTCATGAACGTTGAGATAATTATCCCAATCCTAAATCCATAAGAACACACAAATCAAACTGATTTTACTTGGGGATTTTCTTGGAAAGGGAATAAATCGAAAGCAAAACCAAGAAAACGAGCACGATAGAGGCGAACAATGAGACAGCAAAGGAAGCTGCAAGATGCCCGCAGAAATCATCGTACACGTCACAAACTTTTCCCCATCCGAGATGCTTATTGCCCTTCAAACCTATGTAAGCGACGGCACCGGCTGCTGCAGTTGCCGCAGCTACAATTCCTAGCAGTATCTGAAAAATGAAAACTGCCCTGTTAGCACTTTTGCTTAATTTCTTTATTTTTTGACAGTTTTTCTAGCAAAGGATGCACTGTACAGAGTACATTCACTAAAAAAGAGAAAAAGAAAAAACAAGACAAGTGGGAAAAAATATAGTGATGATATAAAATTCGTTGCTAATTCTAACAGATAATTGTATATTACTACAAAAATAATATAAGCAAACTTAATGGTGGAAATAATTGTTTTAAATTATCATTGTTGGTAATTAGTGACAATTTAGCGATGGTAAAAGTCTTGTCACAAAATTGTAATGATTTTTTTTTTTGAGCTACGTAATTGTCAGTACAAATGTGTCATTTATTGTTTATATATAATAACAATTTAAAACACTAGTTTTTATTATTATTATGATGTATTATGATAAAACATAAAGTATGATGTCACCTAATTAGAACGTATTATTAGTGATAAGATAAAAGTAATTGTTGCTTAATATATTATTATCGACAATTTTCATGTATAGTCACACAAGTTTTTGTCATCTATGCTATATGTTATTTGTTTATTTATTTTTTGCTAGTGATTATTTCTAGGAGTTTAATTTATTTTTAACATTCTTAAGAGCTTACCACATCAAGTATGACAAAATGGGATAAGACTCTAGGACAGCAGCCAGGTTTCAGGATGGCGTAGAAGGACAAGAGAGTCGTAATAATGCCGTACAAGCCGGCAACTGACAGTGCTGCTACAAAGTATCTGCATCATCATCAATAAAAATTAAATAAATTAAGGTTTTTACAATAAGTATTTTTATTGTAATTAAGATCATCTAATTTTGATCAAAAATTAAAAAAATTAAGGTTTTTGATCTAAAATGAGTCCATATAGAAGTTAAATAGTGAGGATGATGTCAGTGGTGAAATTAATCAATATGAACATTTAATATAAATGTAAAGAATTCATATAACACTGATGTGACATAATATTCATGTTTTTTACTTATAGGGGATATATATGTGTATATATATATATATATTATAAAGTATTTTCCTGATAAAGATGATAAAAAGCGGACCACTAATTGTATTGTAGGATCCCACCAACCTCCAGCCCATTGTTTAATGATATATAGTGGTATTAATGTAGCTTTAATTTGGATATTGAAATTAAATCCAACAATAATCTCTCTACATATATTAATGATTTTATGGAAATAAATGTAGAAGAGAATCTTTCTTTTACCTTTTCTCCCTTTTTCCTTTGGAAGTTGGAGTACATGTTATGTTTGAAAATTATTTTTACGGTATATTAATGGCTTCTTTAAAAAAAAAAAAGGAAGAAAAGGGACAAGATAACCTTAATTATTTTCATTTTTTATATGAAGTTTTTGAGTGAATCTTATGCCATTTATTCAAATATTATTTAACTAAATATTAATATTATCATTTGGAATCTACTAATCTATAAAGTCTAACAAGGTAATTGGATAGCCAATCAAGCAATCATCTTTCCACAAAAAGGAATTGAAGGGATACTACCAATTAATGTTGCAAAACAAATCCAATGCTTTTTTATTATTAATAAAAGAAATAAAAAATTAATCTTGCTTGACTTCATTATAATGAATAATAATAGTAGCACTAATTTGGGCATATGTATGCACATAGCTTGAGGTCTTTAAACTTGAAACGAGCTAAGTTGTGTTTAAATTAGACCTCGAGTCATCTCTCTATCTAAATTAGAGAGCCTGTATATGTATACAGTTTTAATATTATTTATTAGATTAAAATTTCAAGCTTCACAGCACATAATAATTTAGAATTTAGAATTTATTTGGAATCTCTAGTTTAATCAAGTCGAGTAGATTCACGTTCGAGCTAAATTAGGCTCGTCAAGGTCAAGCTTGAAACTTTTTTCCCAAATTCAATTCAACTAGTCTTAGTTACACTCCTAGTTAGATACGAAAATTTCAGCTTAGCAAGATAACATTACTTTGTATAACATTCTCACAACGAGACATTTGTCCTTATAAAAAAGTGTCTCAATGGCCATTGAGAGAGGAATAAATTTATAGAGATAGTATTTGCAACTGAATATAAATAATACTCATGTGATTATGAGTACTGCTAATCAAAGCTGTGTTTTAGTATATGGAAACTCTCATTTCTACTTTAAATTATCTATAATAAATTAACAATAATCAAGAATCTCATAAAGCTGCTTATGAGGTATTATAAGCTATTCTTAATAAAAGCAGGTGATTATAATTTCAAACACAATCTGTTAATTTACAGTGGACTATTTTAATAGTTTCCAAACCCCAAGTACTTGATTATAATCCATTCTTTCCCACTTTCAGAATAAATGATTATATGTTTACATAATTTATAGCAAATACCACCAGGTTCTCAAACACCTTCCCCTCGTCACATCATATCAATGTGTGCAACACGACTTGATATCACACACACACACACACTCAGATATATATATATATATTATATGTTAGCATATATAAACTCACATGAAAGCCGGTGAGTGATTGAATTTGGCAGTCACATAATTATTCTGAAACGGAGGAAACGGAATTGGACTCTTTTCCGTTTGTTTGCTAGTCACCATAACCACAACAGCCACTAGGGCTGCAGCAAAAAGCAAGAATCTCAACACCACCTCACCCAAGGCAAAGTAATCAGTAGGTGGTGCGCCGCCCTGAGTTTTCACCTCCGGCGGGGGAACTTCCGCTACCTTCTCCACCTTGGGCGGCGGTGCTTCCACCACCTTCTCGGGCTCGGGAGCTGGTGTCTCTGTTGAGGCCATTTCCGCCATTATAATAGAGTGAGAGCACTGTGTGTGTGTGTTTTTTCTTCTTTTGCTATTTTTTTTAACCTAAGGGTAGTTGAATAAAAGTGAATTCAATTAGTGGGGGAATTATTTCTTGATTAAGGGATAATTATGAATGTGATATTTATAGAAAGAGATGTGGTGTTTGGTTTTGGTTAGGATTTCTTACACGCAAAAGTATTCATATGTAGTATTAGCGTGGAAAGTGATTTGTTGTTTATCTCTTGGAGGTATATATGTTGGTTAGGCTTTTTTATTTCAAAATGGTATTTTATCTCTTATTTCGTTTTATAAATAAATAGAAAGTGTATTAAATATTTTTTTATGAGAACACAGAGTTATGAATATTGTCATGCACTTGATGGTAAGAATCGATGTAATAAAATAGAAAACAAAATATGAATTGAAATAGAAGATCTAGAGTAAAATAGGTCATCACAATTAGGATGCTCTATCATGTTACCAAATGACAAAATAATAATAATATGATAATCATAACTTAGCGGACTTAGGTGGCACAATTAATTTTTTGGTCATATTTCATATTATGGGGAGAATTGTTAAATTGTTTGTGTTTTTTATATCTATCTTTTATTTTTTATAAATATAAGAAGTGAGACTGTAACAAAACATTTTGAATTATATGATGACGATCGAGTAGAGTGAATGTTATGAATTTAAATTATTTTTGAATAATATTTTTTGCATATATGTAATAGATTTCATTTTTGGTGTGTTCAATTAAGACAATTGAACAATTTAAAGCATACATTGAACAATCTCTTGAACGAATATTGGTATATAGATTCACATGTGGAGTGACCTATCAATGGGTTTTCGAAACAAATTCACTTCCATCTTAATATTATTATTTAATGTTTATAGATAGGAGATGGGTAATATTAAAATAAATGCAAAGAAAATAAAAGAAAATAAAAGTAAAAAAATAAAGACGAAAAATCTTGCTACACTCATTAATTATGATCTCAAGATCCGAAAATCTCAAAATATTACTATAAGTAATCATGTCAGATTCCAATATACGAAATTTAATATAATTAAGAAGTGTCACGTTTTAAGACTTAATAAAAATAATATCGTCAAAAATGAGATTAGCCCGTATTAATAAATTATTTAACGAAATATTTGTTGGATTGAAGAAGTTCAAAAGACTTTCTAAGACTTCTTTTATTATTATTATTATTTTTTAATTATTTGCTATTATCTAATATTTATAATATGCTAATTTTAGATAGGAACAAAAAAGATATCTTCATTTTTTTATTGTTTTGTTTGTATCATGGAACCATCAATAAAATCATTAATTGTACATATTCATACGAAAAATACATAAATCAACATCAAAACTTAGAACTTGAAATTCAAACCTAACACGGCATTATCAAAGAGTTCTTATCCGTTATTTTCAGTTTGCAGCTCAGAAGTCCTCAATGGTGGTTGATCAAAAATCTATCCGATCAACATAAATTTACATTTGGAGGGTTATAAATGCAGAGCGTAAATTACTAAC
>JACFYI010001436.1:0-11120 GCA_014898755.1 Handroanthus guayacan | reverse complement strand
CCGGCACAAGTTTCCTATTACACAAAGTGGAAAGATAATCAATGTACTTCCCTTCAATCCCTCTACAACTCTTTATCAACACAATCTCACAAGAAAGTTCAAACACTCCAAATGCAAATCCTTCACCAATATCCTCAACTTTGATGGATCCACTATGAACAACCAAATTCTTCTTCTCATACTCACGAAGATATATTCCCTTATGAGGGAAAGAATCATAACTCTTGTGTGTATACCAATGGTGAAAAAATGAAAACGTCGTCGAACCGGAAGTTGCAAAGTGGACACAAGGGACTCCTAAAGATGAAGCCATTTTCGCAGACCAAGGTTGAAATGAATCATATATAAGCAAATCGGGCTTCAGATTTGTGATTATGTTGGAGAAGTTTGATCTTGATTCTTGAAAGGCTTTCCTTAGAGTTTGCATGAGATGGTGAGGGATGTTCTTGGGTGTATGATAGTTTGAAGGAAGTTCTTGAAAAGATGGCAACTTTAATTCCACAAGTTCTACTGGGAAAACATTAGAATCATCATGGTTCAATGTTTTTTTGATGGAGTCAAGGTTTATGGCCGTGGAACAAAAGTAGATTTGGAGAGGATTTTGGCTAGTTCTAGGAAAGGAAATATGTGTCCATGAGCTAACCATGGGAACATTAAAGTTCTGAAAGTAGTTTGTTTTGGATCCATGAAGGAACAAATTCTCGAATTTTGATCTGTTTTTGTATAGGAAGTGAAAGGTGTTGAAATGAAGAGGATAATGAAGAGGTGCTGTTTTGGCCTTTTTATAGAACATTGGTGTGTGGTGAATTTAGAGTGAAAGTTACGACAAGGGAGACAAGAAAGGCGTCGCGTGTACTTTTCCTCCTTGGTACTATCATTATGGAGAAGTTTGAACATTGCGGTTGCCTGCGGCCCCAGCCTGGCTATTTCCTACAGAAGATTCTATGGAGCATACTTGGAGGCCCGAAAGTTGAAATAAAATAAAGAATAATTACCTCAACACCTTTGAAGTTTAGTATAATTACGCAGATATTTATTGAGATTTGAATAATTATCAGCATGCTCTATACTTTTAGCACAACTTACAAAAAGCTAAACAGAACATACACAATATTACAAATAAATCTTCTTCAAACCCAGTAGTGCGAGCCTGTAATCCTAACGAGAGCGACGTCTCTTGGCTGAAGACGGTTTGTGCTGCATCCTAACCCTAAATCAAGGGTGAGCTCTAGGTCGTTGGGGGTACCCAAATCAGTTTGGGTACGATCCCCAACCGAGTGAAAAAAAAAAAAAATTTACAAACAAATCTCTTAAACAAGAGTTTTGTAAATCTCTTAAACAAGAGTTCTACTTATTATTCATGAGGTCTACTTATATTATTATTATTATTCTTATTATTATTAAGTTGGGATAGTAAAAGTAATGAATGAAGACCAAATCCCCACTTCTTCTATAAAAAGGATAGTGACACTTCATCAAAAAGATGGTGACAATTAATATATTAAATTTTCAAATAACATAATTATTATATTATACAAAATCCAATAAGTTCTTCATCAACTAAATTAATAATAAGAAATGTAATAATAATTATCCTAACTAATCTAAGTCTTAATATATATTAAATTTTTAAATAGTGTAATTATAATATTATACAAGGTCCAATAAGTTCTTTGTCAACCAAATTAATGATAAGACAGTAATAACAATTATCCTAACAGATCTCGGTCTATCATGACATGAATCACACAAAAGGAAAAGGACACCCAACAACAAGATTTACTTACCAAAAAGTGGGAAAGAGTTGGGTCTCACATGGTCCAATAACAAAACAATACACTCAATCCTCATGAGAGTCGAACAATGTTTCCAACTTGAATGAACATCAAGCACGGTAGCATTTCAAAGAATATAAGCAAAAGAAAAGCAACACCATCTTCATCATTTTATGCTCCACATTTTGTTATGTCCATGCGGACAACATAAATAAAGATGTGAACTAATAAGCTCACGAACTTGATGGAAATAGATAAAAGATTACATCATAATTTCACTACAATCTAAAGAAATATCAAATGAAAATCGACTCTTTTCAATTGGGATAATGTTTATAAGCTTATAAATTCTGAACAAAAAACCTGGGATTCAAATCGTCTCTCAGACAGCATGGAGCAAAAAATGCTTTTCCCCCAGTCGACAAATATCTTTGAGAGGCATAATTCGATGGATTAGACTTCTAAGACAAAGCTGCTTCTTCTCCAGTATACTCTCGCATGGTAACATTTGCCTCAATGCCCAAGCTTGATAAAGCATTGATCAGCTTAGCGATGTTGTTTTGTGATGCTACAGCTATTGCCTGGCCAAGGAAATGAGATATGATATTTGCATGCATCAAAATTCATTAACTCCTTCAGAAAAGCTAATTCTAGCCACGAGATATTACTGCAGTTGCATGGCGAAGCAAAACTATATCACCAAACCATAGGGTTAATTACCTTCACATGCCCTAAGATTTGACCTAACTATAGAAACATCCCTGTGGGGAAATTACCATAACCCATGTTTTTAATTCAGCTAATAGAAAACTTAATGGAACATGTGTACACAGTTAGACCACGTGGACTGCTAAGTTATTTATCAGCTCAACTAGTGACAAATAGCAGCAAGGGTATTATTGTAATTTCCTAAACTAAAGTGGGGTGTTTTAATAATTAGGACAAAACTCAGTGTGTATTGAAGTAATTATCCCTACATATGATTCCCCCAATTTGGGAGGTGGGGGTGCAAAAGAAAACAGGGTACGGCTAGGAATACCCTTTTGTTCTCCTCTTTTTGATGCTTTATAACTTCCAAAGGCCACTCGCTTGCTAGCTTTTGAAGTTCAACCATGATACTTGGCCTTCTTGCATCGGGTAGCGTCTGAACATAGACATGATACTAACTTGTCAAAAAAACCAGATATTAAAGAAGAGGGTGGGGGAGGGAAGAAAAAGGCTTAGACACAGAATTATCACTTCTGCTTTAAAATTTATAATGGTCTTGTATCAGGTGGATATTCATGCAAAAATCAAATTTTAGTCATCTCATGTTAAAGTCTGGAGAGAGAATTTTCCTGCCAGAGTTTTGGAACCATGTGACTCTATCTACAACAAAACATGTACCACAAGAAAATTACATCTTCTCGATTATTTGGACCTTCTAGGATAACATCTGATCGATTTAGGACACTAAAACTTGGTATTTGTCCAGCCAAATTCAATCAAGATATAAATTTTTACCTGATATAGTACTTGAATGACAGCAGCAGCACTTTCGGGCTTATGCTCAAGAAGGAATCCCTGGAAACAACATTTCAACACCAAATCCATGATCAAACAACTATGCAACTGCACTTAACTACCGGCTTTCTAAATACATGTCCATCAAAGAAAGAGAAACGAAGTTTGACATATACATTTTTCAATTTATTGGCAATCACACAATCCAATTGCCTTCATTAACACAACCTTACATCAACCGAGAATGTGACATAAATAAGAGACTGCATCATTGAATTAATTTCTTCCCAGCCAGTACTATCAATGTGTTATTCTGCAATTACATTGACATAAAAGTACAGAAGTGATGATGTTGTTTCTTATAGCAAGAATTAGAAGTCACGTTAAAAACATATGAGCACATCACATGTGCTTAAACATTAAAAATGATCAGGTAATCTTATACAGGGTTAGATCAAAGCGTTCACAATTCTCAAGGGTCTTATACAGGGTTAGATCAAAGCTCTCACAATTCTCAAGGGCAGACAAATATCAAACCATTGGCATCAACAGATAAATTACCTTAGCACAGGAAAACCCAGTTGAAATACTATGCTGTTTCATAGCTTCTGATCTCCACTTCTCAATCTTCCATAAGGACTCAACATCTCCTACAAAGAAAAGTGTTAATGCATCAGATCACGAGAAAGACAAAAAGCATATAGAAAGTTGATTCCAGGGAGCGAAAAAAGAAGAAGAAGAAGAACAAAGATTGTGCAAGACCCTTTTTGGCAGCAAATTCCATCCAAAGGTCAAAGGAAGTCTGTCTAAGCTTCACTCCAGACTTGACAAACCTTTTTCCATACTTAGATATCAAATCCCATCTGTCTGCGCTATAACAAATGCTGCAATGAGAAAACTCCAGTAAGAAAATATGAATATCTAAGTGGAAAAATGAAGCAAAATTGGTGAAGAAATAACTTCAATAAGTAAGAAGAAATATTGGCAAATGCTGAACAACTAGCAGAAAATTGAAAAATTGTTCTTCAGACACCAATCTCGAGGGTATATGTATGTCAAGCTCATGAAATTCATTTTAGAAAAAGAAGACAAACTAAAGAGAGAGAACATACAAAAATATAAAACCCCAGATAGCAAAACACACACATTCATGGCACAAGAAGGCGTACGAGATAAAGAGAATTGAAGTTTCTGATTATGTATACCTGAAAACTATATCTGCTGTGCCAGGTTGCAAAGGTAAATCATTCTTCTTCACAAGTGTCATTACTTCAACCATGAGTTTCGCATCATTATGTTGTTTAGCGTGTAACTGCATCCACAAAACATTTTTTTCCTCTTTTTTTTTTCTATCTCTATACAAAAATTCAAACACAAATAGACAAAACGTAACCTCACCAGAACACTTACATACCAGCAGATGATGTGCAGATCCAATGTCAGGAGTTAGTCCATATAAATTATGTTTCCACAAGGTCTTCTTACCTGTTCGCAAATAATATCATGAGTATTTAGATCTCGTGAAAGAAAAACATATGAAGACCATAAATAAAGAACGAAACAGAGATTGGGCTCTCTTCCATAAAATATGTCATGAACACAAGGGTACAAGAAAATGTCAAATCATGCAAAATTCGATTTTCACGTGTTTACTTTCGCCATAGGGATAGTTTTCCAGAAAATTCAGCGCAGTTTCTCTAAAGCAATATTTATCTAACAACCAGTGGAAGGATCCAAGTCCCCATATTTGGAAGCACAAGCTTAGGATACATAAAAAATGATACAGCATTGTGGATATCTAATTCATGTCCAGAAAATGATATGTCACCAGATATATAAGGGCCAAATGGAGTACAGGAATGTGTGAACTGAGAAAAGGTTATGAAAAGAAAGACTGTTGTTCCTAATGTAAATATCCAGTTTGCACGATTTTTCTTACCATAGTCGATGGCTCCTGCACGGATACAGGCCTTTGTAACTTCCCTGCAAAGTGCACTGTTAAAATCATCGGATATCCGAAGATTGGCGAGTCTCTGCAGACCACAGCAGAAACAAACATATACATGAACATGTAAATTAAAGTGATCAAGCAACGGGAATGACAGCAAGACAAATAACCACTAACAAATGTGCGAAGTTTCTGCAAGACATTGAACAATAGCTTAATATCTTCATGGGTAGAACATTTAGCAATAAGCGACCACAACCAAGCATTTGGGGGTGCAGTTCTTTTCTCTGTCACACAGTTCAGCAACTTATCGTACACTTCCCTTACTGTTTCTGCATCAAAAACAATGAAAATGAACTATTCAATAAATCACCTACAAACTTCAAATTCCTTAAACCACTAAAAACAGACGAAATGAAATAACCACCTGCAGAATCTTTTTCAGTTGCTCTTGCTTCTGAAGTAGACAATCTAATTTGCATCGCCATTGATGTTGATGGAATTCGCATTTGCATTTCATCTTTTTGATGATTCAATTCAACCCTTAAAGAGACCCCATGGATATTCCCTGCAAATTTGACATTCCATGAAGAACTTATCTTGCACGCATCATATACCCTTAGGCAAGATCAAATTCCCAAACACACACACACAGTTATGACCACATTACATGCATAGGAGAAAGAAGGCACATATACAAACATCCACACATTATCAAACTGTATTTCTCCCCCTCAGAGTAATGCTTAAATTGCTGTTAACTGATGGGTAAGATACAAAATCCTAAAAAAACAAAATTATTCCATAATTAATTCTTTCAGTACTTCACATATACTTTCCAGTTTCAACAGTGTGCACCATCAGAAGCTTACATCGAGTACGTAACATATTTTTACAGAAACAAAAAAATTGAATATCCAAACACAGACATTAATTAAGTACATAAGAACACAACGCGAGTAATCATAAAAAATCACCATCCAAAGTACCTGAGAACAGGGCAGAGGAGTGAAAGCGGCGGCGCTGTGGAACAGATGAACTGAACTCACAAGCATTTCCAATAGCTAATTTCTCAAGCTGAGAAGAATTGACTCGTTCAGCTGAGCTGAAAACAGTCCGCGAGGGGTTTTTCAAAACCCTAGCCAATCGGCGTGCTCCAATAGCTTGCATTTTCTCATACGAGAGAGAGAGAGAGAGAGAGAGAGAGTTTTCTTAAAACTTGAAAATGGCTGCGTTTTCGAAATTTGCCAAACAAAGCCTTATGGGACCTGCGTCTCTACGGCATCTCTCAATCCAATTACCTCTGCTCTTTAACTGAAGTCGCCGCTGTTATCTGAAGGGGGAAATTTCACGTTTACTTCCCCGACCAGGCCACTTAATTATATTTTGTTCCCTATATTTTTACTTTATTACATTTAATCCTCCAATTTCTTAATTTCAATCAAAGTGATCTTGCCGTCTTCTTTTTTTGTTAAAAGTTAAACAGATGATTAAAATCCTTCTTCACCTAATAATTTAGTCAAAAATATAAAACATCTTGAAAAATTTTCACTTTTCACCTCTTAACTAAGTTATTTAATCACATTTCGTCACCCAAATTTTCTTTTCAATACATTTAGTCCTAACTTTCTAATTTCAATCAAAATGGGTCTTGTAGTCTTACTTTTGGTTAAATAATTAACGGAAGAAGACGACAAGATCCATAGTGATTGAAAATAAAAGTGTGATGATGTGAAAATATAAGGAACGAAACACAATTAAATGACTTAATTAAGGGACGAAAAGTGAAATTTTCTCCTATTTGAAGATATTGAGTGGAATGATTCCGTAACACCGCAGGGACGAGACGTGCTCAACATTCGTTTGCAAGGTGGGCTTGGCCTGGCTTGGTAGCCCAAAAGAAGGAGACTTTTAAGCGGTGGATGTGAAAAAATTAAAAATCTAAATAAAGTGGAAAAATATGAAAAAGGTTTTGTAAATAACATCACATGGTGCTATTTAGGATTCTTAATGGGCCATGTTTTAATCCAAATTCGAACTTAGGTAGTGTTTGCAACTGCTTATACAAAAGCATAATCACCTACTTTTACTGAAAGTTAAAAAAATCAGATTATAATCAAAAGTACGTGGTCTTTGGAAATCATCAAAATAATTTGCTGTAAGTTGTAGTGTTTGGAATTATAATCACTTATTTTAATGAAAAATAGCTTGCAGCACCCATAAGCAACCCCAAGGCTGCTTATAAGATTATAGCTTATTTCTGATTATTTTTAGAGAAACTTACAGCAGAAGCTAATTTCCAAACACTCAAAAAGTGCTGTAAGCGGCTTATAATCACATACGTGATTATCATAAGCAGTTGCAAACACCCCCTTAATCGAATTAGAATTTTAATCTTAATCTTTTTATCAGTGAATTTTAATATTAATTGATTAAAACATTTAAGTCAATTGCAATTAAATTTTCATAATCCGAAATAATTGGGCCTAATGTTGAATTAAGTAATATGCTCCATTAAGATCTGACGTCAATTATTAATATTTATTAAATTGATGATTATATATGTAATATTAATGAAGACTTTTAAATAAAATATAACATATTATGTTAGCCTAATAATTATGTTTCGTCATTGACATTGAACTTTCGTCTTGTAGATATTAACCCAGAAACAACGATTTACAGAAAAAAAAAATTAATAATAAATAATAAAAAAAAAAACAAAGAAGAAAATATGTAAAATTTATAATAGTTTGCTTATGAGTCACATGTGAAATAAAGGCTTGTGACCCACACTTTTGATTTCTATACCAACCAATATAATATTTTACCATAATAATAATAATAATAATAATAATAATTGTCAAAAATTAAAAATTAAAAGATTGCGCAAAGTACCCTGCAACTTTCTCAAATCAATAAGTGCTAATTGGCTAATTAATTTGATTCTTTCTCTACATGCAACTTTCACTATACCTCAAATAATGATAAATAACACGAATTTTCATTTCAAATCATTGAAAAAAGAAATATAGTTCTTCAGCAAAATATTTACACCAGACATAGATATTCACATTTACACGAAATTTTGTGTAAACATAGAAAAATTAATATATAGTTATATGCCAGACTTGGTACCTAAATTGGCAAAGTGAATCTCATAATACATCTATAAAGAGTTTCCCTCAAGGCCCTTATCTGTACTCAGTTTCAAAATAGACTTTGAAGGATGCCTCGATAACACGATATTTCCTTCAGGGTCTGTTTGGCTATAAGCAACAATACGAGGATCCATAACGATTCTGCAGCTACTCGATTCATCACATCCCATTTGAACACCATAATATGTCAAGTGATCAGAGATACTGTTGCCTTTCACTGATCTGCAATAGGTTTTTAAGAAGATCAGCAGAAGGTTTTACTACTGTAGTCAGTTTCAGTCGTAAGGGATGGTTCGGGTAAAGTGATTTACAAACTAAAGAATTGGTTACAACGTGGAATTTAGATGGTAAAGATGGTGCTTGGAAGAGATTTTGTTTCGAGCTTTTGCAAGTTTAGCTGAAATACCACATACTGAGGGGGTTGTTGCAATAGTTTTTCAAATGCACTTGGCAGCTTTTAGTTTTAGTTAAATTGTTTTGTAATGCTTAGAAGCACTGTTTTTATTTCTGATTTTCTAAAATTAAGCTGAAAGAAGCTAAAAGCAACAATCTCCCATCTTCAATAGCTTTGTGATATTTTTCAATTTTTATTTCGAAATATTCTCAACTTTCACGAAAATTTTTCCTACAGCTTTTTCTGTAACTTCAAAAGCAGTCCTGCCACTACTTCAACTTCTGTTTCAGAAAAGTGGAGGTGCCTTTCCAGCCTTTGGTTTTCTGATAGATATTTATGAGTTCTATTTCTTACTAATTCTTTTAAAACCTCAAACTAAATTAAATTAGTACTTTCATATAAATTCAAATGGAAGTTATCTTATAAAAAACATTCTCATTCTACCTTTTTTATGAATTTTCTATTCAAATTTCAAACATCCTCTACTGACTACTTCTACTACAAGTCACTTTCACAGAAGTAGCAAGCAAGCATATATACCTTTATAGCCTTGCATGATAAACCAAATATGAAAAGTATACCCCATATCAAATCCAACAATAATGGAAGCTAAAAGACATGGAGCGCAAAGATACTTGCCTGCTGCAAGTTGGATCTTCGCCTGAATCATCACAAACTTTCTCGACCATATAAATCAAACTTCCAAGTCCAATATTGTAAAGCCAGACCTACAACATGAGGACCTTATAAGTCAAGTAGCAGGTAATCAGACAGAAATTGGGAAGAGATTACAAGATAATGAATGAGAATTATTAACGAAAGTGGTACTATGGCCCTAATTTTAAGAGATCTGTGTACATGCAAGAGAGGGGTCGCGGGGCCGGGGGAATAACCATATAAAACAGTAAAATTAACATAAAATTTATCAATGAGAGGCAAAATCTGAATTTTTTACAACAAAGATATCACAAAATAAAGAAGAACTGCATTAAATGGGGTCAAGAGTAATACTCTTCATTATACCCAGTGCTATTTAGATTTTTGTCTTTATCTTTCAAATCCTATCTAATGATCCAGATGTAATCTGGACATGAATAGTAAAATCCAAAGGGTTTTCTTGGCGAATTTTCATATTTTCTCAGGATTATGAATTACACAGGTTCAACTAAGATTTTCAAGTATAAATCAAGTCATCAAAGGAAACGAAAAGGATGTTGACAATGCATAACATATATAAGCATGGTGATTGAATAGGTAACTCAAGAAAATTGGCGAGCTAATTAAGACTCAATACATATAGATAGGTCAAGGAAAGATTAAGACTCGTATATAAGTAACTACACAATTAAGCTATAAAGGACTATTACCTCTCTAGGGAAGTGGTGATACGTCTTTTGCGGAAAATAATAGTAATATGGGGGCAAATGAGGCACAATATCGTGTTCATGTGTGACCCGAATGGTATTTGGCACCACTTTGCTGTAGTAGGATGCAAAAGCAGCATTGCCAATTCTTGGTTGCCCAAATGTCATAACATGAACATTCTGCTCCCCAAAGCTCAGCTGAGGATATAATAAGTATTTCAGTAGAGAACTCCAAAAAACTTGAAAATTGATAAAACTAGATCTGATAGCATGGGTTAATTATAAATATTGGACATCCAACATTTTACAGCATTACTAATTATAAGCATTGTCTGAAAACTACATATTAATCATATTAACTACACAGAAAAATCAGAACCTGCTCATATATTAGAGATGGGAATATAAAATTATAAAAATAGCAGTGCAGTTGATCAAGTGCCAAAATTCTAAAAGCCTAAAACACCCAAACCTTTACAATATGTTTGGTTGAAGGATTTTGATGAGAAAAAGAAAATGTTAATTAAAACAAAATCAAAGAAATATAAATTCCCAAGTTTGTTTTGTTATACAAAGAAAATAATAAGGAAAGTAATAATGAGAATGAAAGTTATGAATGTGTTTGAGTCTTTGAGAAGTAAAAAGCGTTAAATAAGTTTCTTGAATTTCCCCGACTACAATACATTTCCCTCAAGCTTTTTTTTGTTTTTCCTTTATTATTTTTCTTACATCATATACTAGAGGACAAAGTACATAGGAATCATGGCAATGAATTAAGGTTAGATAATTACACGGAGATCAAGTCCACAAAAAGCAGCCATAGCCCCTCCCATAGAGTGCCCAGTTACCATAATGTCAACGTTTCCATATAAGTCCTTTGCTTTCTGAACAGCATCTAGAACACCAGGTCGTAATGATGTATTGTAGTAAGACAAATAGAAACCATGGTGCACCTGAATGGAAGGGAGATGATCA
>JACFYI010001432.1:762839-781890 GCA_014898755.1 Handroanthus guayacan | reverse complement strand
ATTGTTCTGCGTTAGTAATAAATGCTCTGCATTTATAACCCCATATAATAAACTTTGATATCTCAATCTTGTCATGGCTATCAAAGATGTCTAAGTATATTTTTATTTTATTTTATTTTTGTGACAGAAGTATACTTTTTTTTTTCAAACATCTAAAATGTACATCTTCTCAAAATTGTTTTTGTCTGATGAAAAGAATAAATACAAACAAGTCGCCACACTAGTGAGCATTTTCAGACGCAGAAAAATAATTCACCGGCAACATGCGATCTAAGGAACATCGCTAAATGTCCGAAGTGCACTGCCGCACTACTGCACTCACTCTCACGCAAACTGATCACGTTTATTGCACGTCACTTTTAAACCCTAAATCCCTTCTTAATCCTAGCTTCACTTACTTCTTATTTATGCCATTTTTTTAGCAATAAACCTTCCTGTCGATAATAATTTCAAGAAGCACTGGAAAAGCAATGGAAGATGCCTACGCCAGATCTATTAGCGAGGTAAAATCTTTTCGTATTCGATTAAGTGAAATCAGAGTAATTTATTTTTACTACTTTGATGTTTTTGTCCTTCCTTGTCTCTGGCCCGGATCAAATTTCACAATGTACTATAGACTGGAGTTAAATTTTGTTGTTCTTGAGATTAGTTTACATGTTCTTCTATTTGATTTTGATGATTTACGAGCATCTGACGCGTTAAAGATGGTACTTTTATTTTTCCGCTTCTATTTTTAGTGGGTGGCAGTGGAGAAATTTGGCTTCGTATGACTTTTAGTTTGAATCAACTGGTTTTGGATTGTCTTTTCTCCAATTTGATGTTATCATGGTGTATTACTCCAACAGGTTCTGGAATTCTTCTCTGTGGATCCGACCAGAGGCTTGACAGATTTCCAGGTAATACAATTGTTGTGATTGCTTGATCAACACTCCCATAATTTGAAAAATGTGATTTTTTCTCTTTTTATTTATTTTTCTGGGGATATATATACGAAGTAAGCTCCCCCAAGTAAATGATCTTTTATGTCAGAACTGAGAAGCACTCTACTAAAGGAGCAAAGCTTGTTACTTTTTTCCATTCTTTTTGCCTTTTCTTGCTTGTAGAATTGCTAATTTTGGATGTTTCAGGTTGCAGAGCATGGTAGATTATATGGGAAAAATGGTAAGTGCTGTAATTTTGACTTCTAGTGTTATTGTTAGTTATTCGAAGAAAAGGATAGGATATTAACGAAATTAGGTATCATCATTATTGACTGGAAAGAACTCGATACAGTTAAGTATGTGGAATTGTGAAACTGTGTTCTTCTTTTGGCTTGCAAGTACTGTTTATCTTGATCTCTGAATGCTCTTATTGCTGATATCTGGTGTCAACGAGGAAATTGAAATGCAAACTTCACTTTCAGCAGTTTCAACATTCTATTGATTTCAAAGAGTAGCAGAGGATGGCTTGATTAACAAAGATGTATATGGATTTCTTCTTCTGTTTAGAGGGAGCTTTTGTGTTTAATAAAATCTCTTTCTGGGTGTTATATTGCGCTGTACTGGATCTTGTATTTTGTTGTGGGAAAGGAGAGGGAAAAGTGT
Source organism: Handroanthus guayacan (assembly GCA_014898755.1). Taxonomy (NCBI): domain Eukaryota; kingdom Viridiplantae; phylum Streptophyta; class Magnoliopsida; order Lamiales; family Bignoniaceae; genus Handroanthus; species Handroanthus guayacan. The sequence continues at coordinate 780,307 of JACFYI010001432.1, read as the reverse complement.
TAAAAAGTAAAGCAAAAGGTGTCACAGTTTGAAGCGAGGAAACCATTTACCGTAATGTTACCTCAGTCATCCCGGGGATCAAACATAGCCTTATATTTTCCCCCTTTGGTTGTACCTAGGAATTACAAATGCTCCAAACACGGCCCAGTTTCTGGTTATAACTGTATTTGGTACCAGTCATTGATAGTCCTCTGTGCCCCCGATCAATAGTCACATACACATACAAAAGAAAGTTTCAACTTTCAGATACTTCTCTTCGCTAATTTTCCCAGACCAATTATTTGAAGGGAACCTATCTGATGACCACCAGAGCCTGTTGGGATGAATATATCATGAGTTCTTAGCCTGGGGTGGTTTATAACGAGGGAGGAAATACTCTGCAAAAATTGTATTATAAATAAGCTGATTACCATTAATGCCAATATACTTGTTATAGGCTTATCACTTAGTTCTAAATTTATTCAAAATTTTGTGTACTGGACTTTTACCTGCACATTGTGTCCAATACTCTGTACAAGCTTGGTCTAGTTGTCACCTTTTTCTTATGTCCGTTTGGGTTGCAATATTTGTTGACTTTTTAACCTACTGAAGCTTTGGTAGGCATGGCATTTACACTCTCCCAAACACTCTTCCCATCCTCCAGCCGAGGAAAAGACATTTATGAGATAATTAGTCTAACTGCTTTTGAGTAGTGTAAGATGTTAATGAGGATAACATGTGTGTTTGTTGGGGATAGTAACCATGAAAGGATAGATGCTGGAATAAAGTGTGTTCAAGAATGCAATGTTAGTGAGAAGGGATGACACTGACAAAATGTATCCATGCTTGGCATGACACAAGAACGAGAAAGTGATGATTCCCTTATTGATTCCTGTCCCATGTTTTGCAAGTATTGTTGAAAAGGTGGAGGGACCTCATAGAATTGCTGAAGTATTTCTTTTAGCAAAAAGGAGAAAAGAGGCAAATCTCCAAAGGCAGCACTGGTTGGGACCAGAATGTAAATATTTGACGTCCAAGTTTCCTTGTAGATGTATTTAGAACATATCCATTTAATAATAATCTATTACCTAACTTCCTCTGTGACTTTGTTTAAGTCCCAACTCTCTTGCCTAAGATGTAACTGTCTATAATTAGATTCTTAGTTGACTGTAAGATCCTCTTGAAGTTCCTCAACTAGCTTTGCGTGTGGCAAATGTGCCAAAGAGGGTGAGAGGTTCCATTGATGATGAATTAGGCATTAAGGGCTTTGGCTGGAGATCGAGAACATGACAGCATACATAATTGGTGTATTGATTTTTGGCTTTCATGAGAATTTGGAGAATGAGATTAAATATATTTTTGGTCTATTTTTGGTCTTATTTTTATCTAGTTGACTTCAATTTTTTTGGTTTTGATATCAAATTATATCTATCTCATCATCCTCTCTAACGGGTGACTTTGTGACTCTTTGGATGCATGTATATGCTTGGTCCAGTGCTACCTCAAGAACAAAGTAAGTGAACCCCAACACTCTCTCTCTCTCTCACACACACACACACACACACACACACACAAATAGGCACAGCCATGAGTGAGAAACAGTATTTAAATATCTCTTTAAAAACATTTGAATATTCTTGTCATTTAAGCCAGTCAATATCGAAGTTTGAATAAATAATCAATATGATGTTTATTGTTGATTTTGCCTTACGCTCAGTCAAGGGTTGCGCGCTCTTTGGCTATATTGCATTGACACATCTGGTAATTCGCCCCTGCCCTGGTGGTATACATCTGACATAGGCATTGCTGCCTATGTCCGAGGAGTGCTATGGTTGCGTGATATTGCTATCGTGCCCTTTGTATCATTTCATATACGTGGCCGTGCATCCTTGCGCTACTGGGACTTACCAAAGAAAAAGACTTTTTAATCTATATTATAAATAGCAAATTCCCGTGCCTTTATTTCTAGAATCTAAGTGGTTCAGCTGTCTCTGATTTCAAATGCCATTTTTTTCTCATTTAGTTTGTTGAGATCACTTCTCAAGGCAATAGAGCTTTGTGTTGTATCGCTAGAATTGGATGGTGATATTGTTTTGAGTTTAACTTATTGCAGGTACTCCTTTCTGGAAATTGGTGCTGAAGCAATTTGATGATTTACTTGTAAAGATATTAATTGCGGCTGCCATAGTCTCTTTCCTTTTGGCGCTGGCTAATGGAGAGACAGGCTTATCTGCCTTTTTGGAGCCTTCAGTAAGATAACAACTCTCAGTTTCCGTACTTCTTGTCCATTTACAGCTTCATCTAGACACAATCTGGTTCTGATAACCATTATGTTTGTCTTCATTTTTGAACTTGAATTATGAATTGTTAGAAAAGAGAAGGATACTTAGATGATGGGATTAGGCTTAGAATACATATATACATGACCTATCTCCGGAAGTAAATACTTAAAAAACACTGCAACTAGTTACACAGAAAACATTAACACCAAAAAGATGACCCTAATACATTAAAATATTCTAATACTTCCCCTGAAGCTAAGCATTCTGAACTGCTTGTCGAAGTCATGTAAGGGGGTAGACAAAGTAGATAATATCACGGTGAGATTTGACATAACTGTGATAGGATCAAACAATGAGATAAAAAAGTCTATGTCACTGTGGCTAACCTACACGAGGAGCTCCTGAGTCTTCAGACTAGTCAGCCTCCTGGCTCCCCATAAGTTCTCACTTTTGCCATGTACTGCAAGGATTACCAATCTTCTTGAACTTTTACTCACTACTTTTCTTCTGTTGCAGCCGACAAAGCATGTATCCTTCACATAGCTGCATTCTTCCACGTTATTTAAAGAATAAGGCCATTTCTCAAGCCCATTTCTATTAGTAATAACTGGATTTTTTATGGTAAATATCATCTCCATGATACGCTTCTGATGCACCGTTTCTAATCTCATTAGTCACTAGAGACATCTTCTCCTTTTGTAGGTGGGTTGGGTTGGGATGGGATGGAGGGCACCTTCCCACTGGCTTGATGGTCTGTTTATCTGATACCAATGTAACCAATCAAAAGGTTACCCACCCATTCGTGCAGTTATGCACCGAAATTCATTCAACTTACCCCACCAATAGTGGTGGCCTCCACTGCCTCTGGTCAATATGTCGCATGCGGCTTCACTTGTGCCAGGTGGTTCAAACAGCAGATCTTAGTTTCTGTGACATGGCTCTAATACCACTTTAGAAGAGAGGATGGTATATATATGATGTATTAAAAACTCTTTTTCCATATATAGAGATATGGGGTTAGGGTTTTTATACAAGAATGATATGGATACATTTTTGACCCATTATAAGCTCACTAAAATAGGATCAGATACTGAAAATATTGTAACATTGATTATTGGCAGTAGTTGGTCATGAATTATTACATGCTATTACTAATAGGCTTGCGTTGTGTTTTTCATGATGTTAGACAGTTAGAGCATATAAGTTTGTGGTGATTTTTATTCAATTTGATGGAGGAAGGATGTATTGGAAGTAGTTAACTCAGATTGGCCATTTTGATATATTTGAAGAGAATTGCTAGTTTTAAGAGCAAAAACCATAGCACTGGGGGGCTAAAGCAAAGGTGTTATACATGTGGTCAGTGGAAATGAATTTTGTACCAGTGTGCCGAAGCATTTAGTTTTGAGGACAATGTTTGAGCCAGATGGCAGAATATGGAACAATGTTCATTATGTCAACAGAAATGATGCTACATGGACCTTTTATGTCATTCACTTGTTCAATATGGTCTAAGAGCCACTTACTAGAGTGAAAATTTCGCATTGGAAAGTGGCGGCACTGACAAATTTACAGCATCATTCTGTGTATAGTTTTACACTTTACGATATGATTTTTCATAGCTCCACAGGTCGATCTGGTTAGTTTTTATTGGTGCTGGTAAAAAGCAGTACTGTTTTAATACATCTTGTAATTGCTGTCAGACATCTTGTAATTTATGCAAGTTCAAGATGTTAATCTAAAACTGGAATAATGTTTACGTGATGTTGATGAGTCTTTTAAGTTTAGCACATTTTACATTGTAGGTCATCCTCATGATATTGGCTGCAAATGCAGCAGTTGGAGTAATCACGGAAACAAATGCTGAGAAGGCCCTTGAGGTTAGTTTGATCTCTCGACAAGGTTTTGAACATTGCAGATGTGTGTTTATGTTTAAATGCACTGCATATTACATGATTCTTCCTCCAATCCATCTTCCCATCTTCTAGTGCATTAGGTGACTGAGCCCTTATATAAAATTCCATGCTATGCTAACTAGAACATGAGGAATGTAGGAGTGCTAGATTTCATATCTAGTCTATTTATTTATTTTTGTCTTGTTATTGTTGAGAAAGCTGATATTATTATGACAAAAGAGTAGATGTTCAGCTCAGAGGATGGAACTTTCTTTTGCAACTCGGAGATGTATGAGGTCAAATGCTTATCCTAGGAGTAGAAATTGGAAATGACAGGAAGTTTTACATGTTACAATACTAACTTTTTAGTATGATTTAGGCTGTTTGCTTCTTCAATATGTAGTTTTCAGGCTTGGTACTCTCCTTTTCTAGGTTCCAACAAAAATAATGACATCAGAAAGCTTTCGGTACAGAATAATTCGTTTTATTGGAGGCTTGATGTAAAAGTGCATTGCCGGTTCTACTGCAGGTTGTACTTAAAAGTTATGAAGTTATTAAGCCAGCTTACCTGTAGTGCTATTTTCTCTACTGAAGTTGATCACATCCTCTCTTCTCCACTTTAGGACAAAGCCCTTGCTGAGTACTTAATGCAAACTGAAAAAGGAAAATTCATGTGCATGCATGCAACAAGAATAATAGTTACAGAAACAGGAATTTTCATCCACTTTTGAGTTTCTTTTTCTTGTTGAAGTCATCTGTCAGTTGGTTTATCTTCCTTTTCTTGGTTTACAGGAACTGCGTGCATACCAAGCTGATGTTGCAACTGTCTTACGAAATGGTAAAGCAAGCACTGTTGCAAAACAATGGAAGTTTCTAATTTATTATGTTGATATTGTTTGATCCATAAAAGTTTGGGGCTTAAATTTTTATAATCAAACTGGTTATTTTAGTTGTGAATTTATTTGATTGTTTTACTTTTTCTTATTATGTTATTTGTGTCTCTTGAATGTGTAATGTGATCGCCAGACTTGATGTGTGTTCTTGCAGATCATTTATTGTGTAATTTGGCTGATGAACTGCTTAATCCCCCATTCTTGTACTGTCAAATATTTCCTGCCAATCTAGGGATAATATATTCAGATTGCTTAGAGATATGATCCTGTCTGTTCCAAACTTCCAGGGCCCCAAACTGCTCGTGTTCATATATTGCTTAATTGGAAGTTGAACTCGTGCTCTTTGTAGCTAGTAGATTGTTTAGAAATATGATCCTGTCTATTCCAAATTTTGTAACGTTGTTTCTTGTTAAGTTCAAAATTTGTAGCTTTCTTTTTTATTGTTCATTAATTCCAATTCATCTGCCTCTGTTTGGTAAATGGTATTCTACATTTGCGAAAATTGTCATAGGTTGGTTCTCAATTGTTCCTGCAACAGACCTTGTCCCAGGCGACATTGTAGAAGTAAGCGGTATGTCTGTCACTGGCCTTCTGTATTTTTAGTATCCAAGAACTGCAACTTTATGAATTTAACTTCATTCCTAACGCTTTTATGCCATTTGCATAGTGGGTTGCAAGATTCCAGCAGATATGAGGATGATAGAGATGCTGACTGATCAATTACGTGTTGATCAAGCGATTCTTACAGGTACTTCCTGTTGACATTCTTAGTTTCAAATTTTTATTTCTAAGCAAGTGAATGAAAAATGATGTTTACTCATTCTGATCATGATGTTTAATTTGTATGGTAAATATGGCGTGTTCCAGAAAGTTTGTTTGGGTTTACACATTGGGTTTGTTTATCCCCATTATCAGTTCAAGTTCGATAGTTATGTTAAGTTCAGTCCATTGATTGCTCTAATATTTTGGTGACCTCTTTATTCTATCATGTTCAGCCTGCATATAGTGGATGAGATATTAAAGCCATATTAGGCAAGGACTTTAGTTTGACTGGTATATACTGCAATGCACATATTGTGCCTTGATCAAGCAATGAAGAGGATCTTATGAGATTACATGTTTCATGATATCTGTTTCTTGGCACATTGTGCATGACTTATAATCTTTTCACTATCACGTGGTTGATGAATTTTATGTTGATCTGAGGAGCAAAAAAACACGAACTCCTTTTACATGTTTAGCACCATTTGATAGACTCCCATATCTGTTTAATTTTGGATGTGCATACTCGTGTCGAAGACCAAATGATAGAGGAGCTCCATGCAGTTCTGATCTATCATGTGGTATCTCTAGTCAACTACTCACTGATGATGATGGACTCTGTATTTAGAGTCACTTCCAAAATTTTGATACACCCACTTATAGGAACATAGGCTTGGATTGTTGAAGGCCTTCCATCTTAGTAGTAGGTTCTAGTTTTTAACATTTTTACTCTAATATCTCTTTTGTACAGATGGTCCTTTTATTTGTCCTAGCTCAATTTTCTGAACCAGAATATTGACACTAAGGTTTTCGATCTTTTAATGTTAATAATATTTACTGTATTTGTTGTAAGGCTTTGCATTTCATTAACCTGTATAGGTTGTGAATACATTCAATTGTCTCAAGCATTCATTACAGGGGCCGCAAAACTGATTCTGTTCCTCATTATTAATAGTGCTTTCCATTATCTTGTATGGCTCCATAAACCTTCTGTATTAGTGTTTGTTTCTTTGTCTGCTCTCTAAGTCAGCAAAATGTCCGTTAAATTTCATGGTACTGTAGTATTCTCTGCAGCATGTTACAATGTATATTGGTATTTGACCTTTTGTAGTTTATTATAATTTTTCTCATCTAACTCCTTAGTGCGGATCTAATACAATAATACATCCTTATTTCTTTGGACCATCATAGGTGAGAGCTGTTCTGTGGAAAAAGAACTGGATACTACCAGCGTGACTAATGCAGTATACCAAGACAAGACAAACATTCTTTTCTCGGTAATATTTAGAAAGCTATTCCTTAAAATGCATTTGAATATTTGATATCAAGTGTCTTATTGTTATGCTAACCATACCTGGACAGTCAATGCGTGCAATAAGTCAATTAACATAGTCATGGTAGGTTGCCAGTTTGGGCACTGATTTAATGTAACCTAGGGGAACATTTGATATATGGTTTGGTTCCACCAATCACCGAAAAAAAAAATTAAATAAATAAAAGACATATGGTTTGTTTCCATGTTGGTCTTTGTAAAGGGGACATTCTATAATTTGCCTTTTTGATCTGTTTTATTGTTTAGTATGGGAACATGCAGTAATGTCATGTAGTTGTATTACTCTGAAAGGTTTTGGTAGCTTTCAGCCTAAATATCTGCCCCTATGTTTATACCAAGTTTACTTTTGTACACTAAAATTACAGTACTTTGTCTTTCGGCCTCCTGAATTTACCCCTATATATCTATTTTGGTGTGGTTATCCTTTCTGCAACCATAAATTGCGCCATTGTTGGTATGCTATCAGATGGTGTTTCCTGAAGAATACTTTTATTTGTTAGGACAATGGACTATCCCATTGCTGGCTAAAGAAATATTAGCCTAACATAATGTTTTTTTTTTCTCCACTTCAAGAACTTCAATGGTATAGCTAGTCGAACTCTTATTACTTAATATTTGCCTTCCTATTATTTTCCAGGGAACAGTTGTAGTTGCTGGAAGGGCAAGGGCTGTTGTCGTTGGTGTTGGCTCTAATACTGCCATGGGGAGCATACGTGACTCGATGTTGAAAACAGAAGATGTAAGCATATCTGATCTTTTTAAATACTTTGAGCAGTGTTTTGTTTGGTGATCAGGCTAATTTTTTATCCCTACGGAAGATGATAAGTGGATGGAGTACCTGGTCTCTAGTACATTTCTATAGTGTAATATACTAGAAAGATGCAAGAATTTTTCACCTCCTTGCAAACTGGATAAATGCATATGTTGTTATTTGGCATTACATTTAAGAAGGCATGTGGAAAAGATTTCGAATACATTACCCTTTCCATCTATATTTGTGCTAATAATTAATAACCATGCAATTGGATATTGCTATTAGCAAGTGTAAACATCCGCACGACAAGCTATTACTAGAGGTTCTCTTCAATTGGCTATTATATGATGCAGGAAGTGACACCATTGAAGAAGAAGTTGGATGAATTTGGTACTTTCTTGGCTAAGGTGAGTGCATAAATTGACATTTTTTTTCAATGCCTAATTTTATGGTCAACCTAATATTTGATTGCTTCAGTTTTTCTTTAAACATAACAACACATGTCACCTGGTGTATCTTATTTTTCTGAGATTATTTGCTCAATCTAGGTTATTGCGGGGATATGTATTTTGGTTTGGGTTGTAAACATTGGCCATTTTCGGGATCCTGCCCATGGTGGTTTCTTGCGAGGTGCAATACATTACTTTAAGGTATATGGATGTGGTTTTTTCCACATTTTATAGATTATTTTCTACAAACTCCTTTTATGTTTTGATTTGTTGCATGCTTATTCTTGGTTAACGTTTTCCCATGGTGGTTACAAGTAATATGTGCATATAGAGCTTAGTTTCCCAATTTTTTGGGTTAGGTCTTCTTCCTTTGTTTCAGACAATACCTAAAAAGTTGCATTTATTTTTCATGGATATGCAATATGCAATAACTAACACCAGCATAAATTTACTTCTCTTTATGAATTTGGTTCGAATTGAATTCTCTTCTTCCCTTTTTTTCGGTTGAGTATGATAAACCAGCATTGTTCCTCATTAACTAACGAAGTTGTGTGCCATTCCCTTCTTTTTAACCCTTTGAAATGATGATCTTGAGCTACTGGAAATTTAAAACCCTTTTCTGCATCCGTTTCCATCTGTCAAATTTGAGCTGCAATTATTCACCAGCAGATGACATGACTTTAGTCTTTGGGCTCTAGTTTAATGTTAATTCATGGCAGAGGATGCTAGAGGGAAAGTAAAGAATGACATGCGCTCGCCTTATATAATCACTTTACCAAGTTGGTTGTGTTATTGGTGATCAATGTTATATATATATATATATACTTATCAGGGAAAAACCATATTTACTAAATCCTCATGGTAACTAGAAAGGAAAGAGATCCCGTAATATCAGTTTGTTTCAATTGGTCAATTAGCAACTTCCACTTTCTTACCCTCTTATTTTGACTGTTTCCTTTGGAGATAAGATAGACGAAATTTGGTTTGACCATGCAAATTGATGCTTAACTTTAGCCCATCCATCTGAAAGTTTCTCACCTTGTTTGATGTGGTTAACCATATCATAGTGCCTTTAAAGTTCTTAATTGTGAAAGAAATAAGCTTGTGCTTTGTGTGCGTTTACATTCTTATTTGACATACAGTTGAATATAGACAAATTATGTTGTCTGGGCTGGATGTGTTCTGGTTATGTTTTGACTTGTAGGTCCTGTTTGGACTCATAAAATGATGCATAAAATTTAGGGTGATAGGCGATTCAATCATATGTTTGATTAGTGAGGATTGTCATAGAACTGTTCCATGTTTTCCTATTTCCTCTTTTTGTGTTTTTGTTGTTGTTTTTGTTTTATTTTTCCTCTCCAATTACCTTTTCTTTCTCCCCACTCTCTTTCTTCTTTTCTCTCTTTATCATCTTTTTCACCGCTGCAAATTGTATGTCAAACATGTTCATTCTCTTGATATGTGTAAAGTCAGTGGCTGGGAATTCTTGTGGAACAGATACTTTTTATATGGGATACAATTTGGATGAGTCAACGTCTATTTCTAAATGTTGAGATGGCATATGTCTCGTACTCATGTTAGAGGTTGCATGATTAAATATGCTAATGAAATAATGTATCTTCATTCTGGTAATTCAGTTTTCTGAGTGTATAATTGATTCTCTAACACCCAGAGTTTATTTTTCTATACTTGCAATAATTTCTCTATGCTATTTCGTCGTCTACTTATTTGTTTAGGATTCATCTTCTAAGTTTTGTGGCTGATAAAAGTGATTATATTTTGCCTTTGTAGATTGCAGTTGCTCTTGCAGTTGCAGCCATTCCTGAAGGGCTACCTGCTGTTGTTACAACGTTGGTTCTTGACTCTGTTTGTTACCATGTGACTTTTCATATATACACATTCTCCTTATTTTATTTTTGCCCATCAGAAGTTGCGCATGTTTCGTGGTTGTCTGCATTGAACAGAAACCATGTATTGGCTCTATAGAAGTTTTGCACCAGAAGAGGCCTGGTTGCTGAATCATTAGCTATTAGGCCCAAATAAATTGACTTTGGTCTTTGCAGTTTCAATCTTCTCCTTTAACCTTCGGAGCTTTGTTCTCCAAGTAACCACATGCATACGTGTCTAAAGCTTACGCATTGTTTCAGAAAGTGCTTGTGATACTAGCAATAGTGTTCATGTAAATGCATTCTTTGTCGATGAGGAGCATATCTAAACAGTTTTGGGTTGCACTAGAACACGTAAAAAGAATTTGCAGAAAAATCCTCTCTTGTAATTTCATGCATGGTGACTAGAGTTTGGCTAGTTTATTGCTTCACGGATGCTAGATTTCATTTTCAGTCTGATTTTCATCCTATACTGTTTTTTAATATGCTACACTGAAAGATTGTATCTTTTTTTATTTTTTATTTTTATTTTTTTTATTTTTTTTTTGGGCATGGAAAATGCTGAATGTATTTGGAAATCTCATGTAAGAATCAGCTCAGCATTTCGCCGAAACATATCTCAGTTTTTGCCTCTGGACGTCAACAGGTGTCTAGCCCTTGGAACAAAACGAATGGCTCGTTTAAATGCTATAGTCAGGTCATTGCCATCAGTGGAGACCTTGGGCTGCACAACGGTGATTTGCAGTGACAAGACTGGTACTCTGACTACCAATATGATGTCTGTCTCAAAGGTGCCAATTTACCTGCTCTATAAATTCTTCTTTGTCATCTATCGCATTCTTTTCTGTGTCCTTCCTTATAGTAACATATTTCTTTAAGGTTGAGGGGATTGAGGGATGGGAAATGGGGATTCTGTGATTTGGTGTTATATTTTGGTTCTATTGGCCTTCCGCAAATTATACATAGCTTTTGAAGTTAGAACTTCTGTGTCTTCATAAGATAAATTTTTTTATATCTGTGCTTCCCCTTTTCTTCTCTTACAGTTTAAAATGCTAGAATTTTCCCTTTCTGGTTCTTGTTTCTAACTGTTTCAATTATTTTGTCATATGTTTTACGCGTAATTATGCTCATTTGCATGCCTTATATAATATGCTGTTCATTTTCTTTTAATTATTTTTCAAGTGAAATTTGATGCTTTGGCTATCTTTTTCCCATAGCATTGTGACTTTTGTTTAGAATTAAGACGAAGGCATAATGGTTTTCTTTGGCTAATCTTTTTAAGGAGAACAAATAATGATTAATATTTTCGAATGCTGACCCACACTATATCAGCCAACGTGAGAGAGAAAAAAAAAAAAAGGGAACTGATATATTAAATCTTCCCTGTTCAGATATCTGTTCTTCATTCTGCACATGGTGTTCCAGTTGTAACTGAGTACAGTGTCAGTGGCACCACATATGCACCAGAAGGTGCTCTCTTTGACAGCACCACAGAGATGCAGGTAACTTCTTTTCATCCAAATATCTGTGGTTTATCCTTTTTCTTTGTCATCATTAATTTCCCTGTTTTAATAGTTTGATTTTTTCTATTTTTTTTTTAATTTTTTTTTCAAGATTTTTAAAAATTTATTCCTTCAAGCATCTGTAGTGATGCATTTGATGCGACTATTTTTTATCTTGAAATAAGCTTTCTTTCTAAAGAGCATTTTTTTTGTTGTTGTTGTTGTCATGTCTTCTACAATGTATTTATACTTTTGATCATTGAATTCATCTAGTGGACAGTTTCTACGCCATGCTATCCTAAATTCTCCTTAGTTTTTGGTTTGGTAATGATTCAATTAGAAAAAAGATATATTAAAGCATATTTTTATTTTACTCAAGGACCCGTTTTGGTTCCCCTATCTTTTGTATACTTTGTCACCGTTTTGGATGTAGTTCTCTCCATCAATATTGTTGCTATCATGCATTTTGTTTTCCTCTTTATATTTATGGATATGAGTTCTTCTAAATTAAGATTTAATTGTGATATGATGCAGCTTGAGACTCCAGCGAATTTGCATTGTCTTCTGCATACAGCAATGTGCTCAGCTCTTTGCAATGAGTCTGCTATTCAGTACAATCCAGAGAAGAGAAGTTATGAAAAGATTGGTGAGTCAACTGAAGTAGCGCTTCGCGTTTTCGCAGAAAAGGTTGGTTACAATCTTAATCTACTGCTTCTGGCAACTGAAATGCTGCATCTTATTTCATCCAGTGAATATGATCAATCGTTTCTGCCTTCCCCCTTGCCTGATTTAGTTTGAATCTAAAATTCTCTATCATAATTATACAGATTGGCCTTCCTGGTTTTGATTCTATGCCTTCGGCTCTTAATATGCTGTCCAAGCATGAGCGGGCATCATACTGCAATAGGTATTGGGAGAACCAATTCAAAAAGGTACAGTCCGGCCGGTGGTTACTACTTTGATGGTTTGTTCCACAAGTAAAATTGAGATGAGATCTGTTCATTCTATTTTATGACTGTCGATCTGCCTGTTGTTTGAATTAGCTGAATATGGCAGATTTTTGGTTGTCTGTTTCTGTTATATTGATTGGTGATGTTGTTATGTTGGTTTCTGTGATATTGATACTTGCATGTAAATGTAGCAACGCGATAAGGTTGCTTTATCTTTTTAGACCATGCCTCATTATCTGGAACCATCAAGGAATGTGATGCTTTCTTATGACTCTAGTATGGAAATTTAAAACTTTTGCTCATCACATGTTGACATGTCAGTATGCTGTCCATGGTCAAGGTATATTCATCTTTTATCTTTGAATTTTCAACTTAATTCCGAGGGTAAATAGACAATGTATTTGGCATTGTTGATTAAGTAACGTTACTGAATCAGGAGATGGCATATACCATTAAGCATCACAAAGAAGGTTTCTAGCTTATCATATTATGGTGTTGCCATTATAAGTTGTTTCTCCAAGTCAAGTTAATTCTTGATCCTTGGGAAATTGGATGTACATTATGCCCCAGGATGAATGAATTACGATTTGCCTTGTCCTTTTTCAAATTTACTGGAGGAATCTGAAGAATCCAACAAAACTATGCATGAAAGCGAGAGACTGATGTTGAGCTCAAGAGTCAAAGAGTCTTCTAGCACCAATCAAGTCCATAGTCCTTATTATTACCACGTTCAGTCATTTCATCATTTTTTTTTTAAATTACAATGTTGCTTGCTTGTCCTTGTATGGAACTTTAGTTAAAAAAATCTGTATACCATGCTGCATAAGGATGATATTACATTTGTGTGTATGTTTTTACACATTTTCTTCATGGCTTGTTGCATATAATGTCAGAGATCTTATGAGCATTTTCTTGAAATTCTAATGCTTGTAGGTCTCAGTGTTGGAGTTCACCCGTGATCGAAAAATGATGAGTGTGCTCTGTAACCGGAAGCAGATACAGATCATGTTCTCAAAAGGTGCTCCAGAGAGTATTCTTCCTAGATGCACAAATATTATGTGCAATGATGATGGTTCAACTGTTCATCTAACGCCAGACATTAGACCTGAAATAGAGTCAAAATTCCACAGGTTTGGTCTATTTTCTTGGTATATAGATGGTATTTTCTCCACTGGTTATATCTGTATATACATGAGAAATATATCTTTTCATCTATGATGTATAGAAATCTTTCTATCAGACCATTCACTTGAGCAAAAATTATTGAAGAAAGATTCACAATCTATTAAAAGGAAAAAGGTGGTTTTTGAAGTTAAACATATCATTGGGCTCACTTTTTGTTGCATAGTAGCATATTACCTTAAATTCAAATGCTTTATCTTCTAATTGATCGATCTTACACTTCAACCTTTTCTTATTAAAATTGTATTAGACCCTTTTCCGTTCAATAATAACTGGTCCTTAGCGGGACACCTTTTCTTTTTTCATCAGTTTTGCAGGAAAAGAAACATTAAGATGCTTGGCACTAGCTCTGAAAAGGATGCCTCTAGGGCAGCAGGCTTTGTCCTTTGATGATGAAAAAGATCTCACATTTATTGGGTTGGTATGCTTTCTCTACTGTATGCCACATCTATTGAATTTTCTATTAAAGTTGAATTCTCAATGACTTAATTTGTTAGTTAGTGGTTGCTAGATATAATTAATCAAATACAGTGGAGTCTTCATTAAATTTCTCATGTTCTTATGGTCTGATTGTTGTTCATTTTTTGAAGTCATAACTGTTTGTTTTGGCTCTCATTCAATCCTTCATCTTAAACTGTTGTTCCATGTTTCTATAAATGAAAAGGTTGGCATGCTTGATCCACCAAGGGAGGAAGTAAAAAATGCTATTCTTTCTTGCATGACTGCTGGAATACGTGTCATAGTTGTTACGGGAGATAACAAGGTAAAGATAAAGTAACTATCTGGTCATTTGTGATCTTTTCTAATTTCTCACTTTGGAGCTGTTATCTTTATATGAGACGTTCATGAAGTTATTTGGAACTCTGATATAGACTACAGCTGAATCGTTGTGTCAAAAAATTGGTGCATTTGATCACTTGGACGACTTTGCGGGACTGTCGTTTACTGCCTCTGAGTTTGAGAACCTTCCGGCTTTGCAAAAGACTGTTGCTTTGCAACGAATGGCAATTTTTACCAGGTATAATCCACATGTTCTTTTTTATCTTTCTTTCCTCGAGGGTCCAACATTGCCATTTTGAGTTTCTCATGCTACAGGATCCACCATTTGTTTGAGTGTTCCTCTCATTCAGATTCTATTAAAATTTACACACATACTCAAATTTGTATTAGGGTCGAACCATCTCACAAGAGGATGCTTGTTGAAGCTTTACAGCATCAAAATGAAGTGGTAAATGGTTTGCATTTTCATTATCTGTATGGCATAGTGGTTATTATACTTTTGTGCAAGTCAACGAATGCTTTCTTCAATCCTATAGTTTGTAGTTCCAGAATGATATGCATGTGGCGTTACTGTTGCAATTTGGTCAGATCATGGAGTTTTGACTGTCAATCACTTGACTTCATGATAGCGGCAGTGTTGTATTTTATGTCTTGGTTGCTTTGCTGATTGCCATGTAAAATCTAGCTTCGAATTGCTTTTCTATGCACAACATTGTTCCTTGGATTACCAGGTTTCACTAACACAAGGCTACAGAAAAAGATGGATATATGTTTTAACTATATAAAGTAAGAGGAATCACTAACGCAAAGTCTCAATGAACACTAATATACAAATTTCCAGAAAGTAATGAAAAAGAATTACAATTATCTAAGGACTTCGATTATCAAGACCCTGAACGCAGAATTTCCGTTTGTGACAGGTTGTTTAACAGATCCAGCCTATATCTTAATTAGTTTCAAGTTTGAAAGTTTCAAAAATTCAGTAAAATATAACAACATAAAATCCAAAAATCTCCAGAATGTTACAAGTAAATCTTTGACTCCTGTCATTTGTTAATGCTTGTGTCACATTATTGCAAAATTAGCCAAGAATATATTTTTTTATAATTAATTGTTTGACTTTAAATGCGTTTCAGATTGGGGGTTAATGATAAAAGACCTGTGCAAGTGGTTCCTTAATTCTTTTTTTTTTTTTTTTTTTTTTTTAATTTGTGATTCTGTCCTTTGTAAGTTGGAGCACTGCTGTGCTACATTTTCAACAGGGTAATACATGATTGCAATGGTTCAGTCCCTTCCCCATGAGAAATGTTCTTCAATTACTTAATCTCCATACTAGGTCTCTGATTACAGACCTTGATATCCCTTTCTAAGGTTGCAATGACTGGAGATGGAGTCAATGATGCACCTGCACTGAAGAAAGCAGACATTGGAATTGCCATGGGATCAGGCACTGCAGTAGCGAAGGTATTCTTCTTAGGAACAATTATATTAGAATAGCAATTTTCATTCACAATCGTCTCTCACATGCCTGTGGTTTATATAAGTTTGATTTGCCATTCTTTAAGACAAAATTGCTCTTTCATTTGTTCTGGTTATACTTTACTAAAAATTGGGTGAATGCATCCTGAATTTCTGCTGGTCAATGGCATGGGATTTCAGACTGCTTATGTTATCAAGTTGATTTTTGAGTACTCAAGAATGGTTTTCTCTAAATTTCATGCTTGAACTTATTGTAGTTGAATGAGACATGGAGCTTCTTTTTTTTGAATCCTTTTAATCTCTCTGTGTAATGAATGCATACTGAATTAGTTTTTTATTCATATTTGATCTTCCAGAGTGCTTCGGATATGGTTTTGGCAGATGACAATTTTGCCACAATTGTTGCAGTAAGATCTGCATATTTTATTTTGCTTCTATTGATTTGCATTCTCTTGTATATATAGGATTTATGTTGGCAATGTATTATTTCCCAATCAGGCTGTTGCAGAGGGAAGGGCTATTTATAACAACACGAAGCAGTTCATCAGATACATGATCTCATCAAATATTGGTGAAGTTGTTTGCATTTTTGTGGCTGCACTGCTTGGCATCCCTGATACTCTTGTGCCTGTGAGTTAGTTGCTTTTTGCATTTAAATTTTCCCATTGAAAGTGACAACATCATTTTGTCTTTTCTTTTTTATTTTCACTTTGATTTCTTCTCCCCCTCTTGCTTGAGTCTTCGTAACTCTAGACAACCTACTTTGCATGATGTAGTACTCCGAATTCTGTAATTTTTCATTATTTTCGACTCGTAAACCTTCAGGCTCATTTAGATTACTTGTCAAATGTGAATGTTTCGCTTGATGTTCCTCTGATCACATCTTTTTTCCTTACAGGTCCAGCTGCTTTGGGTGAATTTGGTAACAGATGGCTTGCCCGCTACTGCTATTGGCTTTAATAAGCAAGATTCTGATGTTATGAAGGCTAAACCTCGCAAGGTATCTTGGACTTTTGATTATATAGCAATTCTAGTAGTACAGTACGGTTCGACCTATTTTTATTAGCTGGATCATCCATTTTCTCCCATCGTCTATATTTATTAGATGTTTGGTAGTCTCTGTGGCAATGTGACATTGAAACAACTGCCAGTCTCTATTGATTATCAATCTTGTTTTCTCCTGGTTGATAAATCTAACATTAGCTAGATGTATGATGTGTTCGTATATGTTCTAACTTTTTCAGTTCAATGAACTTAATCAGGGATAGTTTGTTGGACCATACATATATCACGCAGATGAAACCACTTAATTAGTCGCCTTTCTTCTTATTCTGATTTTGTTTTG
>JACFYI010001432.1:728434-753558 GCA_014898755.1 Handroanthus guayacan | reverse complement strand
GCCACGTGGCATAGGCTAAAACAGAAAGGGCAAAACAACGTGTTGCTAACCAACTACACAGCTAGGTGAGTCACTGACGCTTAGCTGCCAATTGCCAAAAACGCACTACTAACATATAAACGCGACTTCAGAAAAACGTGCAGATTTTTCTCCTCTTCTTCTTCATAACAAACATCACAGAAAAATTTTACTTTTTGTCATTTAACTAAACTACTTAATCACATCTCGTCCCCAAGCTTTTCATTTGATCACATTTAGTCCCCAGACTTTCTAATTTCAATCAAATGGGTCCTGCCGTCTTCTTTTCCGTTAAGTGGCTTGGTTAGGGGACAAAAGGGGAAATTTTACCGGCTAATGCCATATTCAGTGATTTTTCTTAATTTTTAAAATTTTCTGCTTCTCCAAGTTTTAAGAAAAAATTGCATTACATCCAAACTCATGTGCTTTCTAGTGAAGTTCAGTATGATTCCTACGGATCACTTACGAGTTTGGTAATTTTGAGTGATTGGACAATCTCATTTGAAACAATTTGCCTAGAAAGTGCATATATCATTGATGTTCAATTAGTCATTGCTAATAATTTTTATGAGAAAAAGAAGAAGAAGAGAGGCTTGAATGTTAAAAGTGACGGTTATAATTGAATTTTGAACTGCATTGTTCTGATGCAAAACTTCAATAAACGATTTAACATAAAATTATGATTTATCTAATATAGAAAAGGTCGTGAGATCCTTTCAACATGTAGAAACTTTAACATTTAAATATTTCTAGTAACAATTAGAATGATATATGATAAGTTCCCGAAAGAAACTCATTTGATAAGAAAATTGAAAAAATAAAAAAGAAATGAATGCTGTCAAAGGGAAAAAACTTTCAATTAAGATATTTGAACAAATTAACTACCTCTACTTATAATTTATTGCCTGACAAAGAGGCACTCTGCCCCTATTTATATTGTCGGCTTTCTTAAATGGATGGAGAAGATAAAATATAGTCAATTAATTAACTAGTTGGAAGTCAATATTGTTAAAAATATGTCAAATGGAATTTTCTTAGAAGTTTGTTCATTACAACATTCTTTTGCTATTGATATCACTCTATTAAAATTTAAGATAAAATTTTCTAAAACAATTTAAAAGCTTTTACTAAAGTTCTTTAAAAATATGCCTAGAAGATTCAAATAGTATATTTATTCTTACCATTTTTTTTTAAATACTTATATTAAGTTTGATCATATCCAACTTAACAAATATTATAAGTGCTACCATCAGATAATAATGGACTTTGAAACAATTCTCTGGGAAACGTGTTCCATGAATTAAAATTTTTATATGTTAAGATATACTACCGTCCACACTGTCCACACGTGTAGTGGATTCATATTGATCACTTGTAGCAAGTTGGTGCTACGAAGAAGTACAGATTTTATATCTATAACTTTGCAGTAGCTTCGTAGTCCTACAAAAGGTACGGATTAACATCCAAATCGTGATATAAAGAGTTTAGTACACTTTGAAGTTTGTTATTTTAAGATATTTGTAATTCTGTTATCTTTAGAAAATAGTTATTATAACTCTGGAGACAATCGCACTAGCCTTGATTGCAAGGATGAACCCAACAATTGAGATCATACTAAGTCCCGACTGTAAAGATGGACCAACAAGTGTAATTATACTAAACCCAATGATAAAGAGGGATCCAACAACTATATCATAGGTTGATCAAAATCTATTTTCTATATGCTAGATCCAACACCACCTTTCAACGGTTAGATGCACTTAACTAAACTGGAAGTTAGAGATACATAAATGATCCATCTTTAGAGACCCCAAAATGCAACTCGGAATGGATCCCCAGTCAAGGGGTTGTCTCCGCCGCGCAAGCTAAGTTTGCGAGTTTGTCTGCAAACAAGTTACCTTTGTGATTGTTGTGAGAAACTTTTGAAATTCTAAATGGACAATTATGCACTCATACTTCACACGAGTGACACATGTGAATGAATTTCGGTGGAATATTCCACTAGGAAATTAGATTAGGTTGCAAAATGCAAATATTTGTCTAGGTGATGTAAAACTTTTTTACTTTAGGTGGTAAAGTGCAAAAATGCATATAGTTGGGGGAATTTAATGTAATTTTCTCAGTATACAATCGCATTACATGTTTATAAACTCCCAACTCCCATTTTAAGAGCCCTTTTCTTTATTTTAATGGAAAATAGGCATACAATGCCATCTCATATTTTTTATATCTTGTATCCCGCATACTTAATTTGGAAGCAGCATACTTAATTTGCATGCATGTGTGCTATGAAGTGCAATATAAAACACGGATTGAAATAGATTGATTTATTTATTTTCATTGAAAATACGTGTATAGAGGGCTCGTTACGCAATTACAGAAGCATGAAAAAATTTAACAATAATGATTGTTTTTTATCAGAATATATATAGTTGTACTTGTGTGCCAAGAACTGACTTGCTGATGAAATGTGAAGCAGCATACCTTTTGAAGATCATAAACCTGCGGATTGGAAGGCCTCTGGAGTCCTTGCATGGAAAAATCCAGTTCTTCCCAGTGGCATATCCTCTGTTTATGTTTGGTACTTCCAATTCATTGCCATTCTTAAGTTTATCCAATTTGTAGAGAAAAAAATGCAATAACACTCAGAAAGATCAACGTAACTTTCACTTATTTCGATAGGCATATTATTCTAGATACACGGATGCGGATATGACTATATCCATATTTGCATACTTAGATTCTTATCCATAGCCGTTGAATATTTTAAAAGGGTGTCTTTATCTTATCCATCAAACAATATTCGGATACGGTATCCGTTTTAATATATTGATATTCAATTTCTATATCAAAAATTTATTTTCAAAAATTTAAATTTATAAAATCATAGTACCTATAAATTCGTAAACTAACAATTTAATATTCTAAATTGCTCGAAGTATTTTCAAAAAAAAAAAAAAGGAAAAAGCATTAAAGCTCCTAAGCATCAAATCTGGAACTGTAGCATAACTTCAAAAAGAGAGATAGTGGCAAAACAGAGAACACAACCACAAAATAGATTGGCATTTGTGTGGGGATTGTCGGCAACGATGAAGAGAGAAGAACTAGAGGATGGTAGGGACCATTAAAGGAAAACACCTACGCTAGGTGTCTAAATTTGATTTTGAAAATGAATTCATATTGATAAATTAGAGAATCAATCCTAATCCAATTTGGGCTTGAGGCCAGCAAGTGCTATGGCAAATTAAAAGAGTAAATGGGGTTAACACGTTTTAGTAACCCTTAATTAGTACTATTTAGATAAAATACTAAATATATATATATATCATTAAAACTAAATATGTAGGTATTGGATACAGATATTGCGGATTCAAATATGGAAATAAAAAAAATCCTAGCCTATATCCATTTGACTAAGGATACGGATATGGATATATTCATTTACTTTCGGATTCGGTTAATATCCATTTTTTTCGAATACGATTGTGGAAAGATAATCCGATATCCAGATATTTTTAACAGGTCTAAATATTAAAAAAAAAAAAGCAAACACGCCACTGATTTGAGGCAAACACATAACCAAGAGATTGTGAGATGTCCACCTTAACACTAGGACAAAAGCTCATCCGCAAAACAACCTATCTTTAAAAATCATATTTTTCAACCTATATTTCAAAAATTTTGCCATGTTTCCGTAAAATAAGCTCTAATATCATAAACCAATCTTTCACTTTTCCATCAAAAGACAAATGCAATCAATCATATTTTCTTCAAATAAACTGTCAAATCAAATTTGGTAACCTTTCCATCTCATCAATCCAAATGTATCTCCGTGCAGAGATATATTCACATTTAAGGTCCAAATTATTGTAATTTACTTTATTATTAAACATCTTTTATCAATCAACTATAAAACGAGTACTTGCCCCAAATTTAAACACAAACTTAGAGGGAGAAAAAGAGAGAGAGAGAGAAACAAAGCTACAATGACTCCCATTTTCCTTTTAGTCTCCATTTTATTATCATTTTCATGTAAATGTCAAGGGGATTTGATAGTTGATGTTTGCCCCAACACAAGAAATCCTTCTTTATGTAACCAAACTTTGAGGGCGGACATACGATCTCCTACGGCAAGCATTCGTGGTTTGGGTAAAATTATACTTGAAAATGCACACGCTTCTACTCAAGCCACTTTAGATGTGGCTAAATCTATTAACAACAACAAGGACAATATTCTAGGAGAAGCCGATATATGCATAAAGACTTGCAATGACGCTATACATAACTTGAATGGTTGTCTACCTTTGCTAAAAGCTCGAGATAGAGAAAGCGTTAGTGCTCTGAAAGCCAAAGTGACGACAGCTTTGATTGATGTCGGCACATGTGATGATGAATTTGGCGCAAGGGAGCCACCTAAGTTGAAAAAAGCAAGCTCTAAAGCACAAGACTTCATTTCTATGCTACTAGTTGTTGCTGATAGATTATGAGGAGAAAAATTAAAAAGATATATACGATTGTATGTGAAAATAATGATTATGATTATGCATGGTTTTAATAAATAATTTATTATATATGTTGTGATTGATTGAAAATAAAGGGATCACCATCTCAACACTTTTTGGAGTTTGGTATAATTGTCAAAATACCCATATTTAGATAATTACCTTTATACTTTTATTTTTAGTTCAACTGACGCATACTGACAACTACATTCCTTGAGTTGACACATAATTGTAATTGCATCTATTATTCAGAAGGTCTATTTGTATATAACATTTTAAGATTTTCAGGGAATGTAATGATAATTATTTGTTACTTGAACTAAAAGTAGAAGGTGTAATAATAATTATTCAAACCTCATAGGGTATTTTAATAATCATGCTAGGCCTCAGGGATATCAAGATAAATTCTGGATGATAAACCAGCTACTCCAAATATGTTTCAGAATAGGGTTAATTGCATCATATCCCCCTGAGAAATTCGAAATAAGCATTATAAACCTTGTCATTTTAAAATAAGTATATTAAACCCTGTGAAATTATAAATAAACACCATAAATCCTATCATTTTAAAATTACTACACTAAACCCTATCTTTTTGTTTAATAGAGCCAATCACCTCATATCAATATATAAATTTCGGGTGTTCAATATGCTATTTTTAAAATGACAGGAGTTAGTGTGTTGATTTTAAAATAATAGGGTTACAGTGCTCATTTCAAATTTCATAGAATTTAGTATGCTAATTTTAAAATGACAAGATTTATAATATTCATTTCGAACTTCACAGGGGGTATGATGTAATTATCCCTTTCAGAGTATTCACTTAATTAAGGATGAATTAAAACAACCAATATATAAAGCTGAAATATTTTGCTCACCTTTCTTCCAACACAGGCATGCTTATACAATCTCATTATACATTTATACACTCTCGGCTCACATATTTAAGAACCCTTTTCTTTATTTCAACAGAAAATAGGAATAAAATGCCATCTCATAATTTTTTATATCTTCTATTCGACATACTTCCTTAAAACATGCACTTGTGTTAACACATAACTCTGTGTGCATGTGTGCTATGAAGTGCAATATAGAACACGAATTGAAATAGATTCCTATTTCTGTTTTCGTTGAAAATATGAACATAATGAGCCCATTACACAATTACAGAAGCATTAACAAATTTAATAATAATTGTGTTTTTCCAGCCATATATATAGCTGTGTGACAAGAACAGACTTATGGATGAAAAGTGAAAGCAGAATACGCTTTGAAGATTGTAAACCTGTAAAATGGAAGGCCTCTGGAATCATTGCATAGGAAAATCCAGTTCTTCAATTCCCAGTGGCATATCCACAAATATTATGCTTGCCATTTATTGCCATTCTTTAATTTATTCAATTTGTAGAGAAAAAATGAAAAAATGCAGTAATGCTCAGCAAGATCAGCATAACTTTTATTTAATGCTTTAGAAATATTGATGGATATGGTTTTCTTCATTTTATTTTATTTTTTCCATTATGTGTTTTGAAATTAGTTAGAAAAATAACTTTTTTTTAGAGAAACAATTACATTAAATCGATACGTCATCAGTACATCTTTATCAACACTTCAAGATATTCAAGAATAAATCCTCAAAGCTAAAATCCACCAAGCCACCACGTAGTAGGAAAAAACCGACATGCTGCTATGGGGAGTCGAACTCATAACTAAGAGATTATAAGACTTGCCTACTAGGACAAGGGCTCATCTGCATAACAACCTACTTATAAAAATCTGTATTTTTCAACCTATAATTCAAAATTTTTGCATTATTTATGAAAAAATCTCTATTATCATAAACCAAACTTTCAGTTTTCCATCAAAAAACAAATGCAATCAATCAAATTTTCTTAAAATAAACAGCCAAATCAATTTGGTAAACTTTGCATTATCAGTCCAAAAATATCTCCATTTAAAGGAATATTTGCATTTAAGGTCCAAATTACTCTAGTTTACTTTATTATACATCTTTTATCAATCAACTATAAAACGAGTACTTGTCCTGAACACAAACTTAGAGATAAAAACAAGCAGAAAAATAGATTTATTTACAATGCCCCCCCTTTTTATTTTAGTCTGTATTTTATCATCATTTTTCTGCAAATGTCAAGGTGATTCGATCGATAATGTTTGCTACAGTTCAAGAAATCCTTCTCTATGTGATCACACTTTGAGGGCAGACGTACGATCTCGTGGGGCAAGCCTTCGTGGTTTGGGTAAAATTATACTTGAAAACGCACAATCTTCTACTCAAGCTACCATAGATGTGGCTAAATCTATTAACGACAACAAGGACAACAAGGAAATAGCTGGTATATGCATAAAGATTTGCGATTTCGCTATACAGAATTTGAATGATTGTCAAGCTTTGCTGAAAGCTCGAAATAGAGAAAGCATTAGTGCTCTGAAAGCCAAAGCGATGACAGCTTTGATTGATGTTGGCGCATGTGATGACGAATTTGCTGCAAGTGAGCCGCCAACGTTGAGAAAAGCAAGCTCAAAAGCGCAAGATTTCATTTCTATGATTTTAGTTGTTGCTAATAGATTATGAGGAGCAAATGAGAAAAAGACATGATTGTATGCGAAAATAATGATCATGATTATGCAAGGTTTATTCGATATAAAAATTGTGGTTGATTAATATAAAATTTTGGTGGCAATTTTTAGTGTTTGGGGTTAATACAATTATTTTACGAGTATTTGTTCTTATTGTGAGAAATTATTATTTATTCTTATTGTAAAAACTATAGTTGAAATTAACTCAAAACTCTCAAGCTTTCTTGTGGTTTTTAAAATTATAATAGTACTCATTTTTTAATTTAGCTGATGAAAAATTTAATAAAATAATAGTTGTTGAGTTAAAAGGTACAAGATTTCATTTCTATTCTTTTAATTGTTGCTAGTGGACCATGACAAGAAGTCTCCGGCAAGTATACTGCAAAAAATATCCTCGTATAATTTGATCCACGAGTTTTTGCACCGTATTCTAATAGTTTTTTTCTTTTTTCCTTCTTTTATAGGCACTACTATATTATACTTGGGCTCATTTACATCACATGATTGGAGCTAATTGATTGTTTTATACAACCCAATCCAATGTTCAAATTTCTCAACACTTTCAAGTGCTAGGCCCAAAATATATGACTTAGGGCCGGTAGTGATTCTCCATTTTTGTTGATTAGTTATCAGCCCAATGGGGGCGTGATAAACTTATCCTTGCTGCTCATATTCTTTTGTTTGAAATTGCAATGACCAAATGACCCCTCAAGTCTTGTTTTTCACTCCAAAAATGGGGGGAAAAAATTCCCCTCCTCTGTTTCTGGAGTTCCTTTCCTAGATCTCAGACGAATATTGCAAAAAGGGAGATTCACATGCTCGAAACATGCAGAATATGCTTCTTGATAGAATTTTCTATCCCACTGACCACCGATGACTTCATATTTTGCTTAAGAACACATTGTGACTCCAAATTGGCCAGTATTTTTAATTGAGAGGTCCACTCATAGGACTTCGCCCGTGATTCACGAAGCATAATGCCAAATTGAACAGCTTAGAAAGTTGCAATTTTACTTTTGAATCCCATTCTTTTGAAAGTTAGTATTTTAGTCCTACAATTTTTTAAGAATTGCAAAGTTAGTCGCTCTGTTAGTTTTTGGATGGAAAAAGCATAAGACACATATTTTGGATTTGTTAAGTCTTGAGAAAATTACAATTTTAATCTCATAAGCTAGGCCAATTTAGATTTTCAATCCCTACTTATAGTATTGGAAATCAAAATTGGCATAGTTTATGAAACTTAAAATCAAAATTAGCATAACTTATGGGACTGAAAATCAGAATTGACCTAACCTATAGCACTAAAATTGCAATTTTCTCAAGATCTAACGGATCCAGCATGTGCCATATGCTTTTTCCTTACCAAAATGAGCTATAGGACTAACTTTGCAACGTCTTAGAAAAGTTATGAGACTAAAATACTAATTTTCAAGGGAATGGGACTAAAAACTAGAATTAGCCTAACTTATGAGACTAAAATTACAATTTTCCCTTGTGCTGCCTATCCTTATCGGATGCAGATGACAATGCTTTTTAGGCATCACAAAACATTTAGAAGACGCTTTGCATTATAACAATGAGCATTTTTCGTAAGTTTCAATTATAAATTTGAGTTACATAGAAAGATACCCGTAATGTTCTTCTACGAATCTGAAAGCTGTTTGGAGCTAAAATTCTCTAACTACCTGCAATCGTATTATGAAATGAAACAAATCATTCAAATGTTGAGAAATGATGAAGATACATACCTCAAATACTATTTTTTAACTATGATCCGAGATCTCTCCCTTCTTTTGATGCGAAAAGGGCAAAAGAGAAACTTACCTTACAAATTCTAAGATCACCAATTATTTTCCTCTGCCTTGTGATTGAACGGAGAAGCAAGGGAATATCAACCCTTTATTTTACCTATATAAAAAAAACATTAAGTACATCCTTACTTCATTTACAAAATTACCTTGGAGTTCTCCTTAGCTCGTGCTGACTTGGACGTCAGAGGGGCAATGTTGGGACCCTTCCAACATTTTCCGTAAAGCCTTCCTGTTGTAGGATATGGGATCGGGTTTTTATGAAAACCAAGTTCAAGTTGTTGTGAAATCAAGCTCGAGTCATGATGAAATCAAGCTCGAGTCACTATGAAATCAAACTCGGGTAATTGTGAAACAAAGCTCAAGTAATTGTGAAACCAAGCTGAGACCATTGTGAAATGATTGGACCGAAGAGAAATCCTCCATTGAAAGAATTGTATGATTCTAGAATACGTAGGCAAGAATCACATTGAAAAACCATTCTACAGAAATCAAGTGAGAGTTAAGTCGAAAGTTTCTAAATATTTACCATGAAAATGAGAAATACACTTCAACCTTGCCCAAGAAGCAAAGGCAGAAAACACATGAGAAATCATATTTTTGTGGCGTTCGTTGCAAAGCTCCTGAACTGCATTGGAAATTGAAGTATATCAATAGATTCATCAATTATTCTTCATACGTAAAGGGTGCTTACATGGAGGGTACTTGGGTGAGCTTAGACTCCTAACCATCTTATAAAAGTTAATAAAAAAAAAGAAAAAAGAAAAAAGAAAATCTTAAAAGCTTATGAGATGTTAAAAAGTGCTCAGTAATTTTTATTTTTTTTTTAAAGAAGAGCTTACAAGTTATAAGCTCCGGAAATATCCGAACCATATTATGTTTAAAATAAACTTAGCCAAACATTATGTTAGAAAATGGAGCTTGGGCCTAACACAACCCCAAAAGCTAGCTTATGAGGTGAGGATTGCCCAGCACCATATAAAGTGGCCAAGACTTTGATATTTTTCAGATGTGGGATTCTAACACACCCCCCACACGCCCAGGAATGAACATCTGGAGCGTGGGATAATATGAAATGGGTGGACAAACAACACATACCCAGGAATGAACATCTGGAGTATGGAATAATATGAAATAGATAATGAATAGCCCAACATCAGGAATGAGTCTGGCTCTGATACCATGTTAGAAAATGGAGCTTGGGCCTAACTCAATCCCAAAAGCTAGCTTATGAGGTGAGGATTGCCCAGCACCATATAAAGTGGCCAAGACTTTGATATCTTTCAGATGTGGGATTCTAACAATATTCAAATGGAATGATTAGTAGCCCAATATCTTTTTCCCCGGAACAAGCTCTTCAATGGTTGCAATACTAAATTTTAGTCCATAAAATGTAAAATTTGGCAACATCACAATTATTTATGAAAGAGGTGCGTGCACATGCTTTAATCTCCAGTATCTTCCCACAAAATTTCACTGCAGATTAGCTACTATTCTTTACCTCCATTTCCAATGCCATTCCAGTCAAAATCAATGATAATTAATCCTCTTAAATGTCCAATAATTATACAAGAAGATTTAAAGCTATAATTTCTTGTTTCTCTTGCCAAAAGCCCACACAAAAATAACAAGATAATAATAACAATTGAATAACTTAACTCACAAATTAAGAACTTCCAAATATATCAAGAATTCAACTTTGTCATCTCCTTATGAAATAAAAAATGTTTGCAAGAACAATACTTTATCCAATTGACAAAGAAAATCGAAAATTAATTACCCCTTTAGCTAATCAAGACTAGCAATCACACGCGCTCTCGCACACAAACTGGAGGCAACCGAAATCACTACACATCTTTATTTTGGTCCTTGATGTTTTGTACCAATTCCAACGTAGTCCAAGTGTTTTAAATTTGCTTCAGTTTTGTCATTCTATTCATTATCTGGCTAATTTCTGGCCAAAACACCCTTGAACCATCTTTTAGTAAAATACACTTTGTCCCCTCAATCCAAAACATATCTCATTCACCTGTAAACTATTAATTGTAACACTTTCCCCTTTGGATTAAAATTTTAGACAAAATTACTCATGCATATCTATATATTTTTAAATATTAATTATAATTTACGAAAATATTAAGCAATTAAATTAACTCACAAATTTGCAACTACACAGTAAGTGAGTATAACCAATACACAAAACTTTAAAATTTATTTTATTTTCTTGAATTTTAAAAATCAAGTTATTAATTATTTACATAAAGTGCATCTTGAACTCTCTTGGATAAATTTGAACTAGCGTCTAGTGACCATTACACACTTGATGTGTGTACATAAAATAGTTAATATATATTTCATAAATATTGGATATAATACAGACTTAATTTGTGTATATTTAATTAATTAGACTATGATCAGTATATTTAATTTGAATATGTACATGATTTAGTATAAACAAATAAATCAGTAAATTAATGATTTTTTGCTATGTTGTGATTGATTATTAAAATGAATTAATATTAATGTGTATTTTAGACATTACACGTGAAAACATACAATCAAAATGATTACCTCTGGGCCTCACACTTTATATATAGTATAGATAACTATATTTTCATTAACATAATTTTTAATATTTTTAATTGAACAATCGTACATGGATTCACTTTTATTGAAGAAAATGAAAATACAAGATTTAATGAAACATGTGTTTATTTATTTTATGAAATATATACATATATGTCTAAATTTAAATTTTAAGGGAGATATACTTATTTATCTCTGTCTATAATAGTTGAAATTCTTTTATTTGATAGCAAATAACTATTTTTAATTTAAATATTTAAAATTTTAGAGTGTTTTGTAGTAATTTACTACTATAGTTCTTGGTATTATTAATTATTTTTTCTACATTATAAATTAAAAGAATAGTTAATGGAGAAATTTAATTTGAGTCCAGGATATAAATTGCTCAAGATATATTAGAGTATATAATTGAATATTTACATGGTATAAAGAACAATTTTGTCCTAGTATGTAATACGAGGGCAATAGTTTTAGGGATTATTTATGCAATTAATATGAAATTTCGAGAATAAAAATGAATTTTATTAAAATGAATAAAAATGTAATACGAGGGTGTTTTCGTCATTTTACTATGTTTGACCAAAAATTGTTGTCAGAAAATTATTCGAAGGACAAAATTGCAGCAAATTAAAAGCACAAGAACTAATTTTGCAATTAATATGACATCTCATGACCAAAATGAATTTTACCTCATCAAACTAAATTAGATGCACAAATAAATAAATAAAAACAGAAAAAAGAAAGGGTGATATAAAACTAACCATTTTTACGAGGCCTGACACGAGCAGCAAAAACGCAACAGGCAGGGAAAACCACCTTGCGCCGCCGCTGCCGAGCTGACTTCCTTAGTCATCCAGAGAGAGATTAATGGAGAGAACACCGACTTGAAAAAAAGTTCCTTTCAATTCTAAAGGGATTGATCTGACCATCAAAGGAAAGATAACTTAGATAGTAGTTAGACATGGCAAATGGGTACCCGTGGATAACCCAAGGGCAGGTAACAATAGGTTGGGTAAATTTACCCATGGGTAAAATTACCCGTAATTTATTGGGTGTGGAATGGTGTACCCATTACCCGTGCCTATGGGTAACGGATAACCCGCGGGTACCCGTATTAAATTCTCATATTTTTAAATATTTTATGTTAAATTAATATTTATTTTGCAATTGCATAATAATATTAAAAAACTAAGAATATTGACTAAATAAAGCCATCAAAAGAGTAAAAGACTAAACTTGAATTTTTATCTTTATTTATTTATTTATTTTGGAGCAAATAAAATTCTCCCAAGATGATACAATAATTCAAGATATAAATTTGAACAAGATTGTAACAAATTGTGTGAAGTCCAAATGATTATAAATATCTTCAATCTAACATAAGGTAAAGCAAAAACGAAGTTATAAATAATAAATATTCAAGATTACTAAACTTGTTTGATCAAACATTAATCAAATTAAAAATTCTTATATGTAATTTTTTTTTTTTTGCGGGTAACCCGCGGGTACCCACGGGTTGGGTAGAAAAGTGGCGGGTAATTAGGCGGCGGGTAAAATTACCCGCTTTTTTTTTGTGTGCAGAATATAAGGCTCATTACCCGTATTTTTTTGGGTACCCGTGGGTACCCACGGGTATGGGCAATTTTTTGCCCGGTCTAATAGTAGTATGCCTAAAGAAGAAGCCATCTAAGTTTTTGTCATTTCTTGGCATCTTAATGGCAAATATTATTAAGGGGACCGGTAACTCAAGGACGACAGCTTTTCAACTCCTAAGATTTAAGTCGAAAATAATTTTTACAAATCAAATAAATAAGAAGTCTAGCTTGCAAACAAGAGCATACATCAAGAGATGTTTTTGGCCATTGAGTGAAAAAAAGGGCTCGGCAGACATAGAAGAATGCCTCTCCCCGACAATTTCTTCTTCACACTGTAGATTCTGTACCAAAAAAAAAAAGGCCAGGTACAAGAAATCATGTTAGAACATGCAAAAAGCCCCACAACAATAGTATCACAAAATGCGGTAAAGATGCAAGAACGCTTATATCACAGTTTTGCAAAGTAAAGTTCCACTATTTTTTATTTACAATTAGACACTTTCAATGTATGAGATATTTTCTTAACTTCTCATAATCGGACACACACAAAAAACATGAAGAAATCATCAATGAACAGATTGGATTAACCAACCAAAGTGGGAAAGAATTGCTTACCCATAAGATAAGATGGAAAATCTCAAAACTCGTAAAATAAAGGCGTCCGCTAAAGTAGATCTATCTATTGACATATGAATCTAATTTCCAAACCATTAGAAGATAACCAAGAGTCTATATAGATGTTGTTAGTTTCATGTACAGAAATTCCTTGGTAGCGAAAAAGATTATTGAACTTATATGGATGCTATAGTAACTATTCTTCTGTGTTTCAATTAAAGAAGGCTTTCATTGGAAGTTCCTTTCCGTCTTAACAGGCTAAGGCTTCAACTCAACACGTAAACTAGAAGACCGTTTCGACATTTCTATCATGTAGCTTAATTCTGAACCAACCAACAGAAACTTAAAAACAGAAGGAAAAGAAAAAAGAAGACTCCGAGAATCGAAATTTAGAACACATCATGATCCGCGATGATCTATCCTAAGAAAACATCATGATACCTTTGTCAATGCACATGTTGTAATTCCAACAACTGACCAACTGCAAAGCTTCCGATCAAGCCATCGCTATGTTGTTGCAACTTGCAAATGTTTGATGTCTGGACAGAAAGAAATTTATGGAAGACTTGTCAATGAATCTATCACAAGGTTTCTCATAGTGCATATGCCAAAAACATGCAGTAAATATATTTTCTTGAGCATGCAAATAAGTATGAATGATCCAAACAGGAATTAAACAGTGAATTTTACTCATGTCAATATAAGAGCAATATAATATAATACGGGCATATCCATGTTTCTGAAATTCATTCACAGTAAATTGCCGTGCTTGAATCCTTGTGTATTTGCTGTAATCATCCACAGTAAATTCAAGACAATGTGCAATTATTTATCTAGACATAGAATAGTATGCCATAGTTTTACAAAAGTTCCACTATTTCCACAATAAGACACTTTCAACGTATGGATTATGGAATATTTTCTTTTCACAATCAAACACGCGTGCGCGCGGGGAAGGGGGGAAAACAGTAGAAATTAACCATCGTGTTTGTGAACCAGCAACGAACTGATTGGATTAACCAAACAAAGTGGGAAAAAATTACATGCCCATGATCACTCGTTGCATAAAATCAAGAAGAAAGAAGAAGAACTTAAAACCATAAAATCAAGGCATAAACAGAGTACAACTTTACCTTCATGAATTCAGAGAAGGAGGAGCAGGAAGAGGCTGCGCAGTAATCAAGAAATACACTTGCTCCAGAAAATCTTTGTCCGCCCTTGCAGAATGCTGCAAGAACAGAGAAAAGAGAAGAATAAATGACAATTCTTAGTAAGAAATATGATTTTTTTTTTTTTTTTGAAATAGCATGTCATAATTTTGCGAAGTTCCATACGCTTTCTATGTACGGAATATTTTCTTAACTTTTCACAATTACACACACACACAAAAGTAGAAATTAACCATCATATGTGTGAACCAGCAATGAACTGATAACTGATTGGATTAACCAACTAAAGTGGGAAAAAAATTAGATACCCATGATCACTCGTTGCACAAAATCAAGAAACAAGAAGAAGAAGAAAAAGACCTCAAAACCCATAAAATCAAGGTTTAAGCGCAGTACAACGTTACCTTCATGAATTCAGGGAAGAAGAAAAAGAAGAAGAAGAAAGCTGCGTAGTGATCAAGAAATACACTCGCTCCAGAAATCCCTTGCCCAGATCGATAATTGCAGAATGCAACAGGAACAGAGAAAAGAGAAGAAGAATCAATGAGAATTCTTTGTAAGAAATATGATTTTTTTTTTTTTTTTGTGAGAATTTCTTCTATCATATCATATACTTATAGGCAAACTTTGACGACCGTTGATGAGAATTAAAAGCACTGCTGTGAATCCTTCAGATTTTTTGACCGTTGGGATAAATAAAAACGTGATCAATTTTTCTTTTTCGTTCTTTTTTTTTTAAGAGAGAAACATGATCAATTTTTTTTTTTTGAAATGTGATCAATTTTTTTATATATGGAAATATGTATGTTTTATTTATTGCAAAAGGCTCATCCCAAGTTTTTTTGCAAGAATATCCTGCGAAATCTATAATTGCCTACTTTTCTCTTGTATATTTTAACTGGTAAATTATTCATGTGTTATTTGCTCAATGTCAAATAGCACCCTAATGTGACTTTGAATAGATTTTTTTTCATATAGAACGTCCATTTTACCCTTGTATATCGACTATTAAATTTTTATTTTGAAATTAATGATCCAAATATAACTAAGGTGAAAAAATTATACTATTATAATTTTCATATAAATAAATATATTAATACAATAGAATATATATTTATAAAAAAATATTTAATATAGTGTATCATCCATATTATATAATTATATATATACGCACACATCAACATAATTATATACATATTGAATGGAAAAAGATGAAGGGAAGAAGAAAAGAAGGGAAAAATAAAAGAATAAGGGAAAAGAAAGAAAAACCAAAAAGTAAAGAAGATTAAAATATGGGATTAAAATATAAGATGTTAAACATATTATAATATAAAAGGTATATTTGTCATTATACTATTGGTCAATTGCTAATATAAGCTTTGGAGGTGCACTAAGCAATAATTATTTAACAAGGGGTGTTTTAGCGAAAAGCACCTTTAAATTCATCAACTGTCAGTAAAGTTGAACGGTAAAAAAATCTGAAGGATTTGCTTTGCTTTTAATTCATCAACGGTCATCAGAGTAATTGCCTATAAATATATGATATGATAGAAGAAATTCTCAAACCAGAATCATTCTTCTTATTCTTCTTCTTCTTCTTCTTCTTTTCTCTGCTCTCGTCCGGTTCTTACAAAGAACTGAGGTTATATCATCCTTCTATATAGTTTGTTTCATTCAATTTTGCACTGAACCAGGTACACTATATGAATTTAGAATATCTGTTTTGTACCATGTGATTGCTCAGTCCATGTCATAGATTCAATGTATTAAATGTTTTCTAATAGGTAAGACAGAGGGTTCTTAAGCCTCTGTCTTCAATGCGTTTTTAAGCTTCTAAAACCGATAGAAATGAATCTAAAACAGCGAGAGGATTTGCAAATTGGTATATACAAACAAAATGAAGCCCTTTTGTGGTTAATGGGATGGAAAATGGTACGCCGTCATCTCATATCCATTCGCGTATGAGAGAAGGGCTAATTTTGATTGGATTATATACCATTTTCAGCTTTTTATATGGGCCAATAAGAGGCACATTCTGCATGGCAAGGCCGCACATGAATCTCCTTTCTGAATAGAATTATTTCACTGAGAAGTTTGAGGAGATTGTTCAAGATCACATGAAAAGATCACAACTTTTATACTTTTCAGATGTGGGATTCTCACAATATCAACTAATGAAGACTTTCACATGCATAAAATTCTAAAAAATTATAAAACCACCCAATTTCTTTTCATATATAACTCATGATTGTATCGACTTGAGGGTCAAGAGTGTAAACCGTTTATGTTATACATATCAAACTTTTAGTCATATCAAAATTCTCTCAAATGTCTCCTTCTCCACACTTTCAACCACCGAAAGATTGAGCATTGGTACAGAAAACTTTTGAATTTGTTATGTATGTATTTGCCATACCACCAATGGTGCAGTTATCCCAACATATGCTGTAAGTTATGGATAGCACATATTCTCTATACCCATTGAGCTCACTATGCTAATGACTTTTAATTAAACTACATCATATACCTGCTATAAGTTAACAACTCAGAAAAATTTTATAAGATTCACGAGTCGATGAGAATCACGTTTCAGTTGCAGTGTCCGAAAGAACTGGATTTACAGTTACATTGTCGGTTTCCATCACTGTAATGTTGTCATCCCCCTTGCTATCCTCTGGTGTTTTCAACCTCTGCCAAATCACAAATAGGTAAACAAAAAATTACAAAATATATCTCCCCATAATCACAGAAACTGAAACAGAGATATCACAAAAATCAGAACTCCTAATTTGTTAATCAACCATTATCGTTAAGCAATGGAAAGAATCTTAACCAAATTATATCCTTCGGTTTGGTAGAAGTCATGGTTATGCATAACACCTCGAATTCCACATGAACGGCTGATCTTTTGTCTAAACGCTAAAATTAAAATGGTTCACTGATAATGAATGTTTTGGATTCTCTGAGAATAAGCTCACAATGAATGTTTTGGATTCTCTGAGAATAAGCTCACAAAATCAGTTCTGTAGTGCGCAATGAAGTCCTTTATCAGGCTAAATAAATTCTTAAAACACACACTGCGATGTATACCATTTCGATAAGAATTATTTTTAATTGCTCAGATTGCACTTACAAACTTTTTACAAGAGACAAGTTACCTTTGCTGTAGAACCATCTGCGGTCTTTGCTGGAAACATTGCCCTGTACAACTTTGCATCCCTCTTGTTGCTCTCTGCTTGAAGTTGTTTCAAATTCTTCTGCAATAATTTCACCTCCCTGCAAATCAGTCATAAATTAGGATTGTGTGATGCCGCACATCATAAGTGCATGAATGTCAAGATTCTAATTGTGGTGGATACCTGTTCTGAGGATCTGTTTCTAATGCCTTCTTAATGTCGACTTCAGCAAGAATCAATTCTGCAACTCCTATATAAGCCTGAGCTCTCCGGTACAATGCTTTCACATTGCAAGACTCTACGTCTAGGATCTACACACAATCAAGACACCAAATATTTTTGGACTTTTCAGGTC
Source organism: Handroanthus guayacan (assembly GCA_014898755.1). Taxonomy (NCBI): domain Eukaryota; kingdom Viridiplantae; phylum Streptophyta; class Magnoliopsida; order Lamiales; family Bignoniaceae; genus Handroanthus; species Handroanthus guayacan. The sequence continues at coordinate 735,136 of JACFYI010001432.1, read as the reverse complement.
ATTACTAAAGTATGGGACAGCCACAAAATGCATAAAGAAAATAAAATTGTGCCTCCAACGTTTTGAGGTATTTCTCCACTTTTGAGCTTTCAAACAAGTATCATCGGTACAAAGCATTTGATAAGTCCAGAATCACTATGCAGGTGATCAGTGTACGATGAGTACAAAGTAGTATTACCTTTGTACATAAATTGATGGCTTCCCTAAAATCATTCAGTTTCAGACAACAAGCTGCAGCATTCAACCAGCACGATGCCCTTAATGGTTTAACTACCCTCTCATCATCATCATCAGTAAAAGAACCACCATCTTGGCTGACGTAATCAATCGCCTGAGAGAAAAGGTATAGACTTGAGATTCAACCAAATATTTATATTTCCTGTCGAAACAATAGCTTGAGGTACCTTATCGTATTTCTTTGCGGCTCTCTGGTACTTTCCGTTTTTAAAGAGTTGATTGCCTTCTTCTTTCTTCCGGCCTGCTGCCTCTATCCTCTCAGGGGTACTCATTTCCCAAGGTGCTTTCTCCTTTTACATAAACATGCAATAATGTGATTAGAAATTGAACATTAATAGACAGCCAACTCTTTTAAGGAATGCGAGAATGGACCTGCCCACAAACTATAATTTCTTATTGCAAGAAACAATATGAAGACCTTGATAACAACCTACGTATTAGATGCTTACCAAAATTAGCAAGGACAAGATATTGAAGAAAGTAATGCAACCAACTTTACTAAAAATGCACATGTCTTACCAAATAATTACATAGAAGCATTCTCGGCAGGAAGGAAAAATAGAACAATATCTTCTCGAATAGCAAAACTTTGACATTGACAAGTCACTAGAATGGTCTAATCCAACTTAACATATATCTCACTGAAACAAGAATCTATCTTCAACATTGCTGTGTTTTAGAGGAAATCAGGATTCCTACCATTACTAGATTTATCCTGATACTAAGACCGTATCCACTTCCCCTCTATTGATAAAATAAAATTGAAACACACTTGTGTACATGTGCAGACACACACAGAGGGTACTTCGATTTGAATTATATCCATTAAGCAATAAACAAATGAAGGATTACCCTGATAAAATCCAGCATTTCAACTTCATATAGAACAGTTGATGATGGCTGAACCACAGAGTGATTCAATTTTACTTCCATGCTTCCAAATCCATATTCAGGGGAAATTGTTACTATTGCACATTCATTTTTCTTCATTGTACATGCTGCTCGATCAAGTCCAGCAATCACTTGCTCTACAAACAAATAAAGAAAGTAAGGTTAACAGCTGATACCAAGGATGGACAGTGATGATCTTTCCTTAAGAGTATAAAGCATATGGCTTGGCACTATGCACCACCATGATACACTAAGAGTTTAAGCATAAGATTATGCACTTCAAATATTTTAATATATGCAGTTTCAAATCTTTTACGTCTACTAGAGCAATAACACCACATATGCATCCATGCCACATATTTGTTCATTATATCCTTTTTGAAGCAAGCTAGTCAAGAAACAGGGTGTAAGCCCAGGTCCTTGCCTCAAGTCCATGTTTCTTCCAAATGGAAAACTTAAACAGGTCAAAGAAATATACTGGAATTACTTATGACATACTTACCTTCATCTGTGATGAACTGGAATGGCTGCTTGCCATCAAAACCCTTTCTCTCAAATACTGTGCCATCTTCTAACATTGCAGTATACCTAACTGCAGAGTTAGAGGTAAAATATCACATTTTGAGAACTCAAAAGGCTCAGAGATGATATTACTGAACTTCATGCCAGTAGAAAGAATTTTGTCAAGGTTTGTTTTATCATGCTTGAAGATCCAAAGTCTTATAATAAAAGGTGGTGCAAGTAGGCACTAATTTAACTTCACTTTTTACACCGCGGAGTTATCATCCTTCTTTGGAGTTGGACCCCTCCTCTTTCAAATACAAACGCAAATATATGTACTTTCCATAAATTTTAACACAAAGTTACATGATACACGAGCGAACATCTGATCTGGTCCTCTACATCTTAGAGTGCTACTTCTATATTACATCACCAAGCATGAACTTGATGGCTTACATTATATATAATAAAACAATTTCTTTGAATAACAGAAAAGATTATTGTCTTTGTCGGAAAGAGAAAGTTCTTAGTAATTCTCGTGGCATTTTCATTGCCCCTTCTTAGCCTAAAAAGCATGTATTAAGTGAGTGCAATACACACTTCATTTATCCAAGGAAACATACTTCTTTTGAACATCAACGTGACTTTTTCTTTTTGTTAATTAACATCAATGTGACTTAAGAACTGTGATACTGCATCAATTAACATCTCAGCAGTTGTCATATGTTTACGACGTTTGTCTGACAAATATATCGGTTCAAAAATAAGGGAATTACATAAGTGAAACCAAGAAGGCAAGGGTATGGCTTACTGTTAAACATACAAAACTGATTCCCTCCTGGCCTCTGAATAAGATAAACGATATAAATGACAGGATAAATCACATCCAGACACCTAAGGGCTGGCTGAATTACAAATAACACACCATTTTTTGAAAATATCTACACTGTGATTTATGTTATATACTAGGATCTGTTAATAATTTTGAAAAGAAAATCAATTATTGTTAAGTTTTCTATTATTTTATAGTTGTGAAACTTAGTCTGTTGACTATTAACCATAGATGTTACTCACAGAAAAGGTAATTTTTAATCAACCTTCATCTTATATGTACTTCACACTATATTAGTTGCTTAGGCAGTACATGTACTCATGTTTCTTATACTTTAACCCATAACTTTTATCATACGAAGTGCTCCATAACAAAGCCATGCAGATGTTACAATTAAGTTCTCCAAAAAATAGGCCGTATAACTAGCCAATTCTGCAACAACTAAAAAAGAACAGCTATATCAGACAATCAGGAAGATCAAACATTTATAACCCTCATAAACTTCAAAAACTATATTTACCTTGAATCCATTGTTAGCCAATGACATTATGAACCCAAAGGACAATATCATCCTAAAAATTTAAAAAACCATGCTGCTTTTTAGTTGGTTTCAGCAGCAAAATATCAAGGGGTGTCCATGTTATTTTTCAAACAGCAGGGAGCTATTGTAATTAAGCCAAACTTCTACAGCATAGCTGTAATTTACCATAAATAACAAGATAAATTGACCTCCAGTGAGAAAATTTCCAAGCATCGGATCCATATTGGCATCCTAATTCACTACAGCATCCAAAGCTGACACCCAACAACTTTCCAGCCCCAAACAGTTTGCACCGATAATAACAGAACATTCATAAGTTTTATGATGAAATTCCATCCTAAGGACACAGAAATTCCATTGACTCGACAAAACAAGTAAAAGGCAATCACAGTATTTCAGATACTTACTGGTAACAGCAGCACCCTCATTTGCAGTGACAATACCTTCACCCTCCTTTAGAACCTTCTTTTTTACTTTCAAATCCCCAGTAATATCTACAACTCGCTTAAATGAAAGCAGCTCGGCAAAAATGCTCAAAGCAGAATCAGGTGGGATCTGAGGAAGTTCATCTATCGACTTCTTACCCACTTCACCAAAGGCATCTGAAGTAATTAGGTAAATAGGATGGCATTGATGTCAAGACCAATGACAAAGCTAACAAAGAAGTGCTTGAAATATAAATTCAGCCATGAAGCATATCCTTACAATGCAAACCTCATAACCAAAAGTCATCATAGCATGATAAACACAAACATGTGTTATTATGTCTTCCATAAAACATGTACGCAAGCACTACAGGAACCTTCATCTAGACAATCACAAAAACAGGCATCTTGGTTGCCAGGTCTTCTCATTAATGAAAAATGGCAGCTTCAGCATTCTTTTAACAGCAATTGCAATCATTTGACTCTTATATCAGCTATATTAATTAACTAGGCTTCAGTTCTCATTTCTCAACAATTAGAGGAGGTCCACAAAGGATTGCTTCAACTATTGAAAATTCCTGAAAATCTCTATAAAACAGGCTGAACTACATGATTGACTCAACAAATACAAGATAGTAGTAGCATTCATATCATTCTTCCTTGAATGGTGAATCTAAAACTGGCAGCTCAGAAGGGGCACCAAGCGGAGCCTAAATGATATGCAAGTCTAAATAGTTTGCTAATTATCATAACCTTATAGACTATAGTCGCAAGACTATTACACAAAATTGCAGAAAAATAAAGAGATTCACTTTTCTTCCTTTCCATGTTCTGATGAAATTAATACCATCAAATAAACGCCCCAGAAACTAAGAAATAGACATAATTGCATCTGTTTGAAAGATAAGAGTTCCCAAATATACGCACAATGAAATCAAAAGGCAATAATGAAGGATGAATAACTGTTATGAGTCACCACACAACATTAGCCATAAATTAAAATTTAAGAAATCCCATGAAACTTGATGTATGAATAAAGAAACAAGCACTACTCCTGATTTGCAAATTCATATTTATCGAAACTTCTGGAGACTTTGAAGTGCTGATCAGAAAAAGGTCTGGGAAAACCTACAGTGTGGCCGAACAACCAAATTGACTCTCTCCCCCTGCTTCATGGTCTTAATCGCTTTGGCTAAAGCTGGACAAAAGTGACCTAAAATGGAGGAAAAAAGAAAAGAAAAAGCAGTTAATCCGGAAGGAAAATCTTGAGTAGCATTTCTGCAAGGGCCAAAGTGCAAATCAATGACACAAAACTTACCATCTTTAACAAAAAACTCCACCCCCTCATTAGGTGTTTCTGCAACGATGGTGCCATCAACTAGCGTTGCCTTGTAATTCACTAGAACATAGTTAATGTCATTAGAAGATGATGCTAAATTTATCCAAAGAATATTACAGCTTTAGAATGTTTAACTAGACACTCCAGTTAGATAAAGTACCGCGAACTTCATCTAGGTCACCAGGAGGGCCAGCTGGTTCTCCGCTCTCCAAGATTTTCTTGATAATTCCCCCATCCTTGCAGACGTCCACCACAGTAATCCATGATAAGAGTTCTACTTCAAACTGAACAAAGGAATTTGGAGGTACGCCAGTCGTACCTAATGCCCCGTATGCTAGTTCCGGTGCCAGTGTGTATACTGCCACTTCCTCTTTCCTCATTGTAACAATGCCATGATCCAACCCGCTAACTATAACCCCTAAACAAATCAACCAGAAAAAAATAAATAAATAAATAATAATAATAATAATAATAATAATTAAATAAATAGATGTCTTTGAAAAAATAAAAGTGGGAAACACAGATAGAAAGTTAAAATCTAATAACTCACCATGTCCAAGCTTGAAAGTAAAGGGCTCATTGCTAGCCCTTGTTGACATAAATTTACTCCCATCCAACAAACTTCCGACATAGTGAACTACACTTCAACAAGACCAAACACTCATCAATGCCAAAATACATACAATAATGGTGTAGAAAAAGTATAATACTAAATTTCCCTGAACAAAGAACATGGTTTAACTTGTAAACTCAACTCTAAAGCCAGAAACATAATACCTTAGTAAAGATTCCCAAGAGCACAAGATCAACATAATAGTTATCAAAGCCCATTTTGCAGTTCACACTTTTCCTACAAGAAAAAAGTCTTGCTTTCAAACTATATGTCGTGGTGACTTCTTACAATGCCTACCAAATTTAAATATCATGATGACCAAAATGGGTGATACCCTAAGCAAACGAAGTCGGAATTAACTTATTCCTGAGGATTTAGTTGATGACTGGACATTCACAGAGTTGGAACCATGACACTCACATTGAAACTATACAACAGTGGATTCTAGTAACATTAGTTCTAGCAAACATCTCTGGTTGCTGCAATACACAACTGAATTAAAATCACTGACTTTTTTCTGCTCACTAACTTATGGAAATCTAAAACTTCAAAGGCATGCTGCATTTTGCAGCAAATGTATAATTTCCCCATTGTGAAACACTAAACTAATGAAACCGATACTTGATACTTCTCCGCACAACAGAAATAATAGTGATATAGAACTGTACTTGGAATAGATTACATACTCGTAACTTCGTCACCGAATTGAGGGGTATCCAAATGAAGGCCTCGTTTGATGAGCTTTTTCTTGAGGCCGTTTGAGTTTATTTGTCTCTCTTCGCCCACTTTCAAAGGCGGTGCTGATTCCACTTCTTCGCCCGCCTCTTCTTCTTCTTCATCTTCTTCGATGTCTTTAATGTTCACTTTCGAAAACTCCACCATTTTGATTTTGTTCAGGAAGTCGAAATCTGAAATATATTAACGGGACTCTTTCCCTTTTCCTCTGATTTCTTTTGAGTATGCCGACGATCGGAGGCAGTGAACCGAAGTGTGGCTGCAGTGGACACTGTTACGACGCAGTTTACTCGAGAAATTTCCAGAGGAAAAGTTCATTCTCATCCATTACAAGTTCAAGTGGCATATCATGGATACCATTAAGAGGGCGTTTGGCGTTACTTCTACTTTATAATAAAGTGATTTTTACGTAAAGAAATTGAGAAATTAATTTTAAAAGTGAGTAATAAAAGTTAAAAAATTTGTAATTTAAAGTTAAAATCTATCAAAAAATTATAGATAGTATTTGCAAAAAAAAGTAATTTTTTATATATATAATTAATATTTTTAAATTTTAAATTATAAAATAAAGTTAATAAATTATTTTTA
>JACFYI010001432.1:700143-716945 GCA_014898755.1 Handroanthus guayacan | reverse complement strand
CAATGGTGTTTGTGTTTTGGGTGTTCCTGTGTGTAGATATAATCAATATGGGCAGTCAATGTCCTCCGCATCAAACACTCTTCATTTTCCAGGCCTTCACAGCTTTGCTTCTTCAACCCCCATGTCCTCTACTTCTGCATTCTATTCATAAACAAAATAGAATAAAATCAAAAGAAAATAAATAAATAAATAAAATCAACAAAATAATAAAGAGAATTCAATCTCGTTATACAATTTATTTTTATTTTCCTATTGAATCGACCTTATATTTATTTAAGGGTTGTCGCTGGAAGTGGCAATTTGGATTGAAAACTACAAGTTGACCCAATGGTCCAATTGGATTGAGTTCTACTAGATTTTACTAAATCATGAATTATAAATGGAATCAATTTAAAAAATATCCTAGTGGCAAGGTGAAAGTCTCAATGTCAGAGGACATTTTTCTACCGTATGTTTTTTTTTTTTTTTTTTTTTTTTTTTTTTTTTTTTTTTAGTGTAGTAGCGACATATTAAGCATTTTTCTTTGTGAGATATTGTATTTGATATTTGATAGTTATTGATGTATTATGTGTATTTATTAAATGTATTTATCGCTTCGCTTAAAAATTTCCAACAATAAATAAGTAAATTCTTAATTTAATTTTAATAGAAAATAAGTGAATTACAAGTTAGTTGATCTTGAGTTATCAATGATGATTTGCTAATAATTTGCTTACTATTTAATAAACGATTAAAGAATTATAATTTAATTAAATAAAATATCAATATATCTAACAAAGTAATATAATTCTGTATTGAACCTTTGGGACCCAACTAACCCCATTTTTCGCTAGATAAATTGAATTCATTTTGAATCCAATTCATCCGGACCTAATCCAAACTCAACTCAACTCGCTCATCTACCAACCTACTTGTCACTATGTTATGCATGTGCTACTGATGGTGAATTGGGCCATTCAATTTCCCATAAAAGTATCCAGAATTTAGCAAAAATCAAGATTTTGGATAGGAGGGTAGAGAATTTTTTTGATAAAAACCGTTGTATGTAACAATTACATAATAAAAATAACTTGAGCATTGCAATTTAAACTTTTCACATAGAAACTTAAATTTATTACTGATTTAGAACAAAATTATCTATATATTAATATCAATCTACATATACAAAAACTTACCATGGTGGAGGATTTTATCATTGATGGATGAGGAAGAGAGGCATGTGCCAAAGAAAATAGGAGAGCGAGAATTACAAAGAGGTTAATAAACTTATATTCCATTTTTTCACACAAGAAAATTCTTTAGATTTGAGAAGAAAATATGTACTCTGGCAGTCTGGGGTTAATTTATAAGGGTAAAATGGAAGAATAGATTGTGTGATTACAAAGACCGAAATTTCACTTATGGTGAAAATTATACAGGCAAAGTTAATGCATTAATTGTTCGTGTTGGTCAATAAATGCAAAATCAAGAAAGGATTATATGGAATTCCAAAAGTATTGCTAGAATTGGTGTTATACAATTACCTTAACATAATAGCTCAATAATTATTACTAGATATGATGAGTTAATTCTGATAAAGGGATTAGAATTCACATAATACGTATATGGTGGTTGGTGATATTTGGATTGGATTATTACATAATATAATTATCTACAAATAAGGGATTTAATTTTTTTGTATCTTTGAATGTTTTATTTTTCAGGAAACATTTATTAGTTGGGCTGCTTTTTTTTTTTTCTTCTTTTTCAGACAAAAGCGATTATATTCAATTATATATCAAAATCATTGCAAATATACATTTTAAAGATAAAATATATGACTAAATACAATCCAAATAATCTAAATTACCATTTGATAGATAAAACTACCACAACGAATACCGACACGTTTTTAGTGCGACTCTCCACTATGAAAAGGCAAAGACAGTGCCACTACATCCAGAGAATGGTAGTATTAGTTGGGCTACTTATAAATTCATCTAATGGATTTTGTGTTTTATGAAGAAAGGAAGAATGAGCATTTTTATTTTTATTTTTAATTAATTGACCATTTATTAGTGCATTCATTTTAAGAGTGTTTTCAAGGTTTTAAGTTTCTTATTCTATCTCTTTTGTTTTTTTTTGAAGAGACAATTAATTCATCCAAACCTTATATCAATACATAAAAATTGGATACAGATGGTCTTGAGGTTGGTAAGATAGAGTTGAAAAGAGCCTGTTGGTGTACACTCTGGATCCTCTTTTCTAATTCGCATTCCATTTTTATTTCATTGTCTTAAATACATACCAAGTGTTTTAAATCATTCCTTATAAAAACATGAGGTTGTGAACGCCATACACTTAGGAGGTATTGGTACAATGAATAAAAAATGAAATACCATTTTGGAATAGAGGATCTCAATCGATTGATGCAGGAGCAATGGTTTGTAGGAGGAAAAGTGGCTACTTGCCATTGTCGAGTAAATGTAGATAAAATGAAAGGAAAAGAAGAAAAAGATCTTCGGAAAAAACTGGACTGTTATGAAAATGGGGACTGACTCCAATGTGGCCGGCGAATGAAAGCTCTTTAAAGTCAAAAAAAGAAAGTCTTCTGTAACACTTGGAGGAAAGAGAAGGGAGATAGCACTAGCTTTTTACTCTACACCCTATTTATCTATTTTAAATTATGAGTATTTATATATTGCAATAATCAAATATTTGTTTAAAAAGATCTAAATTCGGATCGGACTTGGATTCCGGCCCGTTGACAGCCCTAGAGGTCAATATAGTTTGTGGGCTGGGCTGGGTTGGACTCAGTAATCTGGGTCTTGAGAACAAACTTCTTCCCATGTTAGACACAGTCCACAACACCTATTTGTGGCATTCAGCCCTATCTGTTTTCTAGTTTCTGAGCTTATCCCCCAAATCGGTGACTCAACTCGGATTCGACCCACTCCTAGGGTTTATATCCCAGAACTCTAAATTTCTCAATTTCCAATCTTTTCTCCTGAACGATCTATTTTCCGGTAAAATCCTTTTTTCGCTTTGAAGTAAGCTATTCAATTATAATCTTTTAAAATTTCTAATTCGAATGACCATTTGAACGTCGATTAGAATTTTACGTATGCATACGTTTTGGGATATTAGCGGAATTTACTTGACTAGTTTAAAAGCGTTATTTTGTCGGTAATGAATGGAATAATATTGTTATTTGATTTGAACTGTAAACTGTTGATGTGCTATTTTTTTTGTGTCGTGGTGCTGCTTTGTTGTTTTTGGTTTTTTTTGCTTGGTTTTCATGATTTTGAAGTGTTATTACTATTTGCAGGTTTTGTGGGCAGTGAAGCATACGTGCTGCAGGCATGGCTAGTAACCCCCCATCATCTGGTTCCCAGGTAGAGTTCCTGAAGAGCAATTTCTAGTTGATCCCATTTTGTAGAGAATAATCTGTTATTTTGGTTCTTATGATTTTGAGGAATTTATAGTGGAAGCACTGGTATAGTGAAGTGGAAAAAATATAGTTCGCATTTGTGTTCACAGTTCCACAGAGGAGTGAATTATTGGATTTAGTTATGCGGATATCAATAGTTAAATGTTTGAATGAGGGTGATTATGTGAGATTTGTGCAACTACCGGAGACTCATAGCGGTGTAACTCTAGTCATGATATTGAGATATCTGAGATTTGCCAGTGTAATTTTTGACTGAATATGTTTCTTTCGAGGGTGGTCTCATGACTACTCCTTTTACTTGGATCTGGAATTATTTTAATAACTCCTTGACATTAGATATCAGTAGAGTTTGATTCTTTTCTTTGAGTTCTAATCTCTTCTGATGTGTCTGGTACCTGTTATAGTGGCCACATTCTGCCCCTGGATCTATGGCTCCTCAGGGTTTTGGTCTTGCCTATCCTATGCAGGTATGTGATTCAAGCATATTTAATTTGACAGTATTTTTTAGCTAGATTGAGTTTCTCTTCTCCATATAACTCAAGTTAAGAGCATCATCGGTACATATATTTGCTACAGTACCGTCCTGGAGCTCAGGCACCACAAGGGCAACCATTTATTCCTCCACCAGCTGCGCAGCAATTTCATCCAGCAGGACAAGCACAAAATCTTGGGATTCCTCCTGGTCAAAGTCAACATCCTCAATTTTCTCAACCAGTGCAACAGTTTCTGCCAAGGCCTCCCCAGTCTGGACAAGGTGCACCATCTTCGTATCCTCAACCGAGTATGCCTATTGCATCAGGCACGCCACAATCTCAGCCTACTGGCCCAAGCCATGGAGTTTCATTTTCGTCATCATATACCGTAAGCAGTTGTCAAATACTTTCTCGATTCTCTACCTGGGGAAATTTTTGGCTGAGTCAGTGTATGTTATTCCTTTTCAGTATGCACCTTCTTCTTTTGGCTTGCCACACAGCACCATCAGTGCATCTTCCCCATTCCAACCTTCACCCCAAATGTCTACGCCTGGTGGTCCTAGTGCAGCACAACCATGGTTGCACTCAAGTCAGGGTACACCAGTTACACAATTGCAGCCAACCAGTCAGCAAGCCTTCCCTGCCATTACTACTGCACCGGTAAACGTCCTTTTCCTGTTGCTCATTCCAAAGAAACTCTTTTAAGTGCAACTGATTTCTTTAACTAATAATATGGTCGAGCCATCTTATTATTTATCCATTTCAATTACGATAATGATGTACTGCCTCAATTGTGTGTTCCTTCTTTCGCCTCTTTGGTGCTGTTTACTTCATTTAGGAGGATACTTCACTGATTAGTTATCTTCTTTTGTTCAGAACTTCTTTTTGGCCATTTGTCTATGTTGCGGTACGAAAATAACACACTGAAGAGGTTGCACGTGAAAACATGTTGAACTTTTTGTCTTAGTTGTTTAACGTGTAGACATACTATGTTACTGAAAAATATATGCTTAGGCTTCTACTCATATTGGATTTCTTATATATAGCTTATAATACACAACTACCTGGTTTTAAATTTTATGAATACAGAAAATCACAATTGCTAAGGACAGACATGCCTATAAAGATATGTGAAAATGTGATTATGTTTCAAATTGTATTTTGGAGAAACATTTGATCTAAATTTAGCTAGAAAGCGAGTTATCACACGGTAAGACAGCCCTCATGATGTCAGAATACTAGCTCATCTTGTGATGCTAGTACTTCTGAAGACTTGAGAGGATGAGTTTTATATGGAGTCGCAACTCAGATTTAATGAGCTTGCGATAAATAGAGTATGTAGGCTGACAAAGATCATCTGGACTCAAATAGTGTCCTAGGGCTTGGTGTACCGATTCACTAATTGGATATTGACAGGGAAATAGTGTTCTAGGGCTTGGTTTACGGATTCACTAATTGGATATTCACAGGGTAGAGAGTACAGTACACTGTACGTTCAACACTTTGCTGATAGAAAGATTACTGCATTCTTTGTGTGCATTGATGATCATATAGTGATTGGAGATGATAATATGGGAAAACGACAGCTAAAGGAAGAAATTGTAAGAAAATTCAAGATTTTAGACTCTACTCTAAATAAGGCATATTGTTTATCAAAGCTCAATTGCCCAAAGGAAGTATATCTTAGATTTGTTAGAGGAGATTGGTCTTTTAGGTGGAAAGGCAGTGAACACATGGAACTAGATAATTGGTGAATCTGTAAAATTCAAGTCGGTTGATAAAGATAAAAGGTTGGTAAGCCAATCTATCATAATCCAGGTGAGGAATGCATGCGGTCTTTGAGAAGAATTTTGAGTTATTTGAAGTCAACAACATGAAAAAGGATCACTATTCAGTTCAGGAAATGAATTAATTGTTGAAGGCTCCGTGGATGCTGGTTGTGAAGGTCCTATTGGCATTCAAGTATTGGTTATTGTATTCTAGGAGCAAAACTTGTACGTTGGAGAAGCTTGCATGATCAATTGCTCTAGTTGGATTTTGTGTGTTGGCTTTTGGTATGTGACTTGTTGCGTGTAAGATTGTTATTAATGACTTCCAAGTTACTAGGAGTGGATTCATAAAATTATTTTGTGACTACATATCTGTTATCAACGTTGCTCGCAATCTAGTTCAACATGTCGAGATCAATTTTCACCTTTGTGGAAGAGAAGCTCAAAATTGAAAAGAAAAAAATTGAAAATATTGGTTAGTACACTATTCATGCCATTAGAAAATCAACTGGCACCGTCTTGACAGAAAGGATTTTGGCGTCAAGAATGTCTGAGGAATTGCTTTTCGAGTGGAAATGAAAGATATTTACTCTCCACTTTAAGAGGACTCTTAGATTCCATAATTGATCTACAACATCATGAGAACAAAACCTGATATTTTCTGGGAATCCATATATAATTTTAAGGAATATCAGCCTTTCAATAACCAGATTTGCTTCCTATGTCAGTCCAGATTTGGTTAATATATTGTTCCTTTCATTATATATAAAATAAAACTATGTGTTTTCCTTTTTTGTAAAGCTGTGACGTACTCTCATACCTCAAGTGGGGTTATTACCAGTCATCATAGGAAAATATTTATGTTATTTCCAAATATTTTCTGCACACTGTCATTAAGAGAGATATTGATATTGCATATTCTCCTGGAGCATTGATGCCGAATTAGTCAATTAGCATTACCTTTGATTTTTGTTTTGAAGGAAATTTTGTGGAAAATAGAAGTTGTAACAATTAACACCTGTTCTGTGGGGTAAAAAGTCATGTGGAAGATTATTATTGTTTGCAAGTGCTGGTACTGGATTGACAATAATGCATTGTCAGCAGCCTTTAAAGTACTTCTCTTTGTAATTGTGCTATATGTTTTGACCAATTTCTAATTGGAAACTAGTTCTGTCTGCTTTGGCAGAAACTTTATTCCCTTTCCATTTCCTCTTAGCTATAAATGCCAAATTTGCTACTAACCTTGTCATTGTCCTTTTTCCGCAAACTGTTCTGTAATATTTCAGGCCAGTAATAGTGGTAGTAATGCTCAACAGACTGCTTCTGATTGGCAAGAATATGAAGCTGCTGATGGAAGAAGGTAATTCTGTTGTTTAATTTGATTGTAAAGAGTTTTCTAGTTTCATGCCAGCGAGTATCACAAATGTCAGCTGTGATTTGAAATTTGAACGTAAGATCTTTGTGGGGTTCAATCCGCTACCATTTTACATTGAAAGACACAATTAAGCAACTGGAGTCATGAGTTCTTAAATTTATGAGAGTTAAATATTGTTCATCTGTTCTTTTCTAATTGAGGCTTTATTTTCTTGCTTACTGGTGCCATATCAATAATTGTAGTACCAAATAGTTTTGGAATTGATTCTTTAAATATATGTATTTGCTCAGATATTATTACAACAAGATCACCAAGCAGTCTAGTTGGGAGAAGCCTCCTGAGTTGCTGACTCCTCTGGAGGTGAGTGATTTTTTTGATGTGCTGCTTTTCAAGAGATCTTGAGGAACACCTATTTCTTTCTTGAATCACTATTTTGTTATGCTCTGGACTTCTGCAACTCTGTCATATACTGCGCATGCTGAGAATTCTAGACTTGTTAAAATTGTTCAAGATTTTTTTATTTGTATTCTCGTTTATTTGCATGTCCTTCCACTGGTTCGTAGATGTCATGGCAAGTCAGGAGAATATAACGACTGCTCTTTGTCCTTGCTTTGAAGGCGGTTTCAGTTTCACTTTCTGGAGGCAGGCAACATTTTGCTATTTACATTTCACATGTAATGTTGGGATATTAATTCTTGTGATAATCTCTGGATGCTGTTGTTGCCTAGCATTAATAGAACAGTATCTGCTCTATTACATGCTTGAGTTGGGGGGCGAATATGTAGCTTTTGTCGATTAAAGTTGCCTAGAATTATTAGAACAATATGTGCTGTATTAATTGTCTGAATTGGCAAGCGGACGTGCATGTTCTGCAAAGTTATTTTTGTTATCTTTTTCATTCAAGAAATTCTTTAGCTGTTGATTTTTCTTGTTTCTTGTGTGATATGAATTTGATACTATTTAGCATTTCTTGATTATTCCGGCTGTTCGCCAGCTGTTCCATTTTTATGTGTATAGCAATATGTTCAGCCTAAGAAAACACTGAATAGGGGCTGCTTCGCTGCTGAAACTGAGAAAGTTTCTGCTGCAGTTCACTAAATGTGAATATAGAACTAAAATAACGAAATTATAGGAAATGATTTTTGGGTATATTTTCATAACTAGGGATGCAAATTGATCTAGTGATCTGAATCTACTTTTTGAATACTGTATAGAAGTAGTCTTGATTTGCACTTGGGTTCTCTATTAATAGATCTTGCATAATGGGTTCTTTCAGTTAAGCAGTCTTGGATGGATCACTTCAGTTTAGACAACTGAAATGTTGTTTACCGCTTGTTGATGCCTATTCGTAAATCCTCGCTGTATATTTGAGACGTGGAAGCATTTTTGAATCTGGAATATTCATGGTTGATCTCATGTAGTGTATGCTAAGTGTTGTTTAATTTTACTATTGATTTATCCAAAACGGGCCTTATCTTAACTGGAGTCAATTATAATAATATATATTTATGGCTTGCATTGTGGCTATGATCAATAACTTCATCTGATTGAGAACTTGTGTTCTTGACAGAGAGCAGATGCATCAACAGTTTGGAAAGAATTCACAACTCCTGAGGGTAGAAAGTGAGTATCACTAGAATCCTGTGCACTTATTCAGTCCTTTGAAATTTATATGCTTAAATGTAGTGAGCAGTCCTTCAAAATGTCTCTAAGATCTGTTTGCAGAGTAATATACATAAAATTGTGTTAATGTGATTTCCACAGGTATTATTACAACAAGGAGACGAAACAATCTAAGTGGACAATACCTGATGAATTGAGGGTTTGTTTCTAATACGCACTGTACTATGATTATATTTCACTTATATTGGACTAATTCTTGCACATGTGATTCCAGTTGGCTCGTGAACAGGCTGAGAAGGCTGCGGCCGAGGGAGCACGTTCAGAAACGAATACTATTTCTACTCTACCAACCACATCTAGTGGTACCTCTGTTGAACAACCATCTGCCACCATCAACTTGACCAGCTCCACCACGTCAACAATAGCTGGGGTGTCCTCGAGTCCTGTCCCTGCTGCATCTGTTGGTTCTGATTCCAATGCACCAACTAAGACGGCTTCTGAACCACCAGCTGTTCCTGCAATACAGGCTGCTACGACAAGTGCCCTTGGGGTGTCCTCAACGGGAGACACAGTGGTGGCCTCCCCTGTTGAAATCGTTGGGAGTTCTGGTGTTCCAGTTATACTGCCCAACGCCAATTCAACGCCAGCGTATGGATTTCTTTAACGGACGTAGATTCTAGTTTTTGGAGACTCCTACTGATTTCTGGTTGAAAATATTTCAGGACCAGCATGGAAAATCAATCATCCGATGTTGGGGGCAGTCCCTTTGGCAGAGCTTCTATCCAGGATAGTGAGGTATGATTCCAGATGCTTATTCTGTATTAGCTATAAAGCTTTTGCAGTTGCTATTTCATTTAGCTAAAGATTTCTTCTGCTCTGCTTCTGCTTCTGCGGTTCTGCCTCTTGCCTGTTGCATACTCACCCTCTGCCTTGCGCCCTCACGTCCTGCTTTGGCTCCTCACTTCTCCCTTCTTTCTCCCCCTTTCCACATGAGAGAGACTTTATTATTTATGGGATTGAGTACTTGGTAATAACAGAATGTATGTTGATTTTTCAGGAGGTAAAGAAGGGAATGGCTGTGGCTGGAAAGATAAATACCACCCTTGTTGAAGAGAGAACAATGGATGATGAACCCATGATATACGCTACCAAGCAGGTACTCGCTTTAAAGTGATTTATTCATTATTTTTACAGCTGGATGGGGATTCATCGTTGCCGTATCTGCACAGGAGGCGAAAAATGCGTTCAAAGCTTTATTAGAGTCTGCAAATGTTGAGGGTGATTGGACTTGGGACCAGGTAACCCAAATTTATTGTTCTGTTCTTCGGTAAATGTCCTTTAATTTGCTAAATTCTATGTTGGTGTATCAGGCTATGCGGGTGATAATTAATGACAAAAGGTATGGTGCTCTGAAAACCCTTGGTGAACGGAAGCAAGCATTCAATGAGGTAATTGTCTGTTTGAATGTGTTTATAATTTATGCATTCATTTTCTGTAGATTTCATAGTCCATTTCCACTTTGTAAGAACGTTTCTGATGTTGATATTTGATTCTTCTTCTTCTTCTTCTCTTCTTTTATTTATAGTACTTGATGCAAAGGAAAAAAGTGGAGGCTGAGGAGAGACGTCTCAGGCAGAGAAAAGCAAAGGAGGAGTTCATGAAGATGCTAGAGGTACGATTGGGTTTCTTTCAGTATTTTGTAGCTTCACTGTGCCATGGTTCATTATATTTCTTCTGCAATCTTTATGCATGTCAGTATGAAGCAACTGCTTTTCTCATGTTTGCTAGATAGCACCTGGTTACACTTTACTGATGATTTTATATTATCATGATCTGGTCCCTCACATATTTATCATGCATGATAACAGTTTATCTGTGTATATATATTGAATGCTGCTTATTTGTATTTGATTCTTAATGTTTGTGTAGCTGGCAATAATTTGCTTTTCTATGCATTTATTTTTTCTTTTTTGTCTTCTTTTTCTTTCCCCAAACCCCCCCACCCCCCTCGCCCCCGCGTTGGTTTATATGAGATCTGATTGAATATCTTAATTTGCTATTAGGAATCGGAAGAACTCACATCATCCACGCGGTGGAGGTTGTTCATCACCCTCTGTCCTTTTACTTAATATCCCGAAGGAATTGTCTTATTTAACTTACTTGTATGTTACCAGCAAAGCAGTGACAATGTTTGAAGATGATAAACGGTTCAAGGCTGTTGAGCTAGAAGCAGACCGTGAGGATCTCTTTAGAAACTACTTGGTGGACCTTCAGAAAAAGGTAGATGACAGTTATATTTCTCTTTTGTCTTTTCAGATATTTTCTAATGATTTAAATCTTAGTAAATTCTTATGCTTCTGAAATAAAAATTCAAAGTCAACCATGGCAAGGGTGAGTGTGTATCAATCCATACATAATTGCTTGGTGGTGAATATTTGAGGTCATGGAGAACCTAAGTGCTGGTGCTTTTGTTATTGAGTTTCCACAACTCATGGGTAAGGTATAGGAGATGCTCACATTGTTGCGTGTCAGTTTAAGTTAGATCGATCCTTGATTTTTATGCAATTCATGAGTTTCTACAGGGTTGAGAGAAAATTCAGGCAGACTATGAGACCATGGTGTTATAGGTCAAATAATAACTCCTCTATAACTAGTGTAATTGAGATAAGTTTTTCATATTATGTCTCCTTTGAAACAATGCATTACTTTTTACCGGATGTGTAGCTTTCTTACTGGATGTGCTGTCTTAACTGCTTTCACATCTGTTCTCATTGTCAAATTTATTTCATTTCCTGGAAGTATATCAGTTCCAGGTCAACCTTGGTACCTCATTGGTTGTCTTCTTTTATTACATCATAGGAAACCACAATTACAAATTTGATCTGCTATGTTCTTGAGCTGAGGTCTCTGTTGTCTTGTGTGTGGTTCAGGAGAAGGCAAAGGCACAAGAGGAGTATCGCAGGAATAGGCTGGAATTTAGGCAATTTCTGGAGTCATGTGGCTTTATCAAGGTAACCACTTTTTAAAGTTCTGGTACCTTTCTATTTCTTATGTCTTTGTTTCTTTACATTTTAAATGCCTGATCATTTGTAATTGATTTATATCCTTTAGGTGGATAGCCAGTGGCGGAAGGTTCAAGATCTTCTGGAAGATGATGAAAGATGCACTCGCCTTGATAAGATAGAGCGGCTGGAAATTTTTCAGGTCAGATATTATTCATGATTGAATTATTTTTAAATCAGATTTTATGTGCCTTTTACTTGCCTTTTCCTTCATACTTCGCCTCGGATGAAGTGATAATGGTTTTAATTGTTCCTTTTTCTTGAACCTGGAATCACTCTTAAGGATAGATTATAAGTGTGTACACGTTGATATATGTTGTTGCTGCAGGATTATATCCGTGACCTGGAGAAGGAGGAGGATGAGCAGAAGAAGAGACAGAAGGTGTCTGTGGAGCAATTGCTTTGGTAGTTTTCTCTTAAATCTTATTTATGCTTGATTTTGATTGGATTTTTTTTTTTTTCCTTTTCTTTTTGGCATATTTAAGGAACAATTGAGGCGGACTGAGCGTAAAAGCCGTGATGCATTTCGCAAGATGATGGAAGAGCATATTGCTGCTGGAACTCTTACTGCGAAAACCCACTGGCGAGATTATTGTCAGAAAGTATAACCCATTTGTTCTATTCTTAATCAAGAAATGCTTCTCTTTTTGTTATTCATCAGTTCTTTTTCCCTCCATGATTGTTCTTTTCGACTTTGGTGTACATTGATGTATGTTTTTATTGTTCTGTTAACATTATAGGTCAAGGATTCTGAGGCTTATGAGGCAGTTGCCTCAAATACTTCTGGTTCGACCCCCAGGGATTTGTTTGACGATGTTACAGAAGAATTGGGGAAAAAGGTATTATGTTTCTAAGCTACAACTTGATATATGGATCTAAAATTCTGAAATATGAATTTTGGACCAAAGAATTTGGGATGCTCAACAATTTGTATATGGTTCTTTTTCCCTCTATTAACCTGTGATACATTTGCAGTTAGTCAGTTATGCATCTGACTTTTTGTTCAGCTATTCTAGGGATTATCAATACAAGCATCATGATTCCATATTGCATGGGTTGATCTGCTAATGTCTCACATCAGTATTGACTCCATCATTCAATATGATTCTTATGTTAGTGTCTATCCTATGCACTTAGGCAAGTGCCATGTATGTAATTTTGTTCCTAGTTAAAGTCTTAGTCGTTTGCTTTTATACAGGCTCCATTTCCAGAAGATACTCCTTATTGTAGGTCTGTAAACAAGTAAACTGGGCAATTTTCTTTCCTTCTTTTTTTTTTTTTTTTGGGCCCCTTCTTAAGTGAAATTTCAGATCAACATGTCAAGTCAATGGCTTCAACTTCACAACTGATTGATCAGAACACGTTTCATTTTCATACAAAAACTAGGGAAATACCACATTCAAGTTCTCTTCAAACATTTTACGTAAACATTTACTAAACAGAGGCTAATAATCGCCACATTGTTTGGCAAAACTGAGAATCTGTTTGTACTTTCCTGTATTTGCCTTTTTAGCATTGTCACCAAGTTTTTAATGAAGTACTAGCCTTTTGATGTCTTGTGTGGCAATGATCTTTTCATTTGCGGGGACTCTCCAAGTGCTTCAGTTGTCAGTTTTAAGTTTCTGTAAAATGTCCACTTGATGCCTATTTTTATGGCCTTGATGATCGATCACAAGGAATCCATTTTCCCAATTTATACACCACAGTTCTTTCTGCTTTACTCTCACTATTTGTGCATGAATGTTCCACACCCTGCCACCCTCCCAGCCACCAGCTGATATATACGAAATAATTTTTGAAGCCTTGGAGGCCAGAAGTTGCCATCTTTACTTTGGTGTTAGGTGTTTATATGTTGACAACATTCAGCATGCATGTAATAGCAAGTACTTTGGATCGCATGGTCATTGATATCTCTATTTCCTATCTGTTGTCTTGAGTTGAAACTTATGCTAATGGATGTTTGATGCTGACTTTCTCCCTCTGTTTGTTGGCAGTATGATGAAGACAAAGCCTGCATAAAGGATGTCTTGAAGCAGGAAAAGGTATATCCAGTGACTCCTCCTGACAATATTTGGTGTTTCAGTTTGAACCTGAAATGTTTCTTGTTTTTGTTCTTAGATAACAATTGCATCAACGTGGACGTTTGATGACTTCAAGTCCTCTATTAAAGATAGCATTGGTTCTCTTTCAATATCTGATATTAATTTACAGGTATGAAAATTTCACTACTCACTTTCCTGAACAGTGGTGCACAAAATTTGGTTCCCTAGTTGGAGAAACTGGGCTCTCTATATTTTTTAGGACAAAAATTTTCTCACCACACTAATCACTCACTGATAGCACGCTCCAAGCCTCCAGCGAATGGGCATGCAGGTAGATTTGCTATGGCACACATGCGATGTGACAGCATTCTTTTTTAATTACTATTTCCTTCACATTATCCCCTGTTGACATGTAAACGACTGGTCACAAGATGCATGCTACGAAACATGTATGGTTTAAAAAGATCAAAGTAGTATATTTGTTCAGGTACCCGGGAATTGACAGTGCACCTAAACCATGAGTTAGTTTGTATCTTTTAAAGCACAATGTTTCAATCTTTTAATACTTCTGTGTGATTATATGCTTCTGAAAAATCTTTTTCCTTAAGAGGTTATGGTCCTGAAGTCAAAAGGTTGTAAGATCAAGGTTGTAGAATTATGAGTTTGATCGTGAGATTGGGAAATCTTACATAATCTGCTTTTAATTATTTATGATGCTGGTTGATATGGAATCGCAGCTTGTATATGAGGATCTAATTGAAAGAGCTAAAGAAAAAGAAGAGAAAGAGGCCAAGAAGCGTAGACGATTGGCGAAGGATTTCACTGATAAATTGAGCGCCATCAAGGTATGTGACATGCCCTCAAGGATTGAAGAAGGATGTTCTAATGTGCCTACGTTTGCCTAATTTGTTATCTTGTTTTGGTTGATTAGGAGATAAATGTGCTGTCTACATGGGACGAATGCAAACCACTTGTTGAGGACAGCTCAGAGTACAGGTAAAGTGTTTCTGAATTGGAGAAATATGCTTGCAAATTGTTTGGAGTACTGTGAATATCAATCATGCTGAAAATTCTCCTTTTTCATACTGTGTCGCATGTTTTCTAGGTCCATGGGAGAAGAAAGCTTCTGCAGGGAGATATTTGATGAATATATATCTCGCTTGCAAGAGAAAGTAAAGGAAAAGGAGCGTAAGCGCGAGGAAGAAAAGGTATGAATATTTGGATGCACAAATTAATTGTTCCTATATCTCATGATAAGTAGATGTGGCTGAAAGTTTTGCTGTCATCACTTTCTGTCCTACAAACTGAACTTCCTGATATCTTTAGGGATGAATCTTCTTCAGAGAAATTCAGAATTTTGATATAATTGAAATTAATTGTGGGTGTTATTGAATATTATGTTTTTTCTCTCTGGTATCATATCATTTCGTCTTTGCATGTATTTGTTATATTTGTGAATGATTGCACTTGTTCGGCCGTGAAGCAATGTTTTTCATTTTCATTTAAGGATTCAGATAGTAACTATCTTCTTGTACCTCCTAAGTATTTGAACGTTTTTACTATCACATGCCTGGTTCCAATCCTGTGCTTTCGTGTAATGATGCCACTATTATGATAGCAAATGGAAGTTGCTATCAAATTTGTGACTGTTTTGGAATTTGTAGTACTTTGAACTGCTTTATAGTCTCATTGGTGTTTGTAAAACCCCTCTGCACATGACTTGTGGAAGGAAGGTGTGAATCGTTTAATGATGCCTTGGTTAGCAAAGCTCACTATGTTGGCAGCCCAGGAGTCTTAGCCTCTACTCGTGTGGAAATGTACCACTTGTTTCTTTGACAGCTAATCGAAATATTTCCTAAAGTTTCATGGTTTAAAATATATTGAATCCTATATGTAATGTGTAATAATTTTTTGGGTGATCTTCCTATCATTTATGCCTATTTGTACCTTTGCAGGCCAAAAAAGAAAGAGAACGGGAGGAGAAAGAGAAGAGAAAAGATAAAGAGAGAAGGGAGAGAGAGAAAGACAAGGAGAGAGAGAAAGATAAGGATCGCGAAAGAGAAAAGGAGAAGGTGAAAGATAACTCAAGAAATGATGAAGAGATTGAGGATGAGGATGGTGAAGAAAGTCATGGACACAGAGAAGACAAGAAAAGAGAGAAGGACAAGGAGAGGAAACATAGAAAGCGGCACCAGAGCACAACTGATGATGTGAGTTCTGACAAAGATGAGAAAGAGGAGACCAAAAAGTCCCGCAGACATGGCAGTGACCGTAGAAAGTCAAGAAAGGTACTTTTCAATCACTGTAACTTATTATTCTTTCCAATGTTTGGTCAACTGCAGTAATCTGATGCCCTCTATGTTGTTTCCTTCAGCATGCATATTCACCCGAATCTGATAGTGAAAGTAGGCATAAAAAACACAAAAGAGACCACCACGATGGATCTCGACGAAGTACTCATGAGGAGCTTGAAGATGGTGAACTTGGTGAGGATGGGGAGATCCAATAGTCACATCCTTTCGTATTGACTGGTAACCTTCACATCAGTAAATCTTGGTATTTCACGGCAAAACTGACTTTTTCTCTGGATGAGCAGACTGGATCTCTGTGATATACTTTATTTGCACTATGTAGGCTGCTGTTAGAGTTGTTTTATTTCTTACCTCTGAATGTAATTTTTGTTCGCTCATAATATTTGAGATGAAAATGCATATACTTGTGTATTTCAGTATTGAACTTGATTAATCGGGTAGCCCAGTTTATCTGATGGATGTATCATTGTAAGAGATACTGAATAGGAGAGTGCTGCCACATTACTTCTTCTTCCTCCAGAGGTAGTTGTCTTGCTATTTTATCGTTTATACGGTTTAGTTCTTATTTTTTAGTATTTTTAGATGTTGAATATGTTTTGCTTAGAGCCTTTCTATGAACATGAAAATGTATTCAGATTTAGTTCTTATTCTTAGTATTTTTAGATGTTGAATATATTTTGCTTAGAGCCTTTCTATGAAAATGAAAATGTATTCAG